>CM022881.1:21904845-21925072 GCA_012654025.1 Pachypsylla venusta | reverse complement strand
CATTCAGCAACACATTAGCGTTTTGAATGAGATAACATTAAGCAACACATTAGCGTTTTGAATGAGATAGCATTAAGCAACACATTAGCGTTTTGAATGAGATCGCATTCAGCAATTTGTATGAGATAGAATTCAACAAACCCATACCCATTCATAATTTATAATGTAAAGGGAAGGGGGGCGCGGGAGGCTTTCGTTTCAAGAAAAGGGGACGCGGTATCAAAAAGCTTGGGAACCCCTGCTTTAGGGTCTGATTTTAGATGTCAATAGCTACACAAAATGGACCACTTCAAGTAATATACAAGGTGTTAGGCTATAAATGGGACTCTTGAATATCGTAAATAACTTAGATTAAAGAATGAAACATATTTTGAGAACTTCAGAGAGCTAGACTGACCATAGCCGAGTTACAGGTAGGAGAAGGTTATGTTGACCAACTTCAAGGTGACCCATGAAAAGGTGGTTGCACATTATTGGTGGGAATTTCAAATATGGCCTCAAATTTGGAAAAGCCAACGATCATACCACGTTGAATACACCAGTTCTCGTCCGATCACTGAAGTTAAGCAACGTCGGGCGTGGTCAGTACTTGGATGGGTGACCGCTTGGGAACACCACCTATAGTTGGCTCATTTTTCCGCCCCAACCCAGACTGGGGGAGGTCAATGTGGGTAGCTGGTTTACAAGTTTCCAGCGAATGGAGGGTAAAACCCCCGTCTTGAATGACCAATAGATTGAAGGTTAAAAGTACTATATCTTCACTTGACTAAAAATTAATTAGATGTTAAATTTGAGCTAACTAGTTTCATGTTCTCCTGAACGCATCATCAGAGCTGTGCGAGTTCACAGAAGATCTGATGATGTGTTCAGGAGAACATGAAACTAGTTAGCTCAAATTTAACATCTAATTAATTTTTAGTCAAGTGAAGATATAGTACTTTTAACCTTCAATATGGTTTTACTTGACATAGTATCCCAATATAACGAATTGACCAATAGATTTATATATAAATTTGGGAAAATCCAAAAAAAAAAAAATTACCAATAAAAGTCGTAATTGAGATATTTGTGAGATTTTTGAAAGTAGTGAAAGCAATGTAAAAAAGGGGAGTTTAAAAAGGGTCAATTTACGTGTTCGTTGTAACTTCAAACCAATTGTGATTTCGACATTAAAATTTTTCAATTTTGGATACCTAGTTGGTGAAAACGGATCCCTTTTGGAAAAATCAATATTTGTTTTTAATTTGAATTTCCAGTTTTTATGACTCATACTATAGATAGGTACCTAGGTATTTGTTTTTAATTTGAATTTCCAGTTTTTATGACACATACTATAGATAGGTATTTGTTTTTAATTTGAATTTCCAGTTTTTATGACTCATACTATAGATAGGTAGGTATTTGTTTTTAATTTGAAATTCCAGTTTTTATGACACATACTATAGATAGCTATTTGTTTTTAATTTGAATTTCCAGTTTTTATGACACATACTATAGATAGGTATTTGTTTTTAATTTGAATTTCCAGTTTTTATGACTCATACTATAGATAGGTAGGTATTTGCTTTTAATTTGAAATTCCAGTTTTTATGACACCTACTATAGATAGGTATTTGTTTTTAATTTGAATTTCCAGTTTTTATGACTCATACTATAGATAGGTATTTGTTTTTAATTTGAATTTCCAGTTTTTATGACTCATACTATAGATAGGTAGGTATTTGTTTTTAATTTGAATTTCCAGTTTTTATGACTCATACTATAGATAGGTATTCGTTTTTAATTTGAATTTCCAGTTTTTATGACTCATACGTTGCATCGGACGACAAAAGAAATTTCTTCTCTACTTATAACACCGTATTAAATGAAAATCAAAATGTAGCTCTTTTGAAGAAATTTGCCGGAAACCCAAGAGTCAATGCTTTGGCTCCAAACATATCACAGTGTATGTTTCTCGCTGCCACTGTACCAAAAGCGACTGAAAAACTTATTCAAACAGTCAGTCAAGAAGGTTATGTCGTGAATGACGCAACGGAATTCAAGCAGGTTACGGGTGAGTGTGTTCAGGTATTTTGAAAAGCTCTAGGGATAGGAAAAGGGTCATGGCCAATTGAATGGTTATGGTGAGATCCAGGTTCGACTCCCCGGAAGTGACTTTTATTGACAAAAATTATAGACATCTCTAAATAGTCAAATAAAAATACAAATGAAATAAGGAAAAAACTTATCTTTTCATTTTTTCAAAAAATAAATTAGGTCCGAAGTTAGAAGGGTATAAATTTTTACACACTGCATAACGGAATTAATTTTAAATCTTGATGTAAAAGTACCCTTATTGTGTTCCAAAAAAGGTTCCTCATCTACCTAAACTAGGGGTTCCCAAACTTTTTGGTACCGCGCCCCCTTTCTGAAATGAAGCCTGCCACGCCCCCCTAACCTTTACATCATAAATTATGAATGGGTATGGGTGTTGCTGAATGCTATCTCATTCAAAACGCTAATGTGTTGCTGAATGCTATCGTATTCAAAACGCTAATGTGTTGCTGAATGCTATCTTATTCAAAACGCTAATGTGTTGCTGATTGCTATCTTATTTAAAACGCTAATGTGTTGCTGAATTTTCTTAGAAGCTAAGTAAATTAGCTTAGTAAAAGCCTCTGTATTTATTTATATGTATTATTATTTAATAAAATTAATTATTATTATTATTAATGCTATATTATTCAGAAAGCTAATGTGTTGCTGAATGCTATCTCATTCAAAAAGCTAATGTGTTGCTAAATGTTATCTTATTCAAAACGCTAATGTGTTGCTGAATGGTATCTCATTCAAAACACTAATGTGTTGCTGAATGCTATCTCATTCAAATTGCTGAATGCTATCTCATTCAAAACGCTAATGTGTTGCTGAATGCTATCTCATTTAAATTTTCTAAACATCATGTTCAATAAACCTTTGTAAAAAAAGTGTACATTTATATTTTAACTAGATGATAATAATTCAACTGGTCTCGCGCCCCCCAGTTTGGGAACCTCTGACCTAAACCATCAAAAGTTATAGGAGACAATGAGGAAGATGTAGAGAGAGAAGGCTACATTTTATTTCATTATTGTTTGTGTTTGCAGCTGCCATTAAGACAATAGTTATAAGAGACAATGAGGAAGATGTAGAGAGAGAAGGCTACATTTTATTTAATTATTGTTTGTGTTTGCAGGTGCCATTAAGATAATAATTACAGGAGACAATGAGGAAGATGTAGAGAGAGAAGGCTACATTTTATTTCATTATTGTTTGTGTTTGCAGCTGCCATTAAGATAATAATTACAGGAGACAATGAGGAAGATGTAGAGAGAGAAGGCTACAATTTATTTCATTATTGTTTGTTGCAGCTGCCATTAAGATAATAATTACAGGAGACAATGAGGAAGATGTAGAGAGAGAAGGCTACATTTTATTTCATTATTGTTTGTGTTTGCAGCTGCCATTAAGATAATAATTACAGGAGGCAATGAGGAAGATGTAGAGAGAGAAGGCTACAATTTATTTCATTATTGTTTGTGTTTACAGCTGCCATTAAGATAATAATTACAGGAGACAGTGAGGAAGATGTAGAGAGAGAAGGCTACATTTTATATAAGCCGGAATCCAATTGGGAGAGCTCCTATACTGTAATGCTTGGAGAAAACAAAAAATTTCCGCAAACAGGTAAGAAAAATTTGTGCTTTATGTATGTAAATGTAGAGTAGTCGTAAAACACAAAAGTGCATTCACAATTATTTTTCTTTTTGTATGTAAATGTAGAGTAGTGGTAAAACACAAAAGTGCATTCACAATTATTGTTCTTTATGTATGTAAATGTAGAGTAGTGGTAAAACACAAAAGTGCATTCACAATTATTGTTCTTTATGTATGTAAATGTAGAGTAATCGTAAAACACAAACGTGCATTCACAATTATTGTTCTTTATGTATGTAAATGTAGAGTAGTGGTAAAACACAAAGGTTCATTCACAATTATTGTTCTTTATGTATGTAAATGTAGAGTAGTAGTAAAGCACAAAGGTTTATTCACAATTATTGTTCTTTATGTATGTAAATGTAGAGTAGTGGTAAAGCACAAAGGTTTATTCACAATTATTGTTCTTTATGTATGTAAATGTAGATTAGTAGTAAAGCACAAATGTTTATTCACAATTATTGTTCTTTATGTATGTAAATGTAGAGTAGTAGTAAAGCACAAATATTTATTCACAATTATTATTCTTTATGTATGTAAATGTAGAGTAGTGATAAAGCACAAAGGTTCATTCACAATTATTTTTCTTTATGTATGTAAAAGTAGAGTAGTGGTAAAGCACAAAGGTTCATTCACACTTATTGTTCTTTATGTATGTAAATGTAGAGTGGTGGTAAAGCACAAAGGTTTATTCACAATTATTGTTCTTTATGTATGTAAATGTAGATTAGTGGTAAAGCACAAATGTTTATTCACAATTATTGTTCTTTATGTATGTAAATGTAGAGTAGTAGTAAAGCACAAATGTTTATTCACAATTATTATTCTTTATGAATGTAAATGTAGAGTAGTGGTAAAGCACAAAGGTTCATTCACAATTATTTTTCTTTATGTATGTAAAAGTAGAGTAGTGCTAAAGCACAAAGGTTCATTCACACTTATTGTTCTTTATGTATGTAAATGTAGAGTGGTGATAAAACACAAAGGTTTATTCACAATTATTGTTCTTTATGTATGTAAATGTAGAGTAGTGGTAAAGCACAAAGGTTCGTTCACAATTATTGTTCTTTATGTATGTAAATGTAGAGCAGTGGTAAAGCACAAAGGTTCATTCACAATTATTGTTCTTTATGTATGTAAAAGTAGAGTAGTGCTAAAGCACAAAGGTTCATTCACACTTATTGTTCTTTATGTATGTAAATGTAGAGTGGTGATAAAACACAAAGGTTCATTCACAATTATTGTTCTTTATGTATGTAAATGTAGAGTAGTGGTAAAGCACAAAGGTTCATTCACAATTATTGTTCTTTATGTATGTAAAAGTAGAGTAGTGGTAAAGCACAAAGGTTTATTCACAATTATTGTTCTTTATGTATGTAAATGTAGAGTAGTGGTAAAGCACAAAGGTTCATTCTCAATTATTGTTCTTTATGTATGTAAAAGTAGAGTAGTGGTAAAGCACAAAGGTTTATTCACAATTACTGTTCTTTATGTATGTAAATGTAGAGTAGTGGTAAAACACAAAGGTTTATTCACAATTATTGTTCTTTATGTATGTAAATGTAGAGTAATGGTAAAGCACAAAGGTTCATTCACAATTATTGTTCTTCATGTATGTAAATGTAGAGTAATGGTAAAGCACAAATGTTTATTCACAATTATTGTTCTTTATGTATGTAAATGTAGAGTAGTGGTAAAGCACAAAGGTTTATTCACAATTATTGTTCTTTATGTATGTAAAAGTAGAGTAGTGGTAAAGCACAAAGGTTTATTCACAATTATTGTTCTTTATGTATGTAAATATAGAGTAATGGTAAAGCACAAAGGTTCATTCACAATTATTGTTCTTTATGTATGTAAATGTAGAGTAGTGGTAAAGCACAAAGGTTCATTCACAATTATTGTTCTTTATGTATGTAAAAGTAGAGTAGTGGTAAAGCACAAAGGTTCATTTACAGAAATTGTTCTTGTCACAGGGTTTCTAAGAATCTTTTTACTCTGGTCATGCCTCTACTGATTGCTCCACACATAAATCACGAGCACTAAGCTCAATTTTTTTTTTCATTTATTTATTTTATTTGTCACACTGTGTTACTTAAATGTTATAGTTATTGTGACTTAAATGTTCTAGTTATTGTGACTTAAATGTTCTAGTTATTTTGACTTAAATGTTCTAGTTATTGTGACTTAAATGTTCTAGTTATTGTGACTTAAATGTTCTAGTTATTTTGACTTAAATGTTCTAGTTATTTTGACTTAAATGTTCTAGTTATTATGACTTGAATGTTCTAGTTATTGTGACTTAAATGTTCTAGTTATTATGATTTAAATGTTCTAGTTATTGTGACTTAAATTTTCTAGTTTCTAGTTGTTGTGATTTAAATGTTCTAGTTTCTAGTTGTTGTCACTTAAATGTACTAGTTTCTAGTTATTGTGACTTAAATGTTCTAGTTTCTAGTTGTTGTAACTTAAATGTTCTAGACTAGAACATGTTCTAGACTAGACAATAACTAGAAAATTTAAGTCTCAATAACTAGATGTTCTTTCCATAGGCCAAAACACGCCAAACAAAGGTCTTAATGAATTTTTTTCTTGGTTGAGGCGATGGATTTGTAACCAGGAGGCTGTTGTTTCGAATCCAACTCCATCCCCCCTCTTCGACACAAGATTGGAAATAGAATCTTCAGAAGAGGGCGCCTATTAAAAATATATGCATATATATATTTATATATATTTGCAATATGTATATATTGCATGTATAATATATTTTTTTAAAAAACAAATAATAATAATTATATTGAAATCAAGAGACAAAGCGACGAACTAGTGAATTTGATTTACACATAGGTATATGTCCCAACCTGACAGCTCAAACATAATTAGTGAAGCAAGAAAACTTAAAAACTCCCTGATTATTATTGATAATATTTCGCAACAAAAGTCGCAGTTTCGCAGTTAAATAAAATCAAAATGATAATTATTTAATATCACGGAGCGACGCGACCGTCCAGTGCGCCATCTCCGTGATAACTTCTTATATTCTTGATTTCATTGATTGCATCAGAGATTTTTCTATTTTTTTTTTCTTCCCTGGTATGGATTATGATAGACAATGGCTACAAATTGATTTTCTTCGAATAGGTGCTCATGTCAATTTTAAAATATTTTGAAAATTTTACAATAAAATTTATAATTTTGGTGGCTAAAAATATACTTTTTCAATATTGTTAAATTTCANAGAACAAAATACTACGATAAACACATTTTAAAAATAAGCAACGATGACAGGTGCAGACTTTGCAGAAAAGAACCGGAACACATTTGGCACGTGGTCAGTGGTTGCGAACTCTTGGCCCGTGAGGAGTACCTGATCCGCCATAATAAAATATGTCAATATATTCATTTCAATATTTGTAAGAAATTCAAGTTCTCTGTGCCTGATAAATGGTTCAAGCACGTACCCCAAGCTGTAACAAATGAAGAAATCGTAATTTTATATGATAATCCAATTCAAATTGACAGATCGGTCTATCACAAACGACCAGACATCGTGATCAAAGATAAAAGAAATAAAACATGTTCCCTGATTCATGTATCTGTACCCAATGACACCAACATAATCTCAAAAGAGGGCGAAAAAAAACTAAAATATAAGGATCTGGCGATTGAAATACAGAGGATGTGGGGTATGAGATGTACCATCATTCCAATAATAATCGGCGCCCTAGGCACAGTGCCCAGGACACTGCATTCCAACCTGAAAATGATCCCCGGAATATATAATGTATCAGACATACCTACAATCGTGTGCACTTCTTAGAACAGCACACATAATGAGGAAATTTGGAATTTAATAACAACACCAATATGTAGGTCTAATGTCCAAAGATTATGGTTTAATCTCGATATTAGACCGTCAAAAACGGAGCAAAATAACAAAATATACTCCAGTTTGTTGTGAAAAATAGATGTTTGCTGGTAAGCATGTCCGGATATAGCCCCCTTGTTTTTGGGGGGCACAATCGCACAATGTACCTAATAGAATATTTGAAGGGGGAGGGACTCGTAACCTAGAGACCGGGGGTTCGAGTTCTGGACAGTACTTTTTAATGCAATGTTGATCGAGGTACGATACCTAATTTGTTGAAAGCTGTAGAGCTTACCACAAACACCTTTCATAAGGGTGATAAGCGATTTTATAAGCGTGATGACGGATGAAAGAATTTTTGACAATTTCTTATTTACGAATTTTTATTTAGTTTCAGGATTGGGAATTATTTAAGGGCCCGTGCCCCCCTCTCAATGGGATAAAAGCCACAGCGGATCACCATTCATTCGATTTTTTTTTTAAAAAAAAAATACGTGATTAGGTATAGTGAAATTTGAGAAACACCGCCCGCTTAAAAAAACTGGGGAGGGGCACGTGCCCCCGGCCCTCCCCTATATCCGCGGATGCTGGTAAGAAGGTTGTATTTCTTTCGAAATGCTTGCATCTTCTTCCATCCATGTTAAAATTTGATCTGGACTTTCGCCGAAATCACAAGTTGTCATTTTCATCGCAGTCATCGTCCAATTACCCTATTGTGCATTGTGCAAGTTTCGTACTTAAAAAGATTTTCTTTCTATCTCTCTTTCAGATTTTGTTTGGTATAATGAAATGATACCAAATGGATTAATCCCAGTATCAGCTAGCCGTGAATTTCCTTTGAAATATAAATTAAATACAAATGAAAGGGCAGTGGTTATAGGTAAAATTCTGTTGTGGAGGAAGGCAGCTCGTGCTCGTGCGGGAACTACAGAAATACTGTGTGTCCCAGAATGACCGCTCGACCCCCCTAACCCTTAAACGACTTGGAGTTTTTGAATTTTGAAAAGCTCTAGGGATAAGGAAAGGGCCATGGCCAATCGAATGGCTATGGTGAGATCCAGAACTGACTTTTAGTGATAAAAAGTGTCGATTTCTCAAGAAAATTAAAGAGAATGGTACAAATATTTTTTGTGCAAATAAAATAAGGAAAATCTTACCTTTTTATTTTTTCAAAAAAAAAAAAAAAAAAAAAAATCAGGGACGGAGTTGGGGGGGGTCTAAAGTTTAATTTTGTAACATCCTGTATAACAATGTTGATTTTAAAGTTTGCTGTAAAAGCTCCCTTAACCAGCGTCTACGGCCCGTTGAATACACCAGTTCGTTGAATAAACCAGTTAGATCACTGAAGTTAAGCAACGTCCAGCGAGGTTGTACCATGTGGTTGTGCCGCGAATGTGGGTTCGCTCCTTCATTATGCTGACTATTTTTCCGGCCCAACCCAGGCGGGGTGAGGTCAATGTGGGTAGCTGGTTTGCAAGTTTCCAACGAATGGAAGGTGAAACCCTCCATTCGTTGGAATGACCAATAGATGTTCCCTTATCTATCAACAAAAACCATCCAAAGCGAACATTTTGTGTTGTAAGAGCAGTGGCGTAGATACCACTGGTCAGAGTGGTTAGCTTCACCAGGGCCCCGCTACTCAGGGGAGGGGGGCTCCAAAAGTTGAAGTTTTACAGACAATTTATTTGGCCTTTATAACAGTTTCAAACATTGACATTTCTATAAAATCCATAATATAGGGTACGTTTTATTTTCAGGTTGGAAAGACAAATTAATAAAATACAAATTCAATTTTTTGAATGATAATTCAAAACTGATCGCTAACACACATCCGATTTCTGGATTAAAAGATAGCGAGAGAGCTGTAATTCACAATCCTCTTATATACGTGGGAAAACCTTACTGTTCATATGAATTAATCTCGTACAAATATGAACTAGTATCGCCTTATCGAACAATATACGATCGCTCATCGATTGGTCGTATAAAAAATGGAATATTTTTAACACTCACTGATGAGCCGCGTAGTTTTCATGTCGATAATTATTGTTATTACATTTACGAATTTGTTTTGATTGAACAGCAAAAACATAAACATTTGAGCAAAACAATAGAACTTGGAGATCTCATTGTAAGCATTGTAACCGCCCCGGCAGCTGTAATCCTAAGGGGTTGGGATACTTCTAAAGCAAGAGTTATTTTTAAATCATTTGTGGACTCGTCTCTATAAATATAGAATTCGAAGGTCCCAAATTGACTCCAACTCTGGCCTTAGAATTCAAAGACAAGTGAACGTCTACTAAGGTTAAAGAATTAAATAATTCCTTGGTTAGATAGTAATAATAATAATAGTTAGATAGTTTTATTAAATAATAAAATTAAAATACAAGATACTTCAAATGTTCTCGGAGAGCTATTGAAAGGGGTTGTAACTTAAAAGATGTAGAAGGACTTACGTGAGGAGATCAAACAATCATACTCTGAGAACCGTTCACTTTCAACTCCCACGAAGTTGGTAGAATTTGTCCCAAGAAACCTTATTCCCCTCTTTTTCCTCTTATGTCTATTTTATTTTCTTGGATAGACCATTAACACTAAATAATATTGGGTGTCTCTGGTGACAGTATACCCCCCACCCCAAAAAAAAACACTTCCTGTAAAAAAGTTTTGCCCCTCTGGCCACTGACATTTTGATAAAATATTTGTAATGATTTGTTGGGTGTTGAAATTAATGAATTGGAATTTTCAACGAATAATACCCAAAATCGAAAAGCCCTTAACACCAGCCATAACAAAATTTTACGTTTCTACAACAAACCTCTAAAAAGATAAAAATCATTTTCAAAAACACAATATTGGTCCTCCTGGGGCCCCCGGGGTGGGAGGGGGGGCTCAGTGCCGCCAATAGTTTATACAATGCAGCATAGTTATAGGTGCTGTATAGCAAAGGAATAAGTTGCTATACAGCAAACTATTCCTTCATGTCCTATGTATGTATACCAAATTTCGTCAAAATCGGATGAAAATTGTGGATTGTATCGCGTAACAAACATACATACACATATACAAGTGCATTTCGGGATGTATACCGGAGTCAAAAGTGGAGTTCACTAACGTTCACAATAAATTTTGCAACAAATAGAAACACAAGCTCGGATTGCAAAAGCACGTTCTTGAGCACTACGATCGATTTTCCGATTCTTGTCACGGAAATCATAGAACACTATTAGCACGGGAACGGACTTGCCCCTAAACGGATGCAGCCCGCTAGTATTACCTATTATCATTAGAAGGTTTCTAAATCATTTTTGAACATATTTTTCTTATTTTTTTCAGTATGATACTGTAAGAGAGCACTTGCAACATATTCAATATAAATTAAGAACCACAGATCTAGTTGAAAAAATAATGAAATTGTTCAAAATTATGAAGAATGAAGACTTTATGCAGATTATAAAAGAAAATAATTAGTTTTTCAACAGCAGGACTAACTTCAGGGTGGGGTTGATAGTAAAAACTCTGCCAATGTGGCATGCTTACGGGTTAAGTATACAGGGTGTTTCAAAAGGTTAAGCAAAAAAAGGAACCACGTATAGTAGAGCTCAAATAAAGGCCACTTTGCTTAATAAACCCCTATACGAAAATGGATCCCAAGATAGCTAGGGCCACCCAAAGTAGGCACTTAAAAATCACAAAAATTGAGCGTAGGACGATTCTAAATATGAAGTATTAATCCTGACGTTAGTTCATTGCAAATAAAAATTCCAAAAAATTTGGAAATCCATCAAGTCCAAGGATCGAGACAATGCAATGAACTAACGTCAAGATTAATACTTCAGTCCAAGGTTCGAGACAATGCAATGAACTAACGCCAAGATTAATAATACCTACTTCATATTTGGAATCGTCTATGCTCAATATTTTAAAAGGTCAACGGTTGGTTTTAGACAAGAGCTATTCCGATCTTTTTTGTAGAAAAACAAGTTTTAGAAGACATGTCATACCTTAAAACACCAAAAAATTACGCATGAAAAAGTTTTAGGCAATTTCATTTCATGACCCCCCCCATAACTCCGCCCCTAATCGGGGAAAAACTGCCAAATAATCACCGAAGAAGCATGATAACAATCGAAGACGTCATGCAAAAAATGTGGTCAATCGCAAAATAATTCGATTTATAATAATTATTTTTCGATTTTTAAGTGCCAACTTTGGGTGGCCCTAGCAACCTTGGGGTCCATTTCCGTATAGGGGTTTAATAAGCAAAGTGGCCTTTATTTGTGCTCTACTATACGTGGTTTGTTATTATTTGCATAACCTTTTGAAACACCTTGTATATTACAGAATTTGCACTGTGAATATTTTTCATTTCTGAGACGTCTGTGAACACCAAGTCCTCAATTATCGAAAATACACAAGACACAAGTGAAGAAAAACAAAATTAACTTTCGATCAGAAATCGTATTGGTAAAAAAATTATCAAGCTTATATTTATTACAGATAAATATCTGGTTGCCATGCGCGGATATAGCCCTCTTGTTTTGAGGGGGCACAATCGTACAATATACCTAATAGAAAATGTGGAGGGGGGAAGGGGAGGACTCGCAACCTAGAGACCGGGGGTTCGAGTCCTGGGCAGTACTTTTTAATGCAATGTTTATCGAGGTACGATACTTAATTTGTTAAAAGCTGTAGCGCTTACCAAAAATACCTTTCATAAGGGTGATAAGTAATCCGTCATGGCACTTTTTTTCGTGATGACAAAAAAAAGTGCCATGACGGATGACAGAATTTTAGACAATTTTTTATTCACGTATTTATATTTAGTTTCAGGATTGGGAATTATTTAGGGGCCCGTGATCCCCCCACTCAGTCGGATGGAAGACACATCGGATCACCATTCATTTAATTTTTATTTTTTAATATTTTACGTGATTACGTATAATGAAATTTGAGAAACACCGTCCGCTTAAGAAAACTGGGGGGGGGGGCACGAGCCCCCGTGCCCTCCCCTATATCCGCGCATGCTGGTTGCTATGGTATAATACACAACAAATAAAATCTCATTTGAAAGCAAATATTTTTATTTGAAAGTCCAATCCAATAGTGTGATAGGGTACAAATATACCTACCAAACACACAAATTGAAAAAAATATACATCAAATAAACTATATCTTTGGTTCAATTTTGATTTCCCCTTGATCATATTTTTTATTTAGAGTAAAAAAGACCCAGAGTCGCTTATAGGATACCTGGAGGGAGAAAGACTAACGACCAACTTCAATGAAAATTCGAATACGTCCAGCAAAATTTACATGATCACCACCTAATTTTAATCCCACTTAAGATGCTGGCTAATATATAGGTTGGGTGACCTCAATGTAAATAGCTGCTGGTGATCATGGGACTTTTCAGTAAATGCCTATTTTCAGGCAGAATGTAAGCAAATTTGCTTTTACACTGCGTTCATGTATCCTAAAAACATATTAAAAAACTCTGCCAATGTGGCACATGAGTTTATTATTTTTCTGGCAAAAAAAAAAAAAAATTGGGAGGGGATACCCCGCAAAAAATTTGAGGGGGGGTTCTCGTGACGACTGCAAATCTGGGGCGTAATTAGACCCTAAATTTGACATAACTACCAAATTTGAAGTCTCCGGCTCTTACCATTCTCTTTTTAGGCAGGATTAGTGAAAACCGCTTTAAAACGGTAAAAACCGCCAGCGGTATATTTGATTGAACCCAAACGTTTCGGAGTTAGCTGAGACCCCAAATATGACATACATACAAAATTTCAAATCTCTAGTTCTTACCATTTCCCTTTTAGACAGCAATACTGAAAACCGCAAAAAAACGGCAAAAATTGCCAAGAGTGTATTCGATTGCACCCAAAAGTTTCGGGGCACAACTAGAGCCCAGATGGGACTTATATACAAAATTTCATCCAAATCGGTCGACGCTAAGTGGCAAAAAAACCTATCACGGCGTACAAACGGATTTTTTTAATTCGATTTTTGGATTCTACGTACCTTGAAACGTATAATATCAAATTTTGAGGGGGAGGGGTAATTTTTTTTTTCCGTGACGATTCCAAAGGTTCATTATTGAAAATA
Source organism: Pachypsylla venusta (assembly GCA_012654025.1). NCBI lineage: Eukaryota > Metazoa > Arthropoda > Insecta > Hemiptera > Aphalaridae > Pachypsylla > Pachypsylla venusta. The sequence continues at coordinate 21,911,355 of CM022881.1, read as the reverse complement.
ATAAACCAAAATCACAACTACTCCTTTTTTCTACCTTTGCCTTTTTTTTTGTCTGCTGAATTCTAAATTCTTGAATTTGTCCAATTCTGAATTAAAATATTTAATTGTGAACTTTTGGCTGAGTTTCTTTAATTTTCTGAGCTATAATATTTGTCCCTTGAAGGACTCATATGTAATAACCAAATTTCATCAAGTATATATAGAGGGAAGATTTTATTTATTAGGTTTGATTTTTCTCCTTACGCGTTCAAAATATTGGAAAAAACAACACGTTTATTAGTTTTGAAATAATTTTCGGGTACTTTTGAATTTCTACAGGGTGGTCCACACAAAACAAAAAATTGTGTCAACATTCAATCTTTAAATACCACCCCCAATTTTTTTTTCAAATATAAGTAGGTACATCCTTTTTTTCTATGTTGGCATTATACAACACATGGTGGTCCGGTGGTCACATATTTCCGATAGATTTTGTATCAATCTTAATATATAAATCAGAAATTTGTATGTATGTACCAATGTATGAGGGGTTATCTGTTACAATACCACAGCCCAAACGGTAGCAGGCAGATATCGAAATCATAATCTACGACCCCAGAAAAAATATCAGAAGTCGTTTTCGAGTTTCGAGTTTCGGCAAAATTTATAATTTATTCACCAAAATCGGACAGTCACGGTCCGATATCTTAAAATTTGTTGAGACAACAAATCAAATCAAAGCGAAAAAGTTTTAGGTGGCCTTTTAGTTCTTACTTTAGGACAGTTTCTGCACAGGTATGGCCAGCCATTACCGAGTTCGAAACCAGGAACGGGTAAAATAAAATTTAGAAATACTAAAAAATAAGAATGGCCGTGCCTCTAAGGCGCGTGGTGAAACGTTTATTTTAAAGGTTACGATATACAGGGTGGACACAAACCAATACTCCCCCCCCCCGCTAGTAAGAAATGTCATAGAGTTGCATATAAAATAAATATCAAGATGGATGAAGAGAACAACTTTTACTCAAACTCTAGATTCAACTAAATACAAAAATATCTACATGATAAAAAAAAATATCTAGAATTAGTGATATTTCTAGATATTTATTTATGTAAAATTAGTGACATTTCTAGATAATTCTAGATATTTATTTATCTAAAATTAGTGATATTTCTAGAAAATTCTAGATATTTATTTATCTAGAATTAGTGATGTTTCCAGACAATTCTAGATATTTATTTATCTAGAATTAGTGATATTTCTAGATATTTATATATCTAAAATGAGTGATATTTCTAGATAATTATAGATATTTATTTATCTAGAATTGCAGATATTTCTAGATATTTATATATCTAGAATTAGTGATATTTCTAGATTATTATACATATTTATTTATCTAAAATTAGTGATAATTCTAGATATTTATTTATCTAGAATTAGTCATATTTCTAGATATTTATTTATCTAGAGTTAGTGATATTTCTAGATATTTATTTGTCTAGAATTAGTGATATTTCTAGATAATTCTAAATATTTATTTATCTAGAATTTCTAAATATTTATATTTATCTAGAATTATTGATATTTCTAGATAATTCTAGATATTTATTTATCTAGAATTAGTCATATTTCTAGATATTTGTTTTTATCATGTAGACATTTTGTATTTAGTTGAATCTATTTCGTTGCAAATAAAACATGTCTGTTGCTTTACAAATGGACGATCGAACGTGCATACCAAGCAGTGAATCTTCTATCTATTAAAGCAGGTTTAAGTTCTGATATTATTTTTCTGTAATTATAAGCTAACATAAACTCCATACCTGTTATATGAGCTACGCTTTCCACTAATCTCCGGACTTTACCACGCTGAAAAGAAAATGAGCAAAATTTAAAATCATTCCATTTATTCTCTTATTGCACGTATTCTGAGGGTCGTTTGAAATGATTGACAATGTCTTAGAATTGAAAATTTCCACTTGTAGTTTAACCCTAGAATTGCCAAGCCGGGGGGGGGGGCACAAAGTACCCGGTTTTAGCAAAAAGCTTGTAGTAATCAAATTATGTAAATTGAGAGGAGGTAATTTTTCATTTTTTCGTGACGATTCCAAACCAAAATGAGCGTTTACACACAGATCTGACGGCATTTGGATTCGAGCTATTTTTTTTTTTTTTTTTTTTTTTTTTTTTTCACTTATTGACCTCACCCAGCCTGAGCTGGTCTGGAAAAATATCCAGAATCTGGATACGTGGACATGGGAAAACCTCGCTGGTCGTTGCTTGATTTCAGTGATCTAACGGTAACTGGTATATTCAACGTGCCATAGACGCTGGCTAGGAATACCGTTACAACAAATATAAAATATACACACCTCTATTTTGCTATGGTATTTCTTAAAGAAAAAATGTTTTGGCTCTGAGCCTGCAACTTGTACTGTGAACATGGGGCCATCCTCATTTGTAAAACTTTGCATTATATCGGCGAAAATTCTGACTACATAAAGTCCATTTTCATCCCTTTTTCCAACAAAACGTATTGGTTTTAATAGATCTCTCTTATTTGTGGTGTACACCATTGAACAAAAAGCTCTGCCAACGTAATATAAGCGATGGCTTGTTTCGTAACCCTCCATTTCAGTTGTACCCTGGATCATATTCGAGGGAATTACGATTCTATTACTTCCACCGGCCGTATAAGTATTAGGTAGCATTCTAAAAGACATAAATCCTGTAAAAAAACTCTGCCAGTGTGACTCATGGGTTTATTATTTTACTGACTTAAAAAAATACCCTTAAAAAAACTACCAGGTTATGTGCAGACTCTGGACTCTGTGGGGAGGATGAGGAGACTGCTTCTCACGTCATCTTTGACTGCAACTCCCTACTTGCATGGAGACTAAGTATGGGACAGCTACATCCCAGGCTTGACATTCACGCAAAACACCTAGCCAAAAGGCGCAAGCTTGCGCAGATCTTAGGCCTTAGCTAGGAAGCAGGCTACTTTCCAAGCACAAAAATCCCATAAGAGGCTTAGGTGCAGGGGCTTACATAGCCCCAAAGAGAAATTTAGCTCACGAACATACGAATATACGTGTGTGTGTCTGTCACTCTGTCTGTCTGTCTGTGAACAAGATATCTCAAGAACGGTAAATGCTAGAGACTTGAAATTTCATACGCATGTCAATTTAATGCTAGGAAAAGCTTTGTTTGAAATCGTAGTTACGGTTGGCCATTTTTGTCGCTTTTTAGTGGTTTTATTTAAAAAGAGAATGATAAGAGCCAGATCTTGAATTTGGGTGCCTATTTATATTAATTTTATGCATGGAATGCAAAATGACAATTTTGGTTGAAATCGAATCTTCTCTTGGCGTTAGTTTTTCCATTGTCGCTTTCACGAGTCTGGCATCAATTGTAATAATCAAAGAAACTATTCAACGTTAAAGATGGGGAAAGACAGGACCAGATAGAAGGAAGAGCCAATCAAATGCTTGAAGGGGGGGCGAGTGTGAATATTTATATAGTAATCTTCCACTAAATAAATTATGGCATAAATATTTAACTCATTTTGATTTTATAAATACAATCAGACATAATGATTTTATGAATTCAAATAAAACATTCCAGATATATAACGTCATAACAACGACCCGTTATGACTCTCCTCGTCAATTGTCTATCTTGATTACATCAGCTGGCCCAAGAACAACGTTTATTTTACATTTTATAAACTGTCCAGGAACATTTGCCACTACAAACGCTCTATTCCCACAGCCGCTAACTACATGCCGCATCAGCGCATGCGCCGGACAGGCACGTCGGCCATTTCGCAATGACCGTAAAGCTCATCTCACTTTAACTTGATTTCTTTTTATAATTTCCATTGACAAATTGCATGATGTTCTTAAAAAATATTATAGTTTTAGTCACTTGTGTATTAAACTACATTGGAGTTTTAGAGCACAGATTTTCACATTTTGACTCCTAATTATTCAAAATTTTCCGACCCCCTGTGCTTGGGGGGTATGCCATATTCTCCGGAAGTATCCCGTTCCAATGTGCTATACTGCCCCCATTTATAGGATGCATTAAGTAATATTGTAATAATCAAATAATCATTTTAGTGTCTGAAAAAAATATCCCCCAAATTTTGATATTTATTTGATTTTCGAGGTACGCGGAATCAAAAAATTGGATGAAAAACGTTTGATATTATTTATTTGAAATGCCATTTTCACAGCAGTATGCATTGGAAAATTTTATTTGCCGTCCCAGGCCATGGCCTATCTGGCCTCTTACGGTAAATCCACCACTGTCTACGCCCCCTCGTAGGTTTCGAAATTTCGACATTAAAAGTTCTTCAAATTAGTTTGTTTGGTGGTAACCACCTACGCCTGTGGTGGAATTGGCTATTATTTAAAAAGAGAAAGTAAAAAAATATATTTTACTCAAGGATATTATTTTAAAACTGCGGAATACATTTGTTTTAAATTTCAGCTTTCTCTCACACCACTTCCAAGGTAGTGACTTCTCAGTTTCGATTTTTGGTGCAGAAAACCGGCCATGAATCGGGGACAAAAAATTTCAACTATCATATATTGATGGGGTCCATTCTCGGTCATATTTTCGTTATCTATTTTAGTTTGCCAAACAAAAAATTGTCAAAAAGCCCCCTAAAATGCGTCACTTTGGCGTTAACTCGCTTCTATTAGAACTTCCGATTTTTTCTTTACTACGTAGCTATATCTACATGCTAAAAGCAATCTGTGCGTCAAATTTCAAGTCTCTAGGTTTAGCGATCATCATAGAGCTACTCATTATCATGAGTCATCTGGGCTTTGCGTTTTATAAGTACCTATAGATTTAGAAGTATCGACTAAAAATGAAATTGTGGAATAATGAGTATTGATGTTACATTGTTACAGACGTAGGATTCATTTGTAGTCGACCAACAATTTTATTTGCGGTCGACAAAAAATTAATTCAAAAATTTGTATCCATTTCTTACCTCGCATATTTTCGGGTTTAAATTCAGTTTCGTTTTGCTTTATAACAACGGGATTCAGTACATATTGTGGATCAAAGACCATGAAGTGGTCAACGCCATTGAAATTAAATTTAAATATGGCTGGAAAAAATAGAAAAATCCGTGAATAATGTCCAAAGAGCTTATTAATGTTGATGCATAATTCTGCATAGTCCTATGCTCAATCATGCATTTTTTATGCCAAAACATTGATATTAAAATCTCTGCACACGCGTCAACTTCCCCTTTCTCTCCTTATACCTACTTCTCTTAAGAAAATATCCCTCCGACCCTTTCCCCCTCATCAGTGAGGTACTATATAAACCCATGCAGACTGTTGCCATGCTCTCAGACAAATTCAAATCTTCAACTAGTTAACAACTTCTCAGTTCCCATCTCCATGGAACTCTAAATTCAGTTTTTCTAAGTGTGAATTATTTGACAGTCAAAGTTAAGTCTACGCCTATACTTGATCATCAGCTGCCTATACTTCATATAGAAGCTGCCTATACTTCATAGAAGTTGCCTCTACTTCATAGAAGCTGCCTATACTTCATACAAGCTGCTTCTACTCCCTAGAAGCTGCCTATTTTCGTACAGCTGCTTCTACTTCATATAAGCGGCCTATACTTCATGCAAGCTGCTTATACTTCATACAAGACGCCTATACATCATACAAGTTGCCCATACTTCATACAGCCGCCTACACTCTTCAAGTGACTGCCTAGTCTATCCACTCAAGCTGCCTATCCTTCGCCCACATGATAACTCGACTACCAGAACATCCAGCTTCCAGAACGCCTACAAGCTACGAACATTATTCATTCCTGCCGTAAGATATTTTTTGTATTAAATTATTTGACACCCCAGGCTTTCAGCCTGCTAGACTTTTAACCCCTTTTTCGCATAATATATATTTACGTGGCTTGTAGCCTCGAGTCCTGATTTATCTAGGCATCACTCATTTTTATCACACACTTTAATTAACAAGGAAATCGTATATATTATTTACCCCTAATTTGTCTGTCGCACCCTGACTCCCGACACCTTCTCAGCAACGCCTGAGACTTTAGGTAAAATCCCCGGAGTCTATATTTTATTTTAATGTATACCACGCTTTTCAATTATGTATCAATAAATAATTAACGCAATAGCCGTATTGTTCTTTTGTTGTTACGTTTCATTTCCTAGATAGAACTCTTTTCTACTTTATTTATCTTTTCTTGTTATAAGAAGATAGGATCTTTTCGACCTCTGCCGTAGGCGAAAAACCTATCCTATCTTCTTATATCAAACGGGGCCCAACGCGGGACCCTCTATCTCCTTTTTGGTTATAAGAAGATAAGATTACTTCGACCTCTGTCGTAGGCGAAACTCTTATCTTCTTATACCAAACGGTTTCCAACGCGGGGCCTTCATCTCTCTCTTTTTTTGATTATAAGAAGGTAAGATCTTTTCGACCTCTGCCGTAGGCGAAACCTTTTTTCTTATCTTCTTATATCAA
>CM022881.1:21887773-21898898 GCA_012654025.1 Pachypsylla venusta | reverse complement strand
AAAAAAAAAAAAAAACCTTCTCTCTCCCTACTCCTTACACATTCGAAAAATCCAAGCCGTTCAAAATTTAAGAGGAACCCTAATTCTTTAACCCCACCCTTTCCACACTCTGTTTGGTGTCGGCGTTGCTTTTCTCAATTCCACCATGCCACTGATGTCACAACTTTTTTGTGTTTGCTCCTACAGTATCCATTGCTGTGCTCATTCCTTGTTTGCTCCTCACAGTATCCATTGAAACTGCATATAAACTGAATTCTGCTCAGGAATTTTTTAATCTTTGGTTTGAAGTAAAGTTTTTTAAAGTCTGGATGCCCTTTCTAACACCAAACCTTCTATATTTACACGGGCTTAGGAACGTCTCGCAATGAATCGAGGGAAGTATCCACTGCATTAGCTCTTAACATTAGGTGGCTGCATTAGCTCTTAACTCTAAACTCCTATCAAAAAACTTGAATGAGCATTTTATTTTTTAAATGATTTACAGGTTATTCAGAGACTATATTTAATTGTGTATATACGGGTGCTACACATTGGAATCCGTATGTAAAACCGGTTAGAAAGTCAAAAAAAGATGCAGCAGCATCATCATCGTCATCTTCATCATCAGCTGAAATATTTCCAAAACCAGCGTTTGGCGAAGAAATACCGGCGGCACACATCCAAGATGATATTCATTGGTTTCAAATATTTGGAAATTTTGATCGTATCCTTTCTACTATTGTTAATAGAGTACTGTATAATACATTCGAAGATTTAGCAAGGTGGAGTAAAATAGATGTTTTATTATCTAGTATAAATGTAATCAATGAGTTTCCCATTCATTGCTTCATTATAGGGATGTTGATATTATATGGATAATATCGAATATCGATATTAGGTTTTCGATATATTCGATAATTTATATCGATATTAAGATTTCGATAATATCGAGAAAAAATATCGGTATCGAAAAAAAAAGGTATCTACGTCTGAAGTTACGCTGCTCTACTCCTAGGGATGTCGATATATACGAGGTCCGACAATAAAGTTCCCGGACGACCCGCATAGCTCCGCCCCTGGTGCACATAGCTCAAAAAGTTTTTGCAGGAATTAACCATAGTTCCTCATGTTCATATTTCATGAACTTTCTTTCTGATAAGTAGTTTTCCAATAATGAGTCATAATCGAACACCTTGTCAGTTCACTCGGGTAAGGATTTTTCAAAGTAAAATATTGAATAAAATTTTAGAACAACGTGTTAACCCGAAATTTCTTAAAGTCTCATTCACACTACCCGAGCATTCGTCGCGAACAGGTGTGACGAATGAGCATTCTTTCGAGGCTCAGGCAGTGTAAACAGTCGCCACGAGCCGATCTAGTTCGAAGCGAATGCTCGTTCGTGCTCGAGCCTGATCCAAGCGATGTCGGTTTTCTGGCAAATCATCAAAGGGATGCTCATTTGCCGCTCGCTCTGTGTAAACACCCCGAGATTGGAGACAGTGAGACAAATTTTACACGAAAAATTAATGAGAAAAGATCCGAGCTCAAGAGTTCCGATGACTGGGTGTTGCACCGGGACAATGCACCAGCCGAAAAGAAAATTCACAGTGCTTGAGCATGCACCGTATTCACCGGACATAGCCCCTTGCGACTTTTTTCTATTCCCTACAATCAAAAGTCCGCTCAAAGGAACCCGTTTTGAGATTTTGTTAAAACAAGAACGGCAGAACTACTGAAGGCAGTTTCACTTGACAATCTGCAGCACTGCTTCAACCAATGAAAAATTCGGATGCAAGCGTGTGTGGACTGCCACGGAGAGTGTATTGAAGGAGAACACCATTGAAACCCGGTAAGTGAACCTCCAAGTCAATAGGGATGGTCGTCCGGGAACTTTGTTGTTGGACCTCGTACCTACATCGATAATATTATTTTCAATACTGAACCTTTGGAATCTTCGCAAAAAAAATATCCCCCTCATAGCCCCAATCTCAATTTTCAGGATTCTAGACTGCCAAAAGAGACAAAACCTTTTTGTTCTGAATATTACAGGGTAGAAAATAAACAAAAATCGTCATAATTTTCTTGATGACAGCCTCTCATTCACAAACTCTGTGGTTTTGGGTTAGGTCCGGTCCTACAAATAGCCGAGTTTTGAAACACTCGGGTCGGGGTATTGTATTAACACGGTTTGACACAGTGTTAGATGAAACTCCCCCGTGGTAGGATCGGGCTTTAGGGAATCGAATACACCCTTGGTGGTTTTTGCCGCATTTTAGCGGTTTTCAGTATTGCGGTCTAAAAAGAGAATGTTAAGAGCTAGAGATTTTTTTTTTTCAATTTGGCTGAACGAAAAATTAAGGTAGAGATTTAAAATTTGGTATGTATGTCATATTTGGGGTCTCAGTAAGCTTCGAATCATTTGGGCTCAATCAAATATAGCGGGGTTTATCGCTTCTTTTAGCGGTTTTCATTATATATAAAATCATAAACCCATGTGTAACATTGGCAGAGTTCTTTTTTAGATATAGGTATAGTCTTTTGTAAAGTTCGTCAAGCAAATAGTTTTCCCTTGAATAGCAATTTGAATCAAATTTAGGGGAAACTCAATGAAATGTCTTTCCATATCTGCGTTCTTCTAAAAATCTGACGATCGCTCATAACTTTGAAAATCACAAGGAATGATATTTCATTCTATCTGTTACTCAACATAATGAGTCCATTGTTACCACTGATCTGGAACATTCTGTCTAATGTCTATTGTATATGCATTTGATATATTTTAATATAATTTTAAGGTTTCATAAGAGATTTCATGAGAAAACTGCTAATAACACTGAATTTAAAGAGGAGCCCTACAAATTTTTCAAGGAACTATATGCTTCTTATAAGCCTCAATTTAGTAAGGATATCGGAAGTCAGGGTTTAGTCTATCAGGTACTAACAGAAATTATCAAATACAATCAAAGTTTTGAAGCCAATATCTATATAGCCACGGCATTCAATGGTGCAAACTATTCATATGTCGAAAATTTACAAAATATACCGGACATAGATATAGGAAGCTTTGTGAATAACAACCTTGTGGGTAAGTATTAATGCAACATGATTCGCATGACAGAATTAATGGAATGATTCAACGAAAGGTCGTATTACTCATGAATGGATGAAGAAGAATGTTCGAGATTGAATGACCGAATGGCCTCCATTTTAGGTTAGCATGTGCCCCCTTTCAACCGAACACGAAGGCTTAGGTGAGATAAAAAAAAGTATCATCTGCAGAGGTACTCAAATTGTCACTCACTATTTGTGAAAAGTTTGATCCGGTTTCAAGGGACGAAGATATAAGCTCAATCTAAATACACTCAGAACTTTTGGTGATTGCGGCGATTTGAAAAGTAATATTTTTTAGAAACTTCATATAATTAACAACGAAAAATGTCAGAATTTTTATTTGGAAAAAATGGAAAGGAAGGGCTGAAATGTTCGTGAGAAAAGCGGCTTTGCATCATGACTCCTATTTGGAGTAGTTCCCGTTTGCCATGGCTTCGTAGCTCGAAGTGGAAGCATTTTCGAACATGGCTTTACAGAGTGAAATATTCTTATTTTGGTCTCAAGAATATATGGTGAACGGATTGACATTGAATTATGTTCCACCCTTTAGGGTAAACCAGTCAGTCGTTAAGGGGGCCACCCTTAAGAGCAAAAAATACAAAATTGTATTTTCGAAATATCATAAAACCTTGAAAAAAAAATGCATTATTAATCAAAATTGATTATTCTAATAGAAAATATCATTTAGTTTTAGGAAATGGTTTTGTTTTATTAATCTTTCATTAGGGAAAAAATATAAAATTACTTATTTCAGAAAAGTCTAAAAATACTGAAAAAATGTGTCGTTGNAAATGTATCAGACTGAATGTCAGACATTGACATATTCAGTAGGTGCATTGTACACTGTTTTAGTCATTAATAATAATCAATGAGACTTCATACTTATCTGTAATAAATTTCTTGTGTTCAATCCTATATAGCTCTTGTATCGTTCATCTGACTCACCTGCCACATCATTGTCGATAAATGTATCAGACTGAATGTCAGACATTGACATATTCAGTAGGTGCATTGTACACTGTTTTAGTCATTAATAATAATCAATGAGACTTCATACTTATCTGTAATAAATTTCTTGTGTTCAATCCTATATAGCTCTTGTATCGTTCATCTGACTCACCTGCCACATCATTGTCGATAAATGTATCAGACTGAATGTCAGACATTGACATATTCAGTAGGTGCATTGTACACTGTTTTAGTCATTAATAATAATCAATGAGACTTCATACTTATCTGTAATAAATTTCTTGTGTTCAATCCTATATAGCTCTTGTATCGTTCATCTGACTCACCTGCCACATCATTGTCGATAAATGTATCAGACTGAATGTCAGACATTGACATATTCAGTAGGTGCATTGTACACTGTTTTAGTCATTAATAATAATCAATGAGACTTCATACTTATCTGTAATAAATTTCTTGTGTTCAATCCTATATAGCTCTTGTATCGTTCATCTGACTCACCTGCCACATCATTGTCGATAAATGTATCAGACTGAATGTCAGACATTGACATATTCAGTAGGTGCATTGTACACTGTTTTAGTCATTAATAATAATCAATGAGACTTCATACTTATCTGTAATAAATTTCTTGTGTTCAATCCTATATAGCTCTTGTATCGTTCATCTGACTCACCTGCCACATCATTGTCGATAAATGTATCAGACTGAATGTCAGACATTGACATATTCAGTAGGTGCATTGTACACTGTTTTAGTCATTAATAATAATCAATGAGACTTCATACTTATCTGTAATAAATTTCTTGTGTTCAATCCTATATAGCTCTTGTATCGTTCATCTGACTCACCTGCCACATCATTGTCGATAAATGTATCAGACTGAATGTCAGACATTGACATATTCAGTAGGTGCATTGTACACTGTTTTAGTCATTAATAATAATCAATGAGACTTCATACTTATCTGTAATAAATTTCTTGTGTTCAATCCTATATAGCTCTTGTATCGTTCATCTGACTCACCTGCCACATCATTGTCGATAAATGTATCAGACTGAATGTCAGACATTGACATATTCAGTAGGTGCATTGTACACTGTTTTAGTCATTAATAATAATCAATGAGACTTCATACTTATCTGTAATAAATTTCTTGTGTTCAATCCTATATAGCTCTTGTATCGTTCATCTGACTCACCTGCCACATCATTGTCGATAAATGTATCAGACTGAATGTCAGACATTGACATATTCAGTAGGTGCATTGTACACTGTTTTAGTCATTAATAATAATCAATGAGACTTCATACTTATCTGTAATAAATTTCTTGTGTTCAATCCTATATAGCTCTTGTATCGTTCATCTGACTCACCTGCCACATCATTGTCGATAAATGTATCAGACTGAATGTCAGACATTGACATATTCAGTAGGTGCATTGTACACTGTTTTAGTCATTAATAATAATCAATGAGACTTCATACTTATCTGTAATAAATTTCTTGTGTTCAATCCTATATAGCTCTTGTATCGTTCATCTGACTCACCTGCCACATCATTGTCGATAAATGTATCAGACTGAATGTCAGACATTGACATTTGTGCATCGACATATTCAGTAGGTGCATCGTCGTACACTGTTGCCAAATAAACATTATTTTCATATTGAGGATAGTCTTTCAGAAACATGTCTACAACTTTAACTAAGAGTCCGTAGACTGAAGAATGTGGAGAGAAAGAGGCTCGGTGTTCAATCAGTTTTCTTTTGAAAAATGTATGATTAAGAGTTGGCCAATCTAGTGCTTCACTATCGACATCGTATTTTACTTTCCCGTAAAATCTGAAAAATTAATTTTATCAAAACCCAACGATCATACCACGTTGAATACACCAGTTTCCGTCAGATCACTGAAGTTAAGCAACCTCGGGCGTGGCCAGTACTTGGATGCTCTTTTTTCTGGCCCAACCCAGACTGGGTGAGGTCAATGTCGGTAGCTGGTTTGCAAGTATCCAGCGAATGGAGGGTAAAACCCCTGTCTTGAATGACCAATAGATGTTAACCCTAGGATTGCCAAGCTCTATTCAATTACGTGCATTGCCAAGGGGGGGTGTACAAAGTACCCGCAAACAAAATAAAGGATAAAATGATTTTTTTTTATTACAATAAGTCGCTATTACTTTATTATAAACTAAAAAAATATAAACTAAATCAATTATTATCTTACATAAAAATAAAATTAAATCCCCGAAATAACATAATGTAAATGAAAATAAAAAAAAAAATCGCTAGACCCTAGGAAATCTATTCTGAACCAGAACTTTGTACTTCCTGGCATCCCACACAGACAAATGTCTTTTGACAGTGTTTACACATACTTATTTCTTGCAGGTGATACATAATTAGACATTTTAGACACTTTAGACAATTTATGGTAGCTTTTATTCGTAGTTTTAGACAATCAATATATTGGTTACATGCATTAACCGCGCCCAAAGTTTGGCTTCAATATCATCCCTTAGAAGGCTTAGAACATACATATTTTTATACACTATGATGGAAAATATTGTTTGTGACAATTATTAAAGGTCTCATTAAAATAAGTATCATAAATTGATTACTATAAGCTTTTTGCTAAAACGCGGGTACTTTGTACCCCCCCCCCCCTTGGCAATGCTAGGTTTAAAGAGACGTTAAGCCAAATTAAAAAAAAATATCAAATGCTTTACTAAAAATTAAAATATTTTACCTAAACCAGGGATGGAGAACTATCGATAGTTTTTTCTTTTTCAAATTAGTTTGTTCGGTGGCGGGTGGTACATACGCCTGTGGCCCCTGTGGTGGAATTGGCTCTTATATTTAGGAAAACTAATATTTTAGTCAATTGAAAAGAAATTTTAATAATATAAGTCCTACCTACAGCAGGTGCAGTCCCAATTATTAGTCTAACCTACATCTTACAGTAAACATGAAACTAAAAAATAATAATAATAAAAGTAAAGAAAAATATTAAGTTGGCAAGAGATATATGAAAACACATATGAAACTACATCAATTGAATGGAAATAGTAGCAATAGTAAAATAATAATAATAAAAGTAAAGAAAAATATTAAGTTGGCAAGAGATATATGAAACCACATATGAAACTACAGCAATTGAATGGAAATAGTAGCAATAGTAAAATAATAATAATAAAAGTAAAGAAAAATATTAAGTTGGCAAGAGATATATGAAACCACATATGAAACTACAGCAATTGAATTAGCATTGTAGCAATAATAAAAAAAATATTAATGATAAAACAGTGAATTAATACCTAAGTAATGAAAAAGAGGGGGGGGGGGAATTTGTGTGCACCTATGTATCTATGTACCTAGGTATGAGGGGTTGTCTGTTACAATACCACAGCCCAAACGGTAGCAGACACCAAAAAAATAATGGGAATGCCCCCCCCCCCCAAATCATGATCTACGACCCCAGGAGAATTATCAGAACTAAAATATCTCAGGCCGTTTTCGATTTACGGCCAAATTTATAATTTATTCACCAAAATCGGACAGTCACAGTGCGATATCTCAAAATTTGTCGCGACGACATATCAACTCATAGCGAGAAAGTTTGAGGTGACAATTTAGTCCTTTATTTAAAACATTTTCTTCAAAGGTATGGCTAGCCATTCCAGAGTTACTGGTTCGAAACCGGGAACGGGTAAAATAAAATTTAGAAAATACTAATAGAATGGCCATGCCAAGGGCGTAGCCAGCATCTGGCCTAGGGGGGGGGGGGGCAGCTGAGATCTTCATGTCGGAAAGGGGGGGGTCGATAAAGTAAATCGTTACTTATTTAATAATAAGCCCACAGGGGTCACTTATCATTTAGTTATTGGCGGGGGGCGACCCCAGGGCCTGATGATCCCTGGATAATTACAAGTATCAGTAACGTTTCAGGAAGTAGTGTGGTAACATATTAATACCACTTGAACATCAACTGCGATCTCCCAATGGAGAAAAAGCGATTGTTATTGAGACCTGGGAAAAACGCTACCTCCTGGGGGACAACACCAGGGCACTTCTGGAGCCAGCGCTAGAAGTAACAGCATGCGAGCCGGTAGTGATCGCAGGGGGACAAGAAGAATGCGGAAGACTGCGACTGGGGTACCCGAAAACAATTAAAATGCCGACACAAATGAGTGCTTCTCAGTTACACTCCTAGGAGTGCTTCTCAGTTAGGCAGTGTCTTATTAACTAAGACCACCTTAGCAGGAAGAACACGAGTGCGTATGAAGTGGACCCAAGATATTAACACATACATCATGCGCACATATTACTATATCACACGACCCGAAACAGACTCAACAGCTTTCCGCCAAAAACTATACGAAACGTTTGTTGTAGAATACCCCAGTGTTACGGTTACTGAACAAACAATTGCAGATCAAAGATAAACTGTTGTCAACAACAAACTTTTAACCGATGAAGCTCTAGAGAAAATCAAGAGAGAAGTTTGAAAGAGTAGGAGTTGCGTCATTTGAAACAAACCAAAACAACACAATGACAGAAACTCAAAGTGACAACATAAGAGTTATCGACACTCAAGAAGTTACAGAAAATATCGAAACGAGAATAGAATCAACCAATGACAGAATAAACGAGATGTATTAATAGCAGCTATTGTGAATCAACCTGCTAGCGTGGAAGAAGAGACTAATTAATAAAGTTGAAATAAATGTGTTCAGTTCCAGACTAAAGAGGTATACGAAATGCGATAGGAGAAAACAAGAAAACAGTTTCAGAGCAACGAGAAAACATTTTATAGAAAGATTAAAACAGAAACAACGAATGAAGATGGGCCTGCAGACATACCCATTGAAGAACAAATTACAGAATATTGGGAATCAATATGGAACCGAGAGACGCCATTTTATCTTGAAACTAGCTGAATGAATAGAGAAGAAGAAGAAAATACCAATATAACATCTATGACAGAACCAGCGGTATCAGAAGAAGTACTAAAAGAAATAATCATTAAAAGTCATAATTGGAAAAGCCCTGGTAGTGATAAAATTCACAACTATTGGTATAAAAATGAGTTAGCTTGATGTGAGTGTTAGTTAACACTCACATCAAGCTAACTCAGTTTATCAATGAATTCGTTAAAAACTCAGACCAGATTCCTCCATTTATAATGGATGGCAAAACATATCTACTACGAAAAGGCAAGTTCACCAGAGATCCCTTGAAGTATAGGCCAATCACTTGCTAGCTGACTATCTATAGGATCATGGCAGCATGCCTTTCTAATGTCTTAAACAAAGATGAAGAAACCAAAATATAATGGGTGTGGAACAGGAAGTATGCCGGAAGGGCGCCACTAATGTCTTAAACAAAGATGAAGAAACCAAAATATAATGTGTGTGGAACAGAAAGTATGCCGGAAGGGCGCTAAAGGATGTAAAGAGCAACTTATCATAGACTCAGTACCTAATACTCAGAGAAGTCAAGAGGAAAACCAAAAAACTATCTTGTTGTTACGTGGATTACCAGAAATCCTTTGACAGCGTACCCCATCAATGGTTAATTAAGATTAAGGTCTTGCAACTATACAAAGTACACCCCATATAGATGGAATGCCTTCACCAAATGATGCAATCCTGGAACACCACTCTACACCTAACGACAAAACAAACATCTATAACCAGGGAGATTCTCTGAGTACATTGTGGTTTTGCATAGCATTAAATCCGCTTTCCAAAATGTTCAATAGAACGAAAATAGGATACATCTTGAACAACAAAGTGAAACACACCATCTCACATCAGTTATACATGGATGAATTGAAACTATACGCGGTATCCCATGATCAATTGAAAGAACTAGTCGGAATATTGGAACAGTTCTCCAGGGATATACGAGTATGTATGTAGTTTGGGCTTGACAGATGCAAGGTGATAAATATCGATAAAGGAAAGTGCCATACCGACGAAATTCAACTAGCAGAAGGAGGATTGATTGAGTCAATGAATGAACGAGATCTTTATAAATAACTGGGTTATAAGCAAGCTAGATCAATTGACCAAAAAAGTACGAAAGAGACTTTAACTGAGGAATACATTAATAGAATACATAGAATATGTCGATCAGCGTTAAACAGTCAGCACCTCTTCAAAGCCATCAACACCTTAGATATACCTATTGTGACATACTCAAGGAACTACTGTTACAAGGAAAATAATATGGGTTTTACAATGGAAAAATAGACGGAAAGCCGAAAAAACAAACAAACAAAAAAGATGGAAACTGTACGTTTGTTAATTTTTTTGAATTTTCCCCCCAAATTTACCAAATACGATTCAACGATGCGACAAGTTTGCCACAGTTACATTTGATTGTTCACAGTGGGGCTGTTGGATTAGGGACCAAATGTGGCATTTATCGTATTTCGGTGCTTCATGTCTTTTTTGCTTCCAAAAATCATTTTATCTATAGTGTAAATCTAAGTTGCCCCTTCCGTGCTGCATACCCCCTGTTCTTACGCCGATGGGCCATGCCTCTAAGGCGCCTGGCAAAATGTTTAAATGTTGGGTTTTAAAGGTTGCAATATACAGGCTGGACACAAATCAATACCCCCCCCCCAATTTCCATTGTCCTTGAAAAACAAAACTAGCAATATAAATACCGTAGCGAAGCACGGGCGAAACAACTAGTAAATAATAATCCCCCCAAAAAGATATGAAATCTATTTTGGGCCCCGCTATCCTCTCTTCCTTTCTTCGAAATACCTACTGACTTTAAATTCCGACCCCACCCCAAACGATTTCAGAATTTTAGTCTGATTTCCTCACTCTATTCACCAACATACAGTCTTGGTGGGGTACCTCTGATTATTATTATAAACGTAACAAATTTATGAACCGCTAAAGTAGAACAGAGGAACAGAGTGGTCCCTATCTCCTAGTGGTTGAACGAACCGAGGTACCCCACCAAGACTGCGTGTTGGTAAATAGAGTGAGGAAATCAGACTAAAATTCTGAAATCGTTTGGGGTGGGGTCGGAATTTAAAGTCA
>CM022881.1:21875138-21887300 GCA_012654025.1 Pachypsylla venusta | reverse complement strand
GTTAAAATAATATTTCATTATGTATCATGTGAGGAAATCCTAACTAAAGAAAAATATGAACTTTCTAACAATTTATTTGTCTTATATAAATATAACACCCTGTATATGGGATAAATTACACCTTGTATATTTTCGGTTCTAACCATGTACCTCTGCTTGATTTGGTGATTAAAATGATACCTCATACGCCCCTATCGGTTCATTAATTCGGAAAGCATTTTCTGGTCTGAACTTTCAGGTTTACTAAAGAAATTTTTTATTCAAAATTGATGAAAATCAATCTATCATCAACTATCATTAATCAATGTGTTACACCCGGTATAAATATTTGAACGTTAAAAGAATATTTCATTATGTATCATGTGAGGAAGTCCTAACTAAAGAAAAATATGAGCTTTCTAACAATTTATTTGCCTTATATAACACCCTGTATATGAGATAAATTACACCCTCTATATTTTCTGTATATGAGATAAATTACACCCTCTATATTAACCATGTACCTCTACTTGATTTGGTGATTAAAATGATACCTCATACGTTCATATCGGTTCATTAGTTTAGAAAATATATAACACGTGTATCAAATAAATACCCCCAATTTTGAGGGTTTTTAGAAATTTGGGGCTGAAGGACCCACTGAGGGACAATATAAGTAGCAAAAGGCACATCTGCCACTCACGAGAAAAGAAAAGTGAGCTATCGTTCATCAAAATCGGTCCAGTAGTTTTGACTGTAGGTGCGTCAACATCAAAGAAGAAGAAGAAGCAGCAGCAGCAGCAGGAGCAGACGATGAGAAAAAAAGTGCACTTTTCAGAACCCTATATCTCCGATTTTGTTGAAACTTCATATACTTCGTCTCTGAGTTCGCCCCATACGTAAGAAATAATCATTTTTATCCTGAGGTGTGTAGTTTTTCCTCTGGAAGTAGCTGAAATCTGCAATGTAAGCTGTGGCGTATAATATACTCTTGGTAGTTTTTTTTTTTGACTTGGCGGGGCGGAGCGCTACCGCGCTCCTTAATAATAATAATTTTAGCTAGTTTTACAAAACTAGCTAAAATGACTGCCACGAAATGTTAACCAAATATTCGAATATCATAATTTTCCAAATTCAGCTCTAAATTTTGATACTTATTCTCATTAATAGTTACTACAAGAGGTTACCTCTTCGTAGATTATTACTGGTGAAAAGAGCTTCTGTGCGCACCCATACTTCCCACAGAGTCACAAAATCATCGTGGTTTATGAGTTTTCAGATCTTTTTTCTTCGTACTTTTTAATGTACACGCAGGGGCGTAGCGAGGGTGGAAACTGTGGAGCGGGGGGTAAAATGTATGAAAATGCCGACTCAAAACTGCAATTTGCCGACTGCATAAATTCATATAGGAATGAAATTAGTAAAATCTTTGTAGGTATGAATTCTCACTGAATTTTATTGTGAAATTGGGGGGTCCCCCCTCGGAGATGAAAATGAAATGGAGATTTAATAGTTCCCATTTTGGTGGTATTTTTTAGATTTTTTATTCTGAATTTACTCTTCCTATAAAAGTATAGTAATCCTGCAGAAAATTTGGAAATATTTTGGTCTAAAAAAACGTTTGACGGGAACCCGAAACCCAAAATAGAGATCTTATATGTCATTTCCTATTGATTTTGGGCCATATTTTCATTTTTGAAGTTTGGAAATATTTGGAGCCATGGGATCCTAAAAACCGAAATGTCTGACGTTCCACGTATGGCGTACGTACGGAATCGTGTGCAGAGCTCTGGGAGCCAAACCGCTGGTCTGATCAATGGTAAAAAGCCCGACCCATATTTTTCTTTTTCTCGATATCGCCTCCAGGGCCCCGAACAAATCTCTAAAAGCCAAACCACATAACCAATTGGGCCAAATCTCTAAAAGCCAAACCACATAACCAATTATGATTCAATTTGGTATGCACAGTCACCTGAGTAATTTATTGGATATTTTTTGGTATTTTATAGAAATTTCGGTTTTGGGGCACCGGCAGGGGCCCACAAATGTAAAAATACAAATGTTGTCTCATTTTGACATTATTTGGTACCTATATTGATTCACCTGAGAATTATATTGGATAATTTTTGATATTTTGTAGAAAACATAAAATTTGTCTGATTTTAAAAAAATTTGGTGTGTTCTGTCACCGAAGTATTTACCTATTATAATTGACAATTTTTGTAGGAATTTTGGTTCTAGGGCCCCGGTAGGACCCACAAATGAAAAAGCATAACAGTTACCCACTTATATTTGAAAATTATTGTTTTTTTTTAGAAATTTCGGACTCTGATATTTGAAATTTGCACCCCTGAAAACTGCCACTCCTGGTTCCAACCTACTCAGCCACTGTCTTGTATAATTCTAAAAATAAAAACACTCTGCTAATGTGATACATGGGTATATTTTTTAAAATAATACTATCACTACAGAGCAAAGTCCGCAGCCGAATGGACATATTTTTCAACGGCAGATTCGAATTCTGTGGTGTTTTAAGAGCAAAAATTGTTCAACGATTTCATGGACGTTAATTTCGTCAACCTTATCATTCGAATATATAGCATCATCTCCCATTGTTATGCATTCAAACGATCATCTCCCATTGTTATTCGCAAATGATTTAAAACTAACGTTACAGGAACTGATTAACATTGATGATACAATTTTTAAAATCTTGTAAGAACAAAACACTCTGTTTGAAATCCGAATTTCAAACAGAGTCGGCAAATCGCGGATACTTCCGATACTAATGTCGGATTTTTTTAAAAACATATATACGATTTTATCTCCATTAACCGAAAAATTCAAAATTTTATGAATCCATCAGTCGGCAAATCGCGGATACTTCGGATATTAATGTCGGATTTTTTTAAAAAAATATATCCGATTTTATCTCCTTGAACCGAAAAATTCAAAATTTTATGGATCCATCAGTCGGCAAATCGCGGATACTTCCGATACTAATGTCGGATTTTTTTTAAAAAAAATATCCGATTTTATCTCCATGAACCGAAAAATTCAAAATTTTATGGATCCATCAGTCGGCAAATCGCGGATACTTCCGATATTAATGTCGGATTTTTTTTTAAAAAATATCCGATTTTATATCCATGACCCGAAAAATTCGAAATTTTATGGATCCATTAGTCGGCAAATCGCGGATACTTCCGATATTAATGTCGGATTTTTTTTAAAAAAATATCCGATTTTATATCCATGACCCGAAAAATTCGAAATTTTATGGATCCATTAGTCGGCAAATCGCGGATACTTCCGATATTAATGTCGGATTTTTTTAAAAAAAATATGCGATTTTATCTCCACGAACGGAAAAATTTATAATTTTATGGATGAAGTATCCGCGACTTGCCGACTGATGGATGTTGGAGAATATTGGGGGGGTGTCACCCCCCATACCCTCCCAGTCGCTTTGCACTATTGAATGTAAAGATCTTACCTTGCAAAATTATCAACACTATTGATTGGGGATGTAATAAAAGCCATTTTAATATAAGCTTGAACTTTTGTTACAATTTCTCCTACATGGCCCCATTCAGGTATGCGTACTGCACGAGTGACGTTACCATAGACCGGACCTTTGTGACTTTTTCCGGAATTTTGCACTTCGGTGCGGCTAGATACAAGTGATTTGCACTATTGAATGCAAAGATCTTACCTTGCTCTACGGTGCGGCTAGATACAAGTGATTTGCACTATTGAATGTAAAGATCTTACCTTGCACTACCGTGCGCCTAGATGCAAGTGATTTGCACTATTGAATGTAAAGATCTTACCTTGCACTACTGTGCGGCTAGATACAAGTGATTTGCACTATTGAATGCAAAGATCTTACCTTGCACTACTGTGCGGCTAGATACAAGTGATTTGCACTATTGAATGCAAAGATCTTACCTTGCACTAGGGTGCGGCTAGATACAAGTGATTTGCACTATTGAATGCAAAGATCTTACCTTGCACTACGGTGCGGCTAGATACAAGTGATTTGAACTATTGAATGCAAAGATCTTACCTTGCACTACGGTGCGGCTAGATACAAGTGATTTGCACTATTGAATGCAAAGATCTTACCTTGCACTACTGTGCGGCTAGATACAAGTGATTTGCACTATGGAATGTAAAGATCTTACCTTGCACTACGGTGCGGCTAGATACAAGTGATTTGCACTATTGAATGTAAAGATAATGTTTCAAAAATAATTTGTGTATCAACTACTAAAATTTTTTTATAGAGTTACGGAGCGCTTTCGTCTATTACGACATTCTCATTCTCAACATAACTGATTGTTGATCTCTCAAAATCAAAATAATAAGATGTAGGAGGTAGAATAAGTATAGTATAGGTGGGGGTGATGTCACACCTATATTATATGAATATTAACAATGTTCTTTTTTACATTAATTATATACAATTATACATATTTATTTACATAACTATCTACATTTTTTTTTATTTTTTTTTTTATAGGTATTTAGCTTTTTATTTAATATACTGGAACATGTTTCCGCTTTTGAAATGATTCATATTATTCATAAGATTTTTATTGTTATTTCTGGCTTTGACAATTTCCATTTCTTCTCTTACTTTTCTTTTATAATAGTTTGTTTCCGTTGAAAGTATTTTGTAGTGCTCTTTACATTTTTTAAAAATGTAAAGAGCACTACATATAATTTTAGAATAAATTTTTTATTTTATAAATTTTAAAATTTATAAAATAAATTTTAATGTAAGTATAATATTTAAATTATATGCACTATGGAATGGTAAGATAATAATATGCATAATAATAAAAATAAATAAAAAAAAACATAATAAAAAAAAGATAATAATATGCACTATGGATTGGTAAGATCTTACCTTGCACTAATGTGCGCCTAGATACAAGTGATTTGCACTATTGAATGTAAAGATCTTACCTTGCACTACTGTGCGCCTAGATACAAGTGATTTGCACTATTGAATGTAAAGATCTTACCTTGCACTACGGTGCAGCTAGATACAAGTGATTTGCACTATTGAATGCAAAGATCTTACCTTGCACTACCTTGCAAGATCTTACCTTGCACTACCGTGCGCCTAGATACAAGTGATTTGATCTATTGACTGTAAAGATCTTACCTTGCACCACTGTGCGCCTATATACAAGTGATTTGCACTATTGAATGTAAAGATCTTACCTTGCACCACTTGTATCAGCCTAGATACAAGTGATTTGCACTATTGAATGTAAAGATCTTACCTTGCACTATCGTGCGCCTAGATACAAGTGATTTGCACTATGGAATGGTAAGATCTTACCTTGCACTACTGTGCGCCTAGATACAAGTGATTTGCACTATTGAATGGTAAGATCTTACCTTGCACTACCGTGCGCCTAGATACAAGTGATTTGCACTATTGAATGGTAAGATCTTACCTTGTACTACTGTGCGCCTAGATACAAGTGATTTGCACTATTGAATGGTAAGATCTTACCTTGCACTACCGTGCGCCTAGATACAAGTGTTTTGCACTATTGAATGTAAAGATCTTACCTTGCACTACCGTGCGCCTAGATACAAGTGATTTGCACTATGGAATGGTAAGATCTTACCTTGCACTACTGTGCGCCTAGATACAAGTGATTTGCACTATTGAATGGTAAGATCTTACCTTGCACTACTGTGCGCCTAGATACAAGTGATTTGCACTATGGAATGGTAAGATCTTACCTTGCACTAATGTGCGCCTAGATACAAGTGATTTGCACTATTGAATGTAAAGATCTTACCTTGCACTACCGTGCGCATAGATACAAGTGATTTGCACTATTGAATGTAAAGGTCTTACCTTGCAAAATTATCAACACTATTGATTGGGGATGTAATAAAAGCCATTTTAATATAAGCTTGAACTTTTGTTACAATTTCTCCTACATGGCCCCATTCAGGTATGCGTACTGCACGAGTGACGTTACCATAGACCGGACCTTTGTGACTTTTTCCGGAATTTTGTAAAGTAAAGGTTTTTCCACTTGCATATCTGCAACCCCATTTATCCTCATATGCCGCAACACCTGTACAGAATTCAGCAAAGGGTTTGATACAATGTGGATTCACAATCGTACCAAATGATCAAGATAGAAAGCTTAGGATATATTTTTCGCGTTAAGAGCATAAGTAAAAATATCTTCAGTGACACATGACTTTTGTCATGTTGTTACGATTTGAGACTTCGCCTCTGGTTTTCAAACTAAAACTCAGCATTTCCATGAGAGTGAGTTCAATGCTTTTGATATTATAAAAATTAGCTTTTCCCAAAAAAAGTCAAAGACCTCGGTTAATGCTATTTTTCCCTATAAGTCAAAGACCTCGGTTAGTTCTGTACAATACTTATTGTGGATCAGCAAAAGTCGTTGACCAATAGAATTCAAAAATAATACATTTCAACCAATCAGAGTCCTACTTTAGAATCTCACGTGAGATGGTTTTTTATTATTTTACATTGATTTTGGATCAGCAAAAGTCGATGACCAATAGCATTCAAAATCAAGGTATTTCAACCAATCACAATTCTTTGGTCAAATCTCACGTGAGACGGTTTATATTTTAGGAAGTGAGGAGAAGTCAGAGTGCGAAATCTCAAGTTAGTTGTCCTAGAAGAGTTGCCAAGAATAGTTGCCTTATTAATAGAGACTATTTTCAGCGCCATAAAAGTCTAAAATAAATTAAGTTGTAAACTGAAGAGTTGCCAAGAATAGTTAGTTGCCTTATTAATAGAGAATATTTTCAGCGCCATAAAAGTCCAAAATAAATTAAGTTGTAAACTGAAGAGTTGCCAAGAATAGTTGCCTTATTAATAGAGACTATTTTAAGCACTATAAAAGTCCAAAATAAATTAAGTTGTAAATTTTAGTATACACATATATTATAAGTTTCATTTCAAGTATTATTCTTAACCATTTTTTTATTTATATCTCACCTCCTCTGTTAGATAAGTGGGTTCAGCTGTCACCTATCCATTTCCATATTAGAAAATGGTGACCAGTCCACGTTTTGGGAAGTGCATAAAGTTCCCGAAACAATGTCATACTCTTTTTTTCGGGTCTGCCAACTCCTAAATTTATCAATTTGATGGAACATTTCTTCTAATTCTTCATTTTGTGTTCTGTAATCTATCAAAACGCTCTCGCAGATTTTTTCAGGATTTTTCTTTGTATGTAGTATATTTAGAAAACACTATCGTTATTTATGACAAGGATTAAGTTACTTTTTCACTTGAAAATGTCTATGAAGTACGAGTCGGAAGTGAAAAAGTAAGTGAATCCTCGTCATAAATAATGGTAGTGTTTTTTAAAGTTACCAATAGGATGTCTAATATAAATTTGTTAAATAATAATGTAGTATATTCTTTGTCATTTGTATTTTTACTTTCCTTTCATACTTGAGATTGTTCCTTACGGGCCGAGTCCACCTGAGCTGATGGTGTAAAATAACGCAGAAAGTAACTCTGTAATATCATTATGTTTATAACTCTTATATTACTGACGTAATTATATTGCAGTGATTGTCATGGTTCTGGGGGCCCATGTCAATTATCAGCCTCCAAGAACGGATGTATGATGGCAAATAAAAAAGGTCGCTATGATAATTGCAGTCACAATAGAGACCTGAGATCAGTTTAATAATAAATAAATAATACACTACATACCTATTTGTAGTATTGTAACAGAGATGGCACAGAACAAAGATCTGATGAGCATGGTTAAGTCTATGTACTAGCAACACTCGCAATGAGAGCATCCGAAGTGTTTGGCTAAGCGTGACTGAGAGTCATCAGTTGTAAGGGATGTCGTTCTTCAATTGAAATATTGGAAAGCAGAAATATTGGAAAGTAGAAATTTTGGTAAGTAGAAATACTGGAAAGTAGAAATATTGAGAAGTAGAAATATTGGAAAGTAAAAGTATTGGAAAGTAGAAATATTGAGAAGTAGAAATATTGGAAAGTAAAAGTATTGGAAAGTAGAAATTTTGGAAAGTAGGAATATTGGAAAGCAGAAATTTTGGAAGGTAGAAATATTGGAAAGTAAAAGTATTGGAAAATAGAAAAAGAATTGCGAGGATGAGATAAGGATAGTACTGTGTCCTCGGTGGCGATTTGGTACGGAAAACTTTACCAGACCTTCTCTTTCCTTATTCCAAAGTTTGGTCTTTCGGTCTGGAGTTGTAAATACCCGCAAATATTCACTAAATTTCAATGGGTAGTCCGCGTTGTGCAAAACGATATTTCCATTGGTTTTGGCAGATTTCGGCTGTTGACGTTACCCATTGATGAAAACATTATTTTAATTAGATTTGTCAGTTGAACTTGCTCGTTGGTTAAAATATTATTTTAATTATATTAGGCAGCCTTCGGCTCATTGGTTAAAATATTCAACGTGCCATTGAGTAAATCATACTTTAGATTGCAAGATAATAACTAGCAGTTGTGCCCCCAAAATTAGCTTTATCTCGAAAACGATTTAAAATAGTTCTGATAATTTATCTGATCTCCGGAATTATTTTCACCAATTACGTTCAATTATCAAATTTGAACTGGTCCACCCTGTATGTAGCGGAAACTATAGATCGTAAAATGTGCATCTTTTATGAACTGTTGCACTCCGCTTTATCCAGGTACACACCTATGTGTCAGAATCGACCGATCAAGTTAAAATTTCCTCAATGGTGGCATAAGGACACCCAGAAACTATTTAAGAGGAAAGAAAGGCTCAGAAAATTGTGGTTTAGATCTCAAAGACTATACAAGAAGAGTACCTCGCCCTCAGAAAAAAATGTAAAACTGATATTGCTCGTGATTATCAATCATATATTAATACCATCACTCACCAAATTGGGTACAGTAAGCCATT
Organism: Pachypsylla venusta; assembly: GCA_012654025.1. NCBI lineage: Eukaryota > Metazoa > Arthropoda > Insecta > Hemiptera > Aphalaridae > Pachypsylla > Pachypsylla venusta. The sequence goes on along the minus strand of CM022881.1, from coordinate 21,878,373 downwards.
TTAGTCCTTGACAAAAGAAAGAACCAAATCCCTCCCCAAAACCACCCTTACTTATAAGGAACAGCAAATATCAGAGCCCCAGAAAATTGTTCAATGTTTTGCAGAACATTTTCTAAATGCCTACAGCAAGAACCCTTCCCATTACCACCATGACCTCAGTAACACCAATACAAATAACCTCCACTATCATCTGGAGAGTGTCTCTGAGGCAGACGTGACATGTGAAATTCAATCTATGTCTATAAACAATCCCCCTGGTTCTGATGGCATCCCCCCTATTATTTTTGACGAATGTACACTTCACACATTCGATCAATGCATCCCTAAGAACTGGTACATTTCTGTTCACCCTTAAGAAGTCAATCATTACTCCTGTCCCCCAAAAAAGTGGCGAACACGACATTTCGAATTTTAGGCCAATTTCGAATTTGAATAATAGCCAAAATATTAGAGGCAGTACTATGCCGCAAAGTAAGCTCGTTTATATTTAACAGCATTTCCCCACAGCAACATGGTTTTGTAAATCAGAAGTCCACTATTGGTAACCTAGTAGAATTTTGTGACTTCACAGCCCGGTCGATTTCTAACAAAGACCAAGTAGGTACACGTCATTTACACAGATGTGGAAAAGTGTTTTGATAGAATTAGTCACGACGCCATCCTTCAAAAGTTGGTTCACGCAGGTTTTACCCCTCCCCTGGTCAAAATATTTTCCTCCTACCTGCAAAATAGGAAAATATGCATTAAGTATAAGAGCTGCAGATCTCAAGACATAACTCCGCCGTCCGGCGTAGTTCAAGGATCAAAGCTTTCCAGTTTGCTTTTTATCCCTACGTATGATGACATACATGAACATGTCCAACATTCCAGGGTCCTGCTGTACGCTGACGAACTGAAAATATTCAAGGTCATCGGAAACTTTGAGGACTGTGAGCTTCTCCAGCAGGACGTGACAACAATCAGTAGCTATCCACTATAGACCTAATCTTTCACTCTAAAAGTGTTATGTAATGAATTACACTAATAAGTCCAGATCGATAACGTACACCTATAACATAAATAACATCCCCCTAGATTATGTGACATGTAACCCAGTATAAAGATTTGGGCCTCACATTTGAAACCAATTTTAGTTTCAAAGCCCACTACGAAGACATTACGAAAGAGGGTATTCAAGACTGGGTATGATCTTTAGATTTTCTAAATTGATACATGACCCAGATGTTATCAAGTTATTGTTCCTTCAGTTCTTGAATACGGATCAATCGTATGGACCCCGCAAACCAAGGTTGCCATAAAATCCATAGAGAGACTGCATGCTCGCTTTGTTAGAAACCTCTTCAACAAAGAAAATATTTTTTGTCCCCTCTACCCGCACTACATTGAGTATGGGTTATTGATTGATCACCTCCAACTTGACTCCTTGGAGATGAGAAGGAATGATGCACAAATCAAATTTTTGAAGAAAATTTGTGCTGGTTTGGTCAATCATCAATATCTAGCTGAACGTGTATCCTTGAGGATACCAGATCCAAGGATCTGATCTTCGAGTGATATTTTGTTCAGTGTCCCCAATAGTAGGGAGACTTATATGTTCAAGTCCCCTATAATAAAAGCCATGTCCTTCTACAACAGTATACCGGTGAAGCCAGAAAAAATCTAAGACCTCGGGATCCCCGTTGGGATCCCTCGAGCGTCAGTAATTGCTGCATTTATGACTGAATATTGCCAACATAAATGTAGTGTAAAGCCTTATTTCCTGATACCAGGAGGCAGCTTCTACAAAAATATATAGAGATCGCAGTGTTGAGTACACGGAATGACCCAATTGAGCTGTGACAATGAGAACTGTAAACTCACATTAGCGCGTGTTTTTAAGCTAAACGTTAATTAACAAAACATGTGTGTTGTAAAATATTGGTAATTTTCCTTGCTCGTGAATAGTTCTCATTGGTTCTCATTTTCTCATCGTTTTCTATATTAGTTGGTTTCTTCATTCTCCGTCAATTAGTCAGTATTTCACTTTGTAAACATGAATTCATTTTTTATGGCTTTTCATGTTTTGTGCCTTCTTGTAATTGCCGGTGAGTAATTTTTGTCATCATTCAACTTTTTCTTTTTCTTGTATATTCTGGTGAATAATTTTTGTCATCATTCAACTTTTGCTTCTTCTTGTATATTCTGGTGAATAATTTTTGTCATCATTCAACTTTTGCTTCTTCTTGTAATTTCTGGTGAGTAATGTTTGTCATCNCTGGTGAGTAATATTTGTCATCATTCAACTTTTGCTTCTTCTTGTAATGTCTGGTGAGTAATATCTGTCATCATTCAACTTTTGCTTCTTCTTGTAATCCCTGGTGAGTAATATTTGTCATCATTCAACTTTTGCTTCTTCTTGTAATTTCTGGCTTTACATGTATCTCTCAAGATGCACAAGAGATTGTGCACCTTGAATGAAAAACATTCAAGATGCACAATCTCTCGCTTTTTGGGAATTTATTCCGGCCGAAAATATAATTTGACTGGGCTACACTGCACTCCCACTTTTTCTGATTTGGAAATAGAAATTAGTGAATGTGTAAAAATAAAAAAAATAGTGAATGTGCAGTAGTCAAGAAGACCAGGGTTTTTCAATCCGAGATTATTGGTTCAACGCTGATAGCGCAGTGCTCAAGAATTTAGTTTTGTAATACGACATCTTTGGTTCAATTTTCAATATTGATATTTTTACCATTACAGGTATAGCAGGAGAAAGTTCATCTCGCGCCCAGTCAAATTACTATAATCTCTTTGGGTGTGCTTGTGATAATGAAAACTATGAATATGAACTTAGTGATAAACCAATTTTTGGTGATCCGTTACTACCCGGGCGTATAAGAGATGTTGCACAATTAAACGATCTCATGAATTTATCTTGGAGTCAATGGGAGAATACTATTGTACACAATTCTCTAGTTTACGATGACGTGGATCATTTTAAAGTGTAAGTCCCTTTCTTATACACAAAATCTTGTATGAATTTACCCCGTTACAATGGATTGGTAAATAGGTATAATATTTGTTATTTGTCAACCCATTGAAACAAAAATTTGATTCTTATTACAAATAAATATTTATATCATCTTGTCTGTATAATACCTATTTGTCAACCCATTGTAACAAAAATTTGATTTTTCTTAGAAATAAATATTTATCCCCCCAAAAAACCACTTCGCGGTAAAAAGTTCCCGCCAAG
>CM022881.1:21802139-21855771 GCA_012654025.1 Pachypsylla venusta | reverse complement strand
CCCACCAAATTTACCAAATGCGATTCAACGATACGAAAAGGTTGCCACAGTTACATTTGATTGTTCTCAGTGGTGCTGTGTGATTAAGGACAAAATGCTGCATTTATCGTATTTCGGTACTTGATGACTTTTTAGCTTCCAAAAATCATTTTATCTAGTGTAAATCTAAGTTGCCCTTCCGTGCTGCATACTCTTGGCGATTTCTAGGGGGGGCAGCTGCCCCCCCCCCTTCCTACGCCCATGACAGACACTCTGTGTCACCTGGGGGGCTCTTTAGGGCACCAAACCTGAAAGTCGGGTCACCCCTCAAAAACTGGCAATATCACTCAATTTTGATGAAATTTAAAACAGACACTCTGTAACATATTATCGTCAAAATTTGGGATTCATGGGGCTATCTCTATCTGGGGGTCTTTTAGTCCACCAAACCCAAAATTTGGGTCACTTCTCTAAAACTGGCAATATCACTCCAATTTTGATGGTATTTAAAACGGACACTTTTTGTAACATATTATCGACAAATTTTGGGATTCATGGGGCTATCTTCATCTGTGTGTCCTTTAGGGCACCATACGCAAAATTCGGATGACCCCACTAATACTAGCAGAATCACTCCAAATATCCTCGAAAAACTTTGGGTCTCGTGGGGCTATCTTTATTTAGGGGCCTTTTAGGGCACAAACCAAAAATTTCGGTCAATTTTTTTAAAGTGGCAATATCACTCCAATGTTGATGAAATAACACACACACACTGATTGTAACATAATTATTATAGACAAATTTTGGGTCTCGTGGTGCTACCTTTTTCTGGGAGCCATTCAGATCACTTCTCTTAAAGTGGCAATATCACTCCGAGCCACTCTTTGTAACATATTTGGGTGTTTTTTGGTGTTGGGGGTTGCGAAAAATCGTTCCTAAGTTACAAAGTACCTACCTTGATTGCCAGGAGGTAGATAAAGGATACGTTGCCGACAATAGGCTGACCACACAATTTCAGCAGAATCGCGTTTGTTTAAATTTAGAGGATAGTCCTCTTAAAATCACCTGTTCTATAAGTTCAGTTCAAATAGTGCGCAAGGGCGCAAAACACTAAAATAGCTCGAGGGGGTTAATGGATACGGCGCAAAGGCACAAAAGTATTAATAGTTTGTGCTCAAGGGGGCCACTTTACATAAGCGCCGGGCGCAAAAGTACAGTTTACAAACATAGATTGCGCAGGGCCCAAATTTACTAAGTAAACCCAAGTGGGCCATAAGAAAGGGCGCAAAAAACACTAATTATGCCAANCCTACCTTGATTGCCAGGAGGTAGATAAAGGATACGTTGCCGATAAAAGGCTGACCACACAATTTCAGCAGAATCGCGTTTATTTAAATTTAGAGGATAGTCCTCTTAAAATCACCTGTTCTATAAGTTCAGTTCAAATAGTGCGCAAGGGCGCAAAACACTAAAATAGTTCGAGGGGGTTAATGGATACGGCGCAAAGGCACAAAAGTATTAATAGTTTGTGCTCAAGGGGGCCACTTTACATAAGCGCCGGGCGCAAAAGTACAGTTTACAAACATAGATTGCGCAGGGCCCAAATTTACTAAGTAAACCCAAGTGGGCCATAAGAAAGGGCGCAAAAAACACTAATTATGCCAAAGGGGCTACTATAAATGCGCAGGGCGCAATCACAAATTTCAACACTTTGGAAGTGAAAATCAATGCACTGAGCACGACCGCTCTGTATTAGAATCAAATCAGTTCTCAACTCGGGTTTGAAGCCATCAAGTTTTAGATAGATAAAACAGGGTCGGACTATCACCCTGTTCCATTGCAGGGATGGATGTGAAATTTTTGATAGTTTGACGAACAAGAAAACCCAACAATATCATCGGCAAATTTTGGGATTCATGGGGATATCTTCATCTGGGAGTCGTTTAGAGTACAAAACCTGAATTCGGCTGTTGTCACAGCTCTCCAGTGAAAAATATTTCAATTAGAAGTGACAACCTTCGGCTGTTGTTCGCGGTGCAAATTCTAATTCAAATAATATTTTCTCTGGGGATATGGGACAACAGCCGAAGGCTGCCACTAGTGAACTGTGACAGCTGCGGCTGCAAATTGAAATTGAAATATATTTTCACTGGAGACCTGCAGGCTGCCAAATCTAAATAATATAATAATTTCACCAAAGAGCAGCGACAACATCAGCCGAAGGCTACCGCTGCCAATTGATGTAACATTTTCATGAAATACCTGAGGCCAGAGGCTGCCAAATTCCTAGAATAAAGGAAGATACTAAATTTTCGGTTCTCTGTACCATTTATTTCTGTTATTTTGATGTTAATAAGAAATTGAAAAATACAGCTATGAAGTGCAATATATGAAGAATATATTACACTTAAGCTATGAAGTGTAATATATTTTTTTTTTAATGATTTTACGGGTTACCCCATTTTACATGTTTATTAAAATTTAAGATATACAAAAAGAGATACATATAAAAATAAATGGAAAACAATGACATATATAATCAATAATTACTCCTGAATTGATTCAAAGATTTTATCTCGGAGAGATTTTTCTGAGTTAACAAAAAATCAACATCAACATATAATGATTACCCTGCTTCATGAGGCGATTCATTGGGTTGTTGTTTGCAATATTTGTAGAGTAGGAGTTGGGGGAGAAGAGGTTGCAATTCCTCGTATTTTTAGAATTAGTTCTGAAATTGATTAAACTCAATAGCTCAGGTGTATTGAGTTTGTTATTGAGGATTTTATGGAGAAAAAGCATATCTGATATTGCTCTAATATCCTCCAGGGCCACTACATTGTGCTCAATCATAATTTTCTTATAATTGTGATCCCTTATGTCCATAGGGTTTCCCTGTTTAAAAGAAAGGTAACGTAGGAACTTATGTTGAATCGTTTCAATCTTTGATTTTTGATTACCATAAATAGGGGTCCAAATGACAGAAGCAAACTCTAGAACAGAGCGAACTAGAGCACCATATAAAACTAGAAATATATGAAGAATATATTACACTTTAACCTATAGAGTGTAATATATCAAGAAGTATAATACATATATAATTGTGTTTCCGCTCTGGGGACTTCAAAATATGTTTTGGCATTGAACACTCGACATCGAAAATTTCACCACATTACAATTTTTCTTTTTTTAAAGATAAGGAAAGTCGTGTGATGTTCACACCAGATTTTTTCTTTTTCCATTGAGTGTGATTATATGAGCTAGATCTACTAGATCCATTTGATTATGATTCATAGAGTGAGTCAAACATGATTAAATCATTTTACTGAGTGATTCATTGGTGATCTAATCAGTCAAACGATTCATAACTCACATCTCTACCATGGCACATTAAAACTGAACTGTAAGCCAATATTGAATGAAATGGTGATAAAGTATTTTCTTTTTCTTTATTACAGGTTTCTCAGGACAATGTAACGAAAATACTCCAAATGTTGGGAGCAGTATCATTACATTATCGTGACCAAGGAGCTTTGAAAAATACTCTTCTTAATGTGGGATTGATTTTGGACAATCACAAATCTCTTCTTGAAAATTTTCCCAAATATATTGAACAATTGGAAGCTACGTTTCCTAAACTATATATTTGAACTAATGCATCAATATGATCAGATGTTCACGTTAGTGTTGTAGTCATTTGTAGAGAAAAGATCTTAATTAAATTTTAAAAAATCATTTTCAAAAAATAAAATATTGCCCCCCCCCCGTCCCGGGAGGGGGGAGCCCAAATTTTTCGAAATAGGAAAGCTCTTAACCCGAATAAATCGCTTGAGCGAAACTGTAAATTTACTTGGTCTCTGAATGAGAACAACAGGACTCTGGGATCTTGTACTAATTTACAAAAATTGAATTACTGTTCAGGGACCCATCTCCTCTCAATCCTTCATTCACTTCATCTCATTTTTAGTTGTCCTATTTTTCTTCTTCCCGCAATTACTGTCCAGGGACCCATCCCCCTCACTTTCAATCCTTCATTCACTTTATCTCAATTTTAGTTTTCCAATTTTTCTTCTTCCCGCAATTACTGTCCGGGGACCCATCCCCCCTCACTCTCAATCCTTCATTCACTTTATCTCATTTTTAGTTTTCCAATTTTTCTTCTTCCCGCAATTACTGTCCAGGGACCCAACCCCCCTCACTCTCAATCCTTCATTCACTTTATCTCATTTTTAGTTGTCCTATTTTTCTTCTTCCCTCAATTACTGTCCAGGGACCCATCCCCCTCACTCTCAATCCTTCATTCACTTTATCTCAATTTTCATTTTCCTATTTTTCTCCTTCCCGCAATTACTGTCCAGGGACCCATCCCCCTTCACTCTTAATCCTTCATTCACTTTATCTCAATTTTAGTTTTCCTATTTTTCTCCTTCCCGCAATTACTGTCCAGGGACCCATCCCCTCCCACTCTCAATCCTTCATTTACTTTATCTCAATTTTAGTTTTCCTATTTTTCTTCTTCCCGCAATTACTGTCCGGGGACCCGGGGTATGTTTGTGCATGGGAAATTGTCTTTCTTTAATATAGTCATACCTATCCCTAAAATCACCAGTCTGATCCGGTCAAAACATGGGGGGGGGGTGAAGTTAAGACCCTCCCGGTACACCCGCTAACTGTGCCAAAGGTAATATTGGGTTCGATGGGCATAAAAACCTGAAAACTTTTTTTTTGCCTCTCAAAGGATCTCGCAGATAGGATTTATGAGATAAAGTGAATGAAGGATTGAGAGTGAGGGGGGGGGGGGATGGGTCCCTGGATCAGTATTAATAAGTATAATATTTCTGAACTTTGGAATTCTTGATATTTAATTTTATTTTTAAAAAGAACATTTAAGTGGGTCAATTTAATTTTAATATTTTTTGTTAGTTAAATTATTTAAGTGTATTTGAATTAAAATTGCCTTTGTATAAAATTGATGTTAAATAGAAATTTCTCCAAATATACGAAAATTACCCGTGGTAGATTGAAACATTGCAATTTAGATCAAAAACGAGACATAAAAACAACCATTCTGGTAAACACGTATTTAGAGATTCAGGCGGAATTTTTCCAACAATTTCAAAAGAGAATTATGGACATTTGGACCAGACAGATAATATTAACTTTTTTCTGAGCAACTAACCTAACTTAAAATATGATTAATTGAAAGTAGCAGGTTAATTTTCACGATTGAATGGTGGGAAATACGAGAAAATCACTTTTAAATGTTTAATTCACAATTTTATTGCTTGAAAATCAACGAAACTTTGGAGAAATCAAATGTTAATTCGGAATTTTTTTAAATGTGCAGAATTTTTTTTTTGTTTATTTAACAGGTTAGGTAACATNTCATACGGCCATGTCTGTCTAATGAGAACACTGATCAATGTAACCACACTATACATGGATCATTAACATCGGGGTTAGGTTACATTCATACGGCCATGTCTGAGAACACTGATCAATGTAACCACACTATACATGGATCATTAACATCGGGGTAAGGTTACATTCATACGGCCATGTCTGTCTAATGATCAATGTAACCACACTATACATGGATCATTATTCTTGTCGGTGAGGCATGGTCGTATGAATGTAATACATTTATCTTTATTAAAAAAGTTATGCTCCGGGAACCTCTTTCGCATTACTTCAGAGTAGGAATGGGCTAGTCCACGAGTCGATCATCTTTTTGAAATGAATCATCAAAGAGTCGACTTGTTGTTGACTGATAAAGATAATAAAGTTGTTGACTGATAAAGATAATAAAGTTGTTGACTGATAAAGATAATTATGGGAGAAATATAACATAATATTTATTTTTAAACCATAGATGAGAGAACGTAATATATCTGGAGCTGGATATCACATTAGGTTCATATAAGTTTTAAGTCCTTATTATAAAGCAGAAGCTTGTTTTCGATGTTGCGGGCTAATACAGGATTATTATTGGTTGTCATAAAATCAGAAAATTCGATTTTTTCGGATGTTTGTTGTTTTCTGAAGGAAAATGATCTTCTGACATATTTATTGTGATGTCTTTTTAATGTATTCACCAAATTTGGGGACGTTTATTTGGTAGATGCCCTTTTGGTCAATTAGTTTTTATTATGTATTTCTGATGAAATAAAGTGTTTTTAAAATTGTCACTCGATGCGATTCGAGATCGAGGGTCGACTCATATTGGTGAGTCGAGTCAAGTCGACTCACCTGAGTAAGTCGAAAATCCCAACCCTACTTCAGAGCACTCACTTTTACAGCCATGTCATTCCAGAAACGAGAAAATTCGATCAGAAAATTTTCGCACCGGACGAGATTCGAGCCCACAACAACCTCCGGACGAAGAGTCAGTGGTCTTAATAGATCGGCTGTATGAATGTAACATAACCATACCTCAAAAGTCCGTCAAAATTACATTTATCCATAGTTAAATCGGTTTGAAATGATCCAAGGAACATGATAAATTTCTGGAATTTATTCGCTCCTTAAATATTTGCCTTAAAAGATAATTGATCGCTGATTTAAATAATAAAATTCTATTATTCTGGTTCTTTGTTCATCTGTGAATCTCTTCATTATTTATTCCCCAGGTGTTCAGGTGTTATTTATATAATCTCAATATATATTATATATAAACGGGAAAGTTATTAAATTTTTAAACCCCATGATGACTTTTGGCCCACCCTGCATATGTGTGCTATGCATTAAGATAACTCTATGCTGCTGTTAGCGAGCACGCTTAGAAAGAAAATTGCATTTAATTATTTTAGTCCTTTGGCATTATGATCCAAATCTTTCTCTACTTTTAGCTTCGGACGTTTCATTAGTAGATCTTAGTGCTGGACCGTCTATCACAACGCCATGGTAGGTAAGAAGTTTGCGTATTTATTTTCGTCTTAATTTCGACTTTTTTCTTTTTTTCTCCGAATCCTATATGACTTTCGATGCCGCCAGAGCGTCACGGAACATGAAATCTCGCAGTGTCCAAAGAGCGTTCAGAACGTTTCCATGTTGAGCATGACCATTTCCCAACCAATGAGATGGTAGACGCGACAACTCTGGGGTGGGAATTGAATCCTGATTTGCTTTCAATTGATTTTCCCATTTTCCCACATTACGATTGGCGGAAGTGATTCCCTCGATATATCTGAAATGAAAAGATATTAAAACAATAATTACCTCAGTAATGTCCAAAATTAAAAAAAAAATAACCGTACCCACGAATTGTAAGCCACTTGAAAATCTTGAGAACCGAGAACGGACTGAACTTTAGAAACGGGGCAGGCGGACATTTCAGGGATATTTTAGCAATAATACATTGCATGAATGTAAAATTTGCATTTTTTTTTACTTCAACTTTAGCTTTTTTTTTTTNTTAAAAAAAGAGAGAATTGTATAAATCGTGAAATTTCAAGATGAAATGAATAATTAATTACAAATTGATCTTTGACTTTTGCGAATTTCGTAAATTTTCAAGTTATTTAAATACACACTTATGATACATCAAATCACATTACTTTTTCGAAGGAAACTAGAGGGTCATACACCGGGTAGATCTGTTGAGATAGGAAATTAGAGGGTCATACAGCGGGAAGATCTGTTGGGATAGGAAATTAGAGGGTCCTACACCGGGTAAATCTGTTGAGGTAAGGAAATTGGAGGGTCCTACACCGGGTAGATCTGTTGGGATAGGAAATTAGAGGGTCCTACACCGGGTAGATCTGTTAAGATAGGAAATTAGAGGGTCCTACACCGGGTAGATCTGTTGAGGTAAGGCAATTAGATGGACCTACACCGGGTAGATATGTTGAGGTAAGGAAATTAGAGGGTCCTAACAGGGTAGATCTGTTGAGGTAAGGCAATTAGAGGGACCTGTACCGGGTAGATCTGTTGGGGTAAGGAAATTAGAGGGTCCTCACCGAGTAGATCTTTTGAGGTAAGTTTTTTTTTTAAAATACTCAATGAGTTCGGAAAAAAAAACCGCCCTTTGGGTTAGGGATTATTTAACAGTCAGTTACAATGTATCCATACCTCCTCACCAAGCACTGGTGGCTTGATTAATAAGTATCTGTATCTCAATCCAAGGGTCCCGGGTTCAATTCCTAGCTATGCCTAACTGATGAGTACTAATAAGAACGAAACACGTGTCTTAGGCTGCTTTGTGGATAGGTATGTATACATTGTTCTATCTGTGATGGAATAGTAGAACTTACCTGATGTAAGCTTCCGAATGAAGTAATCTTTGAGGTCGAGGTGGAACTGTCACAAATAGAGGTTCAATGGGCCTGGGTGGAGCCAGAACTTGTGGAGAATCTGAAAACGAATATAAAACGAGCGTCAAATATTTTTCATAGAACTTCACCTCCTTCGGTTTGCAATTGAGCCTCATCCTATTTTCATCATTGTCGTAAGACGACAAAGTCAAATCTATTTTTTCTCCTGGAAGTTAAAAATAGGCCTTTAAGAAAACGGCCATTTTGGGGTAGAAAGTGTGAAGTAAGGTGGTTATTTAGGACAAACAGTGATAACTAACCTAAATAAGGAAACTTTTTAGCTATTAACCTTCTCATTTTTTTTCACACCGGGACAAGAGGAATGAGAAAGTTTCAATGCAATTACAATAGCAAATAATACTAGTTTTAGATGCAAGTTTGTAAAATATTTGTATATGGAAGCATTTAAAGTTCTTGAAAAATCGACACTTTTTGTCAACAGAAGTCACTTTGGGGGGTCGAACTTGGATCTAATCATAACCATAGGAGGGTCCCAATTCAAAAATTCCAAGCTGTTCAAAAGTAAGGGGGGGGGGGGACCGGTCATTTTGGGACACACTGTATAGTCCCTTTAGTTGGCTGTATAAGTCTGCTTTTACCTCGGGTACGAAAATCAATCGTTTTTTTTTTTCTTTTTTGTTAAATTGGGATGATATAGTCAAATAAAACCACAATGAGATAGGTTAAAAATACTAAATATTCAAATTTTACAGTCAAGTGAAGATTTAGTTAGTATTATATCTACCTGATTTCTTGACGACTGAGAAATAAAAAAATAAATAAATAGAGTAAATGATAAATTCCTTGAAAACTTACTTTGAAGGGATGGTTTACGACAGAGAAATAAAAAAAATAAATAGAGTAAATGATAAATTCCTTGAAAACTTATTTTAAGGGATGATTTACGATAGAGAAATAAATAAATAGAGTAAATGATAAATTCCTTGAAAACTTACTTTGAAGGGATGGTTTACGATAGAGAAATAAAATAAATAAATAGAGTAAATGATAAATTCCTTGAAAACTTACTTTGAAGGGATGGTTTACGATATAGAAATAAAAAAAATAGAGTAAATGATAAATTTCTTGAAAACTTACTTTGAAGGGATAGTTTACGATAGAGAAATAAAAATATTAATAGAGTAAATGATAAATTTCTTGAAAACTTACTTTGAAGGTTGGTTGGTTCACTTTGAAGGATGGTTTACGATAGAGAAATAAAAAAAATAATAGAGTAAATGATAAATTTCTTGAAAACTTACTTTGAAGGTTGGTTGGTTTACTTTGAAGGATGGTTTACGATAGAGAAATAAAAAAAATAATAGAGTAAATGATAAATTTCTTGAAAACTTACTTTGAAGGGATGGTTTACGATAGAGAAATAAAATAAATAAATAGAGTAAATGATAAATTCCTTGAAAACTTACTTTGAAGGGATAGTTTACGATAGAGAAATAAAAAAAATTAATAGAGTAAATGATAAATTCCTTGAAAACTTACTTTGAAGGGATGGAGAAGGAGTGTTCCGCTGTTGAGGCATCAAATTGTTGACATTACCCGCTCCGGCTGAGAAAAAAAAAGTTCATGGTCAACAAGGTTAATGTTTGCAAATAAAATAAGTTTTCAAGGGGTAAAAAAGAAACAAGCACAATTTGGGAGGACAATACAAGAAAATGCACATTTTCCCAACAATTTTTAATAAAATCTGTGCTTTAATCAAGTCTTGGCTAATAAAAGCTCGCCCAGGTCCGGGTTTATCCATTGCGTTTTGTTTTCTTCAATATGTCCTATTTCATAACGCTGCTCGCTTATTTATAGTTCTTCACACATATTTAGATTGAGTTGCAATGGGAGATCTCTCCGAGTTTTGAGTGATTTACTCGTCGTTATTGACTAAAACCAACTCACAGCAACAATACGATGTGCGGTCTGGACGAATGAGAAACCATTATGTCACTATCGGGGACGTAACTAGGCTAGTCAGCACCAGGGGCATCCACGCATTTTGGCGCCCCCTCCCGCCTGGATAAAAGAATGTTTCAACAAATCAATATAAATGAACCAAACACATCAGTTTTATTGTCAATTGAAAAAAGGACCCCAAGGGTAGTCGTCCTTTAAAAGCTACTAGCCGCTACTATGAGCGACTGATCCAAAAAAAATGTAGGTTAATAGAACCTCTGTAAAAGTATAACATACAAGACTTTACAGTGGACGACGGAAATGATTCGAAGCAACTATTGTCTACAGTAGCATAAGGGGCGCTGGAGTGTGGGGGAACTTCCTGGTGATTCATCCCACTCCGACCGCGCCCGTCTCTCGCCGAGTTCGACTGCTCGTGTAGTCTCAGATTATTATTTTTGGCGTCCCAAGTAGCCCGTTTTGGTGCCCCAAAAACGTCGCGCCCGGGGCAGATGCCCCGTTTGCCCCCCCCTAGTTACGTTTCTGGTCACTATGAACCCAAAACAAATCTGATTCGTTGTAAAACACAAAGGAAAAGAACCGTACCAAATTACTGTTATTGTAAAAAAAACTACATAGTTTTTTTTTTTTTACAAACGTTTATAAACTACTAGCTGTTTTCCCGTGCTTCGCTACGGTTACAAAATTACAAGCAACAATTTCGAGAACGCGAAACTAAATCTTCTCAATTTTAGATTTTTGGTGGAACCGGCCCCAGATTGAACACCGCCCCTATTTTGAAAATTCAATATTTTATGCAAGGATATGACTTTTTGTACTTCGGAATACCTTTGCATCAAATATCAGCTTTCTCGCACATCCCGAAGTGGTACTTCTCAATTCTATTTTTTGGGGGGGGTCTATTCTCGGTTATTTTTCGTTATCTCTTTTAGTTTGCCCAGAAAAAATAGACCCGCTAAATTGCTCCCAGTTGAACTTTAATTTTTTTCCTTTCTTATTACGCACCTAGATATTAAAAGGGACCTGTGTACCAAATTTCAAGTCTCTAGGTTTAGCCATCGTGGAGCTACGTTGATTATCAGTTCGTCAGTCAGTCATTCAGTCAGTATACCAACTGGGCTTTGCGTTTTAGAAGTATAGATTACAGTGAATAACATCAATGAAGTTTACAAAATATAAAGATACAAAACCATGTTTACTTAACAGTAGCAGAAAAAATAAAGAGTGGGATTGAAAGTGTACCAATCAGCCCACCCGGTATAACTCCCCATCCTTGTCCTTACGGGCTGTATAAGAATCAGCCAGATCGAGGCCTTTAGGCGCCAGTTCGTTGAAGAGGGTCTTTATTTTAAATATTGGTGATTTTTTGTGATGTGGTGTTTCGCTTTTGTCTATGTGAAACTATGTATTGTTTTGTCTGAAAATTGGTTTTGAAGTTCGTTCAATATGACTATGTAAGAGATAACTCCGGAATGGGTCAGTCGAATATTACTTACACGGAGAAAATCACAATGATGCTGTCAAAATTTAAAAAAAAACCTTTCTTTAGCCAGCGTGTATGGCACGTTGAATACACCAGTTTCCGTTTGGTCACTGAAGTTAAGCAACGTCCAGCGAGGTTGTACCATGTGGGTGTCCACGTGGGTTCGCGCCCTCGTGATGTTGGCTTTTTTCCAGTCCAACTTAGGCTGGGTAAGGTCAATGTGGGTAGCTGATTTAAAAGTTTCAAGCGAATGGAGGGTAAAAACCTCATCTTGAATGACCAATAGATGTTAAAGAGACGTTAAGCCAAATTAAATTTTAAAAAAAAAAAAAAAATACGTCTCCAAGAAATAAATGATTCCCATTGGTCCATGATAGTGAAGTCACACAATAGCACCCTGCTTTGATCAGGGCCGTTCAGAGCTTTACCGGGCTCGGGGACAAGACCTGCCTGCTCCGGGGCCCCCCCATTGTCTTTTTTTGCGATTGCCCACCTTCTACCAGTTGGGCAGCATTTCGTAATTTGCTGGGACTGATGGTCGGAGGTCTTAAAAAAGAATCAAGTGAAAGTGGCCTCTCTTTTATTTCTCGTTCTTCTTTATCTCTTCTCCTCTGGGCCACCGATTTCTCCGATTTAGAACTCGTTTTTCTAATTATTATTAATAGTCAACCTTTTCAGGTAGAGACAAGTTGATAAGGCCAGAACGTTTGAAGAAAGGCGGAAACCTCCTAACGCAAATAAAACAGCCTGCATGCTTACCAGTGCATTGTCCCGATTTCGGTTAAAATTATACCTACACATAAAAAGTATTATCTTATGTGTAGAAAATATTCTAGAATGTAACGAATGGTAAAAGAATAGGAAAAAATACCAAAGACTGGCGTTAAGACCCCCCCCCACGATCCCTGCGGAACCCCTTTGAAGGCTTTCTATCCTCTAACTTCGATACATAATATTTTGCATACTTTTCGGGCGGCACAGAAAAAACTTGAATGGAAACCCACAATTTTTTTCCTAACGCTACTGAAAACCCCCGCACGTGAATTTAACCGATTATCTTCACGTGCAAAAGGTTTTGAATATTTTTTTAAGCTCAGAAAAATCGCAGGTCTCAATGTGTTGTTTTAAAAAAGGCTAACTAGTGACTTTTCCAAGAAATTGTTAATCTATTTAATTATTATTTAAACTAGTTAACATAGACCTAAAATTTACCTCCAAAATGGTTTCTAATTAGTAATTAGGTATTATTAAAAACTCAAAGAGTAAAATACTTAGGTTAAGTATAAATCTACACGATTACACATTATACAATCAAATGCGATATGGAAATCAGATAAACGCACTCGGCACAACATCTATTGGTCATTCAAGACGGGGTTTCACTCCCCATTCGCTGAAAACTTGCAAACCAGCTACCCACATTGACCTCACCCAGCCTGGGTTGGGCCGGAAAAATAGGCAGCATCACTGGGGCGCGAACCCACGTGGACACCCACATCGTAAAATCACGCTGGACGTTGCTTAACTTCAGTGATCTAACGGGAACTGGTGTATTCAACGTGCCATAGACGCTGGCTGTCTATGAGGCACAGTAATTGACATTATTTGTCATTTTTATGGTAATTTTTTTTTGACATGTTGTATTTGTTTTAATTTATTTTTTTATTATCAGTGAAAAAAATCCTCTGGGCCAGAACCCCTTGAGGAGCCCGGGCCCAGCACATTTTGTTCCCTTTGTCCCCCCCCCTCTGAACGGCCCGGCACATTTTGTCCCCTTTGTCCCCCCCTCTGAACGGCCCTTGCCTTGATTCTATATTGTAACGAGTTTCATATAAACTTGTTCGAGAGACATCATGGAACGAACAAACAGACAGACGTACAAAACATTCAGTGTCTCTGAGCCGGGATAAATTCAGTGACAAGGTTAGTAGAAGTGTGCTGGAGAACATACATACCTTTCTGTCCATTTTGTTGAGGAGTCTGAGGAAGACTACGCGACATACGAAGAACAAAGTTCCTACAAAATTGAAAAAAAGACACACAAACATGCACAAAATAAGTGACTACTCAATAAACTATTCTACGAAATAAAGAATGAAAGGACAGTATGTGAGAAAAATCGTGCCTTGAATCGAAAAAATATCAAAGAACCCTCTTAAAAATTGAAATTAGGGTTTCGATCGAATTCCACCAAAAGTTTCAAAAGCAGGTCGAAAAATAGACAGATTTTTCGTTTTATAGGGTGAAAGGTGAATCGAAAAATACCAAAAAAAAAAAAAAAAAAAAAAAAGGGTTTCGGTCAAATTTGACCAAAAGTTTCAAAAGAAGTCGAAAAATGGACAGATTTTGCGTTTTATAGGGTGACAATAGCATTAACCCTGAACAAGGTCAGCATAATTTTAACCCTGTTTGTTTGGATGGGAAATGCACAAAGCATTCTAATTGGTTCTATTTAACCATTAACCCTGAACAAGGTCAGGATAATTTTGACCCTGTTTGTTTGGATGGGAAATGCACAAAGCATTCTAATTGGTTCTATTTAACCATTAACCCTGAACAAGGTCAGGATAATTTTAACCCTCTTTGTTTGGATGGGAAATGCACAAAGCATTCTAATTGGTTCTATTTAACCATTAATCCTGAACAAGGTCAGGATAATTTTAACCCCCTTAGTTTGGCCCAGAGAGGGGAAATGCACAGAGCTTTCTAATTGGTTCAATTTAACCATTAACCGTCAAGGTCTGGATAATTTTAAGTTTTACCCAGAGAAGTTTTTATTCGCATTGAAAATAATAAACGAAAATAATAATAATAAATAAATAANAAAAAATTTACTCTATATATATAAAAAAAACAAATGACACCAATTTTTTCTCACGTACTTTAAGTATAATATATAAAAAAAAAAAACAATAATAGTAAAATAAATTAAATTCAATAAAATAATAGGATGAGATACAGGATGAATGACGTTCTCATAGAGATAATAGATAGACCTAAAAGTAATAATAAAATCAAAATGAGAAAAATAATACCTAATCAACTTTCTAATCTACAAAAGAGAGATAAAATAAATGAATACAGATCTAACACGCTACGGTCTCAAATGGGGCTAAATGAACTTGCGAGGCTATCTGACACCATTATAGTGATTTAACACTCAAAATGGCTTTAATGGGGACCTTTGGAATCGACCATGGAAAAAAACTCTGCTAATGTGACACATGGGATAGTTACATATTTTAGTAGCTTGAAAAATTGCCCCTTCCTCCCATTTCGATTGTAGATAAACCTGAGCTCTTTTTGTGAACGTAAGTGAACTCCACTTTTGACCCCGGTATACATCCCAAAAAGCACCACGGTCAACGCTACCACCTGGCAGAAGGTCAATTCACGGCGGACAACGTAAAATATCAAATATTCAGGATATTTTTTTTTTTGAGTGTGTGATAATTCCAAAGGTTCATTATTGAAACTATTAAGTAAAAAAAAAAAAAAAAAAANAAAAAAAAAAAAAAAAAAAAAAAAAAAAAAAAAAAAAAAAAAAAAAAAATACCGTCAAACTTGGATGTGGTGGGGCTATAAAAAATGTATTAGCGACACTTTAGGTCAAAAGATAATTTGTTTCCTTGGGGACACGCAGGTCATCTGGCTCCACCAATGCTCGTTTCTCGTTGAACGTACTTCTCTTTTCGTTCAACGAGGAAGAAGTACAAGTTCGGAACATACCCTTCGTGTTCCATATCTTGAATGAGGTAGTTCACCAATAATTTTCTCTTTATATTTAAAAAAAAAAAAAAAATCAGTAAGCGCCGAAAAAGACAGTTTACAGATAGCCCCTTTAACCGTACAAATTAACCCTCACTTTCATTACTTCTATAGAGTGCTTCAAAAAGAACGTCAGATTTGAGGAAATCCTACCAAATCAAGGAATCCTACACATTCAACAAGAATAATAGATAGATAGATACCATTGATAATCATGGAATGGGGAGTGTTGCTGGCCTGTTCGTTAACAGCAATAACTGACGTTGGTATACTGGGCGGTGGTGGTTTTGCCAGCATTACTTGTGGCGAAGGCTGCTGTGGCGGTGGTAAAGGAGGACCTTTGAGAGCTTGAATATAATTTCTTAACCAAATAATTTTTGTGTAGGTTGAACAGAAAGTAAAATCATAAATGTTTATAGATGTTACAGCGAGATATACCACAAAACAATATCATCTACAGCTAATGGGTGGTCGTCCGATTTGAATTATTTCTGTGGGGTTACTTAAAATACATTGCGCCATCCGCTCTCGTGATGGTCACCTACGCGACATCATCCCCCATAATGAAGAGAACAAATTGGCAAGGTTCACAAAAATCCAATCTATTGCAAAATTATTTCAATCGATTCTCATTTTATCAACAAACAAAAAAAATCCGTTGAATATAAATGGACCGCCCTCTATACAGGGTATCCCATTTTAAGTGACCACCCCAATTTATTCCGAATCTGTTGAAGTCACAAAAAAATTATTCTGACCAAATGTTCATAAAAAAGAGGGGGACGTATTATGATGACCTTGGCTGACCTGTCAAGGCTGTCCTTCAAGGTCAGATGAGGGTCAACTTCATTTTCTTAAATGACACCACCTGAATTTTATAACATTTTCGGATTCCCCATTTGATTCTACGTTCACTTGACTATTCACTTCATGGTCTCGTTGAACTTTTTTGCGCAAATTTTGGGAATGTTTTTTGGTCTGACACCCGTGTGGCATATTGAAATGCATCGCAATTTTTTTTTATAAAATGAACAAACAAAGGGAACCATAGTATAGGAAATGGCGAGAGCTTTTATTCAATATGACACACGGGTATGTCAGACCAAAAAACATTCCCAAAATTTGGCGCAAAAAAGTTCAACGAAACCATGAAGTGAATAGTCAAATGAACGTAGAATTAAATGGGGAATCCTCAAATGTAATAAAATTTAGGTCATCTCATTTAAGAAAATGAAGTTGACCTTTATCTGACCTTGGAGGACAACCTTGACAAGTCAGTCAAGGTCATCATAAGTAATACGTCCCTCCCTTTTTTATGAACATTCGGTCAGAATATTTTTTTTGTGACTCCAACAGTTTCGGAATAAATTAATTAAGTTGGTCNCGGGAACTGGTGTATTCAACGTGGTATCTTTGTGTAGATAATTCAACATAATTTGGTTCAAAATCTTGAAGAAATTTATATTTTTTTTTAAAAAAAAAAATCTCTTTTTCCTTCTTTATTCTCCTCGACAGACAATCCCCAGAATATTAAATTTCGATACAAAGTTGTTTTGCAATATTGAAAAGCAGAAGAAAGAATGAAAAAAAAATTCAACTTACTTGGTACGATTCTCAGCGGACACAACTTTGCCAGGATTTTTCAAAATATGAACTTCCTTAACGTGACGAGCCAAACGAGTGCAAGATGGAAATGGAGGAAAAGGTTTTTTGAGTCGAGAGCAGCCCCGCCATTGACACTGGAACTCCAATTCTGAGAAGAAAATGAACACATATGTAAGTATTAACTGCTGAAATTATTATCAATAACTAGCTGATGCCCGACGAACTTTCGACAAGATGGGAGAAAAAAATGAGAATAAATCTGACTTTTACATTAGTTATCATATTACCGAGGTACAACAGTTTAAACGCGATCAGAGCATACCACATATAGATTACATATTACCTACACGTTTGTTAACCTATGTAGAACACAGGGAATAGTAACGGGTTGTTAAGCTGCGTAGAACGTGTTGGGAGTAGTATTGGGTTAGGTTCCAAAAAAATTAAAAAGCAAAATTCCAAGATGGCGGCCTCACATGGCCCCGCCTAAAAAATATATGGTATTTTTTGGTCCGAAACCATCCCGGGCATGGGCATAACAACTCACGATTTCAGAGTAATCGGATGTGTAGTTTAGGAATGCATAAAGGACATACATACAAACATTCATTTTTATATAGATAGATAGATGAATCTGTGCAATCTGTATGTTTCATCTTAAATAGGAATAGAATTGATTTGGAAAAAGTAAATTTAATCATTTTAATATTTATTTTTGAATTCTGAATGGCCAGTAGCAGACGCAACAAACCTTCCGAATTGACCGCGAAAATAATAATTATGACTAACCCCACATAAAATATAATTATAACTAACCCCACACAAAATATTAATTATAACTAACCCCACACAAAATATTAATTATAAGCAACCCCACGCAAAATATAATTATAACCAACCCCACACAAAAATTGACGTTCATCCGCCCGCCATACCTAGCGTTGGCTGATCTTGATGAAATTTAGTATGTAGATACCATTTAGTCACATTGACATTCACAGGGTAGGGTTCCATACTTGAAAAGAACAATGAAGACGAAATTCAGAAATTATGTTTTTTTTCTTCTCATCAGGTGTTCAATAATTTTTGGGTGTGAGTGTTGTACTTGTCTTACCCAAAGGGGGAAGTGTCCAAAAATTTAATGACCCCATTTGCTGTGGCATGGTCAATAAATTATTATGGTATGGTGCATGGCAATACTCACCAGAAGGGGGAAGTCCTGCAAATGTCAAATGAACATGTCCTCCACTGACCCCATCTGCCACGGCATGATCAATACAGTCATGCATGTCCTCAAACTGGAAGTCACAATTGTCCCACAAACACTCCCACACGAGATCCGGATGATTAGCAAACGTCTTGTTGGGCGGCGGTGTGGGCTGTGGAAGTATTCCTGCCTCGATTTGCGCGGCAATGTGAGCTTCAACCAACGCATTGTGCTTGGCAGATTCTTCATTGATTCGAGCGGCTTTTTCTTCCCAAACTGATTTTTCATTGGCTGGCAAACTGCGCCACTAAAAAAACATTTATAATTTAATAGGAGGCTGCGCCTGCTTCGCTTGGCACCCTAGAGGCATGACCATTCCTGTGCTAATAGTATTCTAAGATTTACCTTACAAAAATCAGCCATAAAACGAAAACGGTTGGACAATTTTTTGCAAACTATGTAATAAATTAAAGACTAAAAGGCCACCTAAATCTTTCTCGATTTGAGTTGATTGTTATCACCGCAAAATTAAAGATATCGGACCGTCACCGGCTGAAATTGCTCAAAAATCGGCCGAAAAACTTGTTCGACATTTATGAAATATTATATTTTTCTGGAGTTTCGACCCATGATTGGAGGGAGGGGGGCATTCCCATCAATTTTTCGATACCTCTTACCGTTTTGGCTAAACAATTAATGATACATAAATACATACATCGGTACATTGAGTTTTATTATTATTGACTAGTTGGTGCCCGTAGTTTCGTATGTATAGGTATGTCCCGTGGCTGTATAATTTCTTCCGATCAAAATAATTCAGCCTATTTTTTCTTCACAAATATTGGAAATTTTGCCGTTAGCTGCCTTTTCACACAAAGGTGTTTCTACGTTATCCTCACGAACTAAAAGAAGAAGAAGAAAAAATCGCACGGATTTCTTTAATTGAAAACTATTGCAAAGTCAAAGAATCTGGGTATTTTTTCTTCTTTTTTTCAGAGATTTGTGAGGAACTGGCAATGAATCTGGTGGCTAGTAATGAATTGAAGAATATATCATTAGGTCAACTTTGTTTATTCAGTCACAAAAATACAAATATTCATTTTATTGAATTTTTTTTTTTTATTTAGCCAGTGTTTATGAAAAGTTGAATACACCAGTTCCCGTTTGATTACTGAAGTTAAGCAACGCCCAGTGAGGTTGTGATATGTTCATCATTTGAAATAACATGGGTGCCCACGTGCGTTCGCGCCCTCATGGTGCTGGCTATTTATGTATGCTATATTATCTAGGCGGAAACATAATATAGCATAAATAAATGTGATATGATGTTAGTTGAAAATAAAATTAGTTTAAACCAAGCACCATGATGGAAATTAAGATTTTCATCATGCAAGGAAACTCTCGAAGATACGGCTATTGGGGAGGATGGTTTATACCGTCACCGAGGGCACACGGCTGTCGTGGATGAGGGTTACACCGCTTGACAACGCACCTGCAACACAACTTACCTCGTTTCCAACAATTCGACTCACTTCACCAAATGTTTTCTCAGGATTGTTTGAAGTGATTTGTTTTCGAAATTCTCCCGAGTAGAGTATGTATCCAGTGACTAAAGCTTTCTTTTGTGATTTGAGACTCTGGAAATCAATTAAAGCAAAATTGTAAATTAAAATTCTCTGTTCCGGGGAGAATTTTTAAGTGACAATGGTTGGGTCCAACCAAATCCAAGAACGACTTCCAGTATACCAAGCATGAACCATCACTACCAGCAATAATATGTTTACTTCCTCTATATCAATTATTGGTGGTTGTTGTTGTTGTAGCAGCGGTTTTCTCACAAAATCAACCGTTCTTCCAATTTATAGAAGATGCATGATTAATTAAAATCGTCAAACAGATTGATGAGAGTTTACCGAAAAGGGTTTGATGGCTCTTGGCCGGATCTGTGGCGGTTCCAGGTCGTCCATCGTGAGGACGTAAGGACTGCCAATTATTGTTAGCGCTATCCTGTTAATCTGTCATCACGTCGGGGTCACTAATTTGTAGTGTAGTTGCTGGAGCTGAGTTGAATTAAGAAGTCTATTTGTTTTCACGCTCGTGGGTTCTACGCACCAGGACGACCTGAAACGCATACCATCACAATTCCAGACAAAGGGCCATCAAATTTTTTTCCGTTAACTCATATCAATCTTTTCCTACCATTTTAATACATCATCCATCTATAAATGGGAAGAACGGCTGATTTTGTGAAAAAACCGCTACAACAACAAGTCATTTGTTTAGGAAAACTTATTGTTTCCATTACCCATGCAGAAAGCTACTGCATATCCTTCCTATATTCCGCCCTGTGGGAATGGGGGCTTAAAAAGAATACTTTCAAGGCAACCAAGTCCATGCCAGTCTTAAAAGGCGACTAAAGGCAGGGTCGGAAACGATATCTTTTCTATTACCCATGTAGAAAGCAAGGAGAATTATACGTAAGGATTCTCAAGTATCAACAACTCATGGCGAGTTGTTGCCAACCAGCCACATGGCTTGGAGGTATTATAACTATAACCTATGATGTGATAATATCCTGGTGTGATTCCGTTGACACTCTATCCTCAGTTGAAACCGTTATAATACCAACCAACATAGAAATAATCAGCATGGATGATCTACTGTATACAGAGTGTGCCAAAAGTCCGAGACCACCTGAATATCTTTTGAATGGCTTTATGTGAAGTTTTCAAATTTTGCATAGTATTATATTCCAAATTAAACCACCTGATGGTGTGATCAATTTTTCAGGGACGGGTCCCATGTGGCCACCAGGGGTCCAACTTTTGTGTTTTAAATACGAACCCCCATCTTCTGATACATTTTCATAAAGACAATAAAATTGGAAGTACTTTGCAAAAAAAATTTACACGCCTAGCGTGTTTGGTTTCAAAATGGTGGCCATTTGAAAAACAGGTTCCTCGACATTGGTGTCCTATGCAATCATTCAATATCCCATTGCAAATAATTCGCCTAATTTTAGACACTCTTGGAAGCCCTATCTTGAAAATTTCAAATGGCTGCCATTTTGAAATTAAACTCGCTAGACGTGTAATTTTTTTTTGTAAAGTACTTCTAATTCTGTTGTCTTTCTGAAAATGTATCAGAAGATGGGGGTTCCTATTTAAAAAAAACAAATTTGGACCCCCTGGGGGCCACATGGGACCCGCCCCTGAAAAATTGGTCACACCATCAGGTGGTTTAATTTGGAATATAATACCACGCAAAATTTCAAAACTCCACATAAAGCCGTTCAAAAGATATTCAGGTGGTCTCGGACTTTTGGGACACCCTGTATTAATAAAGCTTATGAGAATTTTAGGTATGTGTTGTGTTGTATGCATCGGAATAACTCAACTAATATTACCTTTTTAAAATTAATCGGAGTACAGACGGGGGTTGTAATTCCAGGAGTACTTTCTACTGATCCCACAGACGGGGGTGGGCCATCCAATGAATCTTCACACATAAAGTCCGAGCTCTCCAGCTTGACTTGCATTTGACTTGACGAGCTCTGAAATTAAATTTATTGCATCATCTATTTATATGAATGTCTTTGAAGACTTTATATTTTATTTCTTGAAGGAATTATTTTTTATTTATTTTAATTTTAGTCGTTCGACTCTGTATCATGTATTTATATGAATGTCTTTGAACACTTTATATTTTATTTCTTGAAGGAATTTTTTTTCATTTATTTTAATTTTCGTCGTTCGACTATGCATGATGTATTTATATGAATGTCTTTTTATTTATTGCATCATGTATTTATACGATTGTCTTTATAGATTTTATATTTTATTTCTTGAAGGATTTTTTATTTATTTATTTTAATTTTCGTCGTTCGACTATGCATGATGTATTTATATGAATGTCTTTATTTATTGCATCATCTATTTATATGAATGTCTTTGAACACTATATTTTATTTCTTGAAGGATTTTTTTTTTTTTTTTTTTTAATTTTCGTCGTTCGACTATGCATTATGTATTTATATGAATGTCTTTTTATTTATAGCATCATGTACCAATTTATACGAATGTCTTTGAAGACCTTATATTTTATTTCTTGAAGGAATTTTTTATTTATTTTAATATTCGTCGTTCGACTATGCATGATGTATTTATATGAATGTCTTTGAACACTTTGTATTTTATTTCTTGAAGGATTTTTTTTTTTTTTTTAATTTTCGTCGTTCGACTATGCATGATGTATTTACATGAATGTCTTTATTTATTGCATCATCTATTTATATGAATGTCTTTGAACACTATATTTTATTTCTTGAAGGATTTTTTATTTATTTATTTTAATTTTCGTCGTTCGACTATGCATGATGTATTTATATGAATGTCTTTATTTATTGCATCATGTATTTATACGAATATCTTTGAAGACTTTATATTTTATTTCTTGAAGGATTTTTTTTAATTCATTTTAATTTTTGTCGTTCGACTATGTATGTTAGGATTGAAGTGAATCAATTCTAACATGAAAAGTCGAACGTCGAATAAATAAAAATAAATTATTTCACGTGTCCCTGAAGAAAACTACTTTTTTGAAGAAAAAAAGGTCCAATTTTTAATTAATAAAATATGCTTTCGGCAACATTTAAGCAAGCACAGTTGAAATTTCAGAGATATCTTTTCAGGGCGAATTGAAAAAATTAGCGGGCTCTCGTATTATCAGTTTTATTAAATTATTTAAAGAATTTCCGTCTACAGTGGTGAGAATGAACTGGCGAGGAAGTTATACTGACCAGCAAAACAGGAAATTTTTCTCATCGTTTCACCTCTGTGTACGATATTACTTACTGAATTCTTTAAAAAATATTATCTAAGCAAGAAATTCACGCGAGAGTTGATTATTTATAAAGAAGTATTCACCCCTAGTATTAAGGCTATCGGGGTGGTTACAAAATTGAGGAAAAACCAGAACTTACATTGGAATTGCTGTCAAAATTATGTTGGAAAGTGCTGACAGAGGTTGATTTCTCGTCTTTGAAAACATCAGGACTTTGCTGATGATGTTGCTGTTGTTGTGGATGTGGTTGCAACTGCATCTGCTGATGCAACTGCATCTGTTGCTGATGTTGTTGCTGTTGAATTTGTATGGGAGCCGGCCTGGGCGTGGCTACATGATGTTGAGGGGTTGCTATTGGCGTATGATGTACTTGGGAATGTTGAGGCGTTTCAACGATCAATCCAGTTGGCCCAACCTGAAAAACAGAGATTTACAAAATGTTAAAATGTGTGAGTTACATGAAAAAGATTTTTAGTATGTCATTGCAGCTTTATAGATGTACAGTTTTAACTTTGTTATGTAACACAAAATGTTAGCTGTTTTATGTACGCCTAGCCGTAGGCTGTTCATCATAATAACCAATCTAGAAGTGGAGGAAACTCTCTAAACACTGGCCGATCATGTATAGGCTGTTCATCATAAGAACCAATCTAGAAGTGGAGGAAACTCTCTGAACACTGACCGATCATGTATAGGCTGCTCATCATAAGAACCAATCTAGAAGTGGACGAAACTCTCTGAACACTTACCGATCATGTATAGGCTGCTCATCATAAGAACCAATCTAGAAATGGAGGAAACTCTCTAAAAACTGGCCGATCATGTTCATCAGAAGGGTCGTATCGTACATAACATCAACCCCTCTTGTTCATCAGAAGGGCCGATGTTAACGTACATAATATCAACTCCTCTTGTTCATCAGAAGGGCTGATGTTAACGTACATAACATCAACCCCTCCTTTTGTCTATCAGAAGGGCCCATGTTACGTACATAACATCAAACCCCTCTTGTTTATCAGAAGGTCCGATGTTAGCGTACATAACATCAACTCTTCTTCTTCATCAGAAGGGTGTATGTTAACTTACATAAGATCAAACCCCTCTTGTTCATCAGAAGGTCTGATGTTAACGTACATAACATCAACTCTTCTTCTTCATCAGAAGGGCGTATGTTAACGCACATAACATCAAACCCCTCTTGTTCATCAGAGGGTCTGATGTTAGCGTACAAAACATCAACTCTTCTTCTTCTTCTTCATCAGAAGGGCCTATGTTAACGTACATATCATCAACCCCTTTTGTTGATCTGAAGGGCCGATGTTAACGTACTGAGCATCAACCCTTTATTACCGAGGGGAAAAAATTTGATCAAATAGGACCATTTAATTGGCTATTTGACAAGCTTAACATGAATGATTTTATTTTTAACGCTTCGGGTACAAACCCCGAAATAAAGAATCACTTCTTACCTTTGGAGGATTCAATAATCGCCTAAAGAAATAAATTTCGTCCTGATAGACCGCTGAAGTATGGCTGTATTTTTTCAGTCCCATCGGTGGCAGTTCCTTGATCACCCTCAGCACATTGTCATACATACTTTCCACAATGTAAACTTCGGACTCGGGAATTTCCGTCGGACGACCTGTGGAAACAAACACTTTTATGACTGGTGTGCGGGGACGAAAGAAGGGGGGGGGGTAGCAAACGGGGCGACTGTCCCGGGCGCGAAGTTTGTGGAGCGAAAAATATGGTGTGAACATTACACGACTTTCCTTATCTATAAAAAAAGAAGAAGAAAGTATTGTAATGGGCTGATTTCTTGTATGGAATTGATATGAATTGTCACCAAATTTCAAGTTCTAGTTCTTTCCATTCCGGTTTTAGGCAGAACCGCCAAAAAGCGACCTTCAGTCTCTAAATAGCGGCCAACAATATATTACACTTCAACCTAAGTTGTATTTTTCAATTTTTGTATAAAATTGATATGAATAGGCACCAAGTTTAAAGTTCTATGTATTACCGTCCTTATTTTAAGCAGGATATGCGAAAACCGTTAAAAAGCGGCATAAAACCGCCAAACGGTATATTCGATTCCCAACAAAAGCTTATTTTACCGTTCATGGCATAAAACTGACATAAATACCAAATTTCAAGTCTCTAGCACTTGTCGTTCTTGTGATATCTTGTTAACAGACAGGCAGACAGACACACACACACACACACACGAACCAATGGCTGAAACTCGAGATTTGGGCACTGGGGACCCCAAAACGTGTTTTGGCATTGAAAACTCGACATCAAAAATTTCAGCCCATTACAATACTTTCCTTTTTATAGGATAAGAAAAGTGCCGATCTCGGTGACCGAGTTGTTAAGAGCATTGACACTTGGTCTGGAGGTTGTGGGTTCGAATCCCGCCCGGAGCGAAAATTTTCTGATCGAAGTTTCTCGTTTTCGGAATGGCATGTCTGTAAAAGGAGTGTCCTGAAGTAATGCGATAGCGGTTCCGGGGCATAACTTTTTAAAATATTTTTTTTTTTTTAAAAAAAAAAGGATAAGTAAAAAAAAAATCAACTGTTTCCGAGAAATAATCATAAATTCGTGTGACCACCCTTTATTTGGGTGTTCTACATAAAAATGACTCACCCAGTACAAGGAAAAGAAAACTTACAACTTATATACTCCGAATATTCTAGTACGGTACACTTTCCAATGATGTTCGTTGTTGGATTGATATCTTCTTTGGTACTGAGAAGTACTTCTTTCTGGAAAAATATTTTTCCCGATGGAACAACAATGTCAGACGGAGGAACTATCCATGGGCCTTGAATGAAACTGTTACCACTGAAAAAATCAAAACAATTGTACGAAACGATTTACGACTTTCCCTTTTATTTACTAGAACGGATCCTTTTCACTGATGAAGCTTTAGATCCAGGTCCGGCGAGAGGGGGGGAATCTCCTCAGGCCCGGGATTTCCTAAGAGGCCATTTTGTGTTTTTCTCAAAACTTGTTAGGTCATTTTATTTTCTTCTTCTGAAAATATATAATTAAGCTGACGCCTAATTTGGCACACAAAATATTAAAATTATCACTAGCTCCAATCTTTTTTTTTTAGATTTCACCCAGTATATGAAATAATGGTATGTAATTACTGTTATGTGTTATTAAGACATACTAACATTTCAAAACGTATGTATGAGCAATATAAATTTGTGTCTTATTTTTAAGTACACACAGTAAATTAATTAAATTCTTCTTCATTGTAACAGTTTGATTTTATATAAACTCAGATTGATTTAATATTCATTTAATTTATAGTTAAATTAAATATTTATTAATTTATAGTTAAATTATTAAGTCAAACAGTGAGTGGAAAATTCACGACACCGAAGTATTTCCTATTATTAGAAGTATTTCGAAGTATTTCAGTATTTCCTTTGGATTTTTCGCTATTTTCGATAGTAAATCGAAAGACTCTACTGCTAACATTGACTAATGTAGTCAGGGGCAGATGTAGGTCTTTAATTTAAGGGGGGGATGAGCAGGACTTAAACCGTGAATATTACCATCGGAGTCAGTAAAATGGATGAATGGGGCCACCCAAAAACTATACAGCAAATTTCCTGTATATCCTAAACATGTATACAATATTTCGTCAAAATAGGATGAAAATTGTGGTTTTGTATCATAGATACACATATACACATACATAAATATACACAAGTAAATTTCGGGATGTATACCAAGGTCAAAAGATGAATTCATTAACGTTCACAAATATTGTGATGGTACTTCGCGTCACACTACACAGCACGCGTTGAACAATCCTCAGTTAACCTCCATCCCTCGACTCGACTAGACTGATGATGAATCGAATGATTCGAAACTAGTTTCTTCATAAATAATTGTAAATAGTGTTTTTGGTGTTTTGTTTTGATTTATTTTAAAAATTAATATTTTTTAACATTTATAATTTACATGTTATTCAAATATCTGTCTGATTTTTTGGACCTCTTAGGCCATCCGGGGGCCGGGGCCCTATAGCGGTCATTTTATGTAATTGACGTCTACTTGTATTTTACTTTTTAGGATTCCGACTAAAAATGTAAATTATTTAAAAAATATATTTAAATCTTTAAATAACATGTTAATAAAAAATTTATATATAAAAAAATAATAATCTAATTTATAAATATTTTCAGTGACCACTTACCTCTTGTCCGTCCAAATCTTGTCGATCTGACATATCTGAGGTTTTGAATTGATATTGTTTGGATCCGTACAAACGTAGACACAGTCTCCAGTCTTGATTACCATTCCAGTCGGTGAATTGAATTGTTCGTAAAACTGACAGCCTATGAAGAAAAAAACAGAAAAACACATACCGTGCATCAACAAGGATTTTCAGAGAAAACTCGTTGCGTACACAATTTGGAGGAGACGAGGAAAGAGATTTCATATTTAAGGTTCATTATTTTTAATAATGGACCTTTGGAACCTCATCCGTTACAAGCAAAGAAAACCATCTATAAAATTCTAATAAAATTTAATAAAAAATCCATTTATCGACGTTGGCATTCAAAGTTTTTTATGCGTAGAAAACGGATTTTTCTTGGTAAATTTAAATGAAAAATAAAGAATTCATTTGTTATTTATTACTCGGTTCGAAGTTTCAAGATGTCTCTGAATTCACATTTTGATTTTGAACAAAATTATCTGATGCTGTTGTTTGTGTGAGACAGGTTGCGTATATTCTTTTATTTTACAAAACGTTGCGCGAGTTGCATATATGATCCGAGACCATGCATCGACCGTAAGCGGTCATATTTCCACTGAGTGTTGACCGATTTAAATGCAGAAGTCCATAAAGAATAAAGATTTTTAATTTTGCATTAAATAAACAAAAACCTTCCACTATGAGTACATTAGAATGGTGGAAGAATTTGTGAAAATAGACGTACAAGTGGCATTTCCAGAGAACAGCTGTTTATCGACTTTTCGAATATGATCTACGAAATAATAATATAAAAAAATGAGTGCGTCTATTTATGTACGCGCGTGAGAAGTTATACTTCTTTTTAAAAATAAATTTAATTATATTTAAAAAAAAAACATACTACCCCACCCGGGAGTGAACTCAGAACCTACCAACTATGAACCAGAGACCTTAAATTTAACTCTCATCATTTTTTCATAACTAACTTCATCTGTGTTAATTTTGTGTTACACTGATACGGTAATAATTTTGTGCTACACTGATGCGGTGATAATTTTTTATTACAGGTGCGCGCGCATTTTAAAATTTCACTCTCAACATTTTTTCATAACACGCCTAAAGAAAAATAACTTCAAAAATATATGTAAAACATTTTTTATACTTGTGACGATACAGCTAGAAAATAATTGTTTCGTTTTTTTTACAGCGCCTGTTTGGTATTCAGGCGTCGCGGGTTCAAAATCCAGCCGGAGTATGGTATGCTATCCTCTATATGAGATTTTGACCTCATAATATTACGGGTTTACTGCTGGTAGAACAAGAACCTTAGGGGACTCAGTAGGACAGGATAATAAGTCTATTATAATTTTTATCATAGAGCGTGAGGTAAATAGTTTTAGAAGAAGAGGTCATCGTATAACATTATGGTTGCAGAACATCACCCAGTGGTACCCATTCTCAATTGAGGCGTTGTATCAAGTTGGTTAGGACAAACATTTCATTGTCACCCAAAGAAAAGAAGAAATAGTTTCTCACCAGGATCCACATTAAGAGGGGGATGAGGCAACAAGATGTTGGGTTTGACTTTCTCCAAAAACTTTTCTCGTTCCTCCAACTCGGTGAGTTCTTGTTTGTGTTTCTCAACTCGCTCGCAAAAGATCGACACAACTCGGTTTGGTTCCAATGGTTCTTCTCTTTCTACTAACTTATAGTTGAATACAATGGTTGCCCAACGATGTCCAGGAGGATAATACTGAAAGAACAATAGAGTTGATGTCAGACTATTTAGATAAATTTTGGTTACTTCTGTGTTTGATATCAAAGCAATCAAATAGCGAATCTAATCAAATATATTTGCCGATCACACTGTTTGGTACTGTTTGAAGCCGAAAAATGACAAAACTTGGCATCATGACAAACAGTGTGATACCACCTTAAGGATATTATACAATATCAGATCTAAGTAGCCGTATTTGGGTTAACCCAGTTGAAATCAGCCGCTTAATAGTCGTGTTTTGAGGTTGCCCCTGGAACGAAATATAGGCCATCTTTGATCGGAAAAAAAATTTCCCGAGTGGACTTGGCAGCCAGCATACATAGAGGACAACCATCAGATACTTCAGGGTTCATCAAGGATTTTTATACAGCGTGTCCCAAAATTCCGAGACCAGATGAATATCTTTTAAACGGCTTTATGTGACACCCTAAAACTAGGCGAATTATTTGCAATGTGATACTGAATAATTGCATAAGACAATAATGTCGAGGAACCTGTTTTTTAGGCTTAATTTTTTTTCGGGGGCGGAATCTTTGTGACCCTGAGGGGCCACTTGTTACTATAAACATCCCCAAAAAGATGGGGACCATAATTAGAGAAATTTACATAGTTATAACTCTTCATCAATAATATCCTGATGGGGTGCGTTCAGTGACAAGTGGCTCCTCGTGGTCACATAGATTCCACCCCCGAAAAAAAAATCAAGCCTAAAAAACAGGTTCCTCGACATTGGTGTCGCTTAGTTTTAGACACTCTTGGGAGTCATGTCTTGGAAATTTCAAATGGCCGCCATTTTAAAACCAAACACGCTAGACGTGTAAAATTTTTTGCAAAGTACTTTTGCAAAGTGTAAAGTAGGTACTTCTAATTTTGTTGACTTTCTGAAAATGTATCTCAAGATGGGGGTTCGTATTTGGAAAACAAAGTTGGACCCCTTAGGGCCACATGGGACCCGTCCCTGAAAAATTGGTCACACCATCAGGTGGTTTAATTTGAGATGTAATACCATGCGAAATTTCGAAACTCCACATAAAGCCGTTCAAAAGATATTCCGATGGGACACGCTGTATACCAGCTCTTTGAAGAAGTATCTGGAGTAACACAAATGGAATGAACAGCCCCAATGAAAGGAAAACACAGTGAGTGGTCATCGGAACGGAGTTGATGGACTTTGGCCGTGTCTGAGGGTTCTTTGGTCGCTAAACGATGTCCTTGGCGGGGGGCGAAGAACCNGGGGGGGGGGGGGGGGTGCGAAGAACCAACCATCTTGAGGTCCATATTTCACTGTTCGACTTCATGCTGTAGTGATTTACCTTTGCAATCTTTTTGAAGGATCGTGATTTGGAGGAATATCTCGACTCACAAACATAAACATCTTTCTCTTCAAAACCTTCTGGACGAAATTTGAAATATTCTTTGACGTTGACCACCGCACATCGGCCTTGTATTTGTTTGAGTGGAAGCGTCAGATGGACGTCCGATTTGAATACCTCCTGTCAACATACAAAATAACAAAATTAGAACAGTAACTACTCGCTAAACAGAACTGTAATAATGAATTCCGGAATGAATTAGACACCATCCTGTAGTAAGAGAGTACAAAACAGAGTGGCTGCAAGACCGACGAGAGGGGGGAATGGAGGGGGGGGGGCAAGAAAAGAGAAAATTATCATAATAAATTTTTTCATGCTTATTTCTGAATAATAAATAAATTAAATTAAAAGTTTTGAAAAAATTTCAAACACACAAAATCAGAAGTTTAGCGATAGTGGCTTAATAAGGGACAATGGCTATTGCAGGACACTGATTTTAAAATATAGTGCGACCTTTCAGCTTGTACAGCAATCATAAATATTAATATATTTCGTAAACAGTAACATCTGATAATCGAATTATTTGATGCCAAGAGGAAACGTACACCCCTTTTCACATCAACTAAGTGAATTGCCTACTTTTACTTTTATTACTGTCCATACGGTGAATTTAAATGAAAGAATAATAGAGGGGCCCGTAAATTTTTCCCCCGGCGCGGATTTTCTGTCTACGGCCCTCAGTGGCTGGGATGATCAGCTCTAAACAATAAAAGAAATAATGAGGATGAACGCTGTCCACAATATCTGGGTCATATTTTGGTTTTCATGTTGTTGTAGTAGCAATCATGAGCCAAATGGCAAACTCGTACAATACGAGAAATGCCAAAGATCTAATACACTCAAGACTATCGATATTCGGGGAATCATTTTTGGATAAGGGTATAAAAATTCATAACAAAGAAAATAATGTAACCAAATATGAACTAACCACTTTCCTTTCCTTACAGCTAATTATTACAGTAAGTACCTAAGTGCTACATTTTGAAACTATTTTCTTTTTTAAACATTTAATTTATCTTTCTTTACAGGGCCATCAAAGTTGGCGCGCCCTTGTCACCACAAGGATTTTTTCCCCTTTTAATATTATGTTTTTATCTAATTATGATCGGGATAGGGGAATGTAATTTTCATTGTAATGTGTCAGAGGTTAGACACCATTGAACACACAATAAATAATTAATAAATAGTGATATTGGTATACATTTGCATCATGACCATTAGCCAGCCAATAGCAATTATCTATTATTTAACTTAAAATATTTTAACGTTTCGGTTAATGAACTGTCAGATGAGTTGTTTGTTCTACTTAATATTGTTTAATATTTGATGCAAGTGATACCATGCAGAATGTTTCTAGAAGTTATTATTCAATCAATATACTGGCTGTAGTTTACGTAAAGTACAAACACAATGATGCCACCTAATTATGATGAACTCTTCTCCTACCTTTTCGAGAAACTTTCTGGTGGCCACATGATAGGTTTCGTCCGGTCTAAAGTACTGATTCCCATACATCATCGCCTGGCCCTCTGTGTTGGTCCATAATCTTTCTATGCTGACGATGTAGGGCTCCTGACCTTTCTCCTTAGATTCGGCGTACACAAAATCACCAATTCGATAAACCTGAAAATTGAAATGGAAAAACAATCAACATAAATACATCTACTCCCTCCTAAGACAATCTGTGGCTATTTAGGAAGAAGATTGGTTACATAGACAATCTTCTAAGCGACTCCTGCACTCACCTGTTAATTATAACTCATAGCGTTGTCAGCAACTCCCACACTGGGTGTCCCATGATTTAAGGACTCCTACACTCACCTGTTGATTATAACTCATAGCATTGTCAGCCACTCCCACACTGGGTGTCCCATGATTTAAGGACTCCTACACTCACCTGTTGATTATAACTCATAGCATTGTCAGCAACTCCCACACTGGGTGTCCCATGATTTAAGGACTCCTAGACTCACCTATTGATTATAACTCATAGCGTTGTCAGCAACTCCCACACTGGGTGTGCCATGATTTAAGGACTCTTACACTCACCTGTTGATTATAACTCATAGCGTTGTCAGCAACTCGGGTGTCCTATGATTTAAGAACTCCTACACTCACCTGTTGATTATAATTAATAGCGTTGTCAGCAACTCCCACACTGGGTGTGCCATGATTTAAGAACTTCTACACTCACCTGTTGATTATAACTCATAGCGTAAAAAAAAAAAAAAAAAANTTTAAAGTAAAAAAAAAAAAAAAAAATCATAGCGTTGTCAGCAACTCCCACACTGTGTGTGCCATGATTTAAGGACTCCTACACTCACTTGTTGATTATAACTCATAGCGTTGTCAGCAACTCCCACGCTGGGCGCTTTCGGCTTCTTTTCTTTTTCGTCGTCATCATCCTCTTCGGTATTTTCTGACTCTTCCGTTTTGGTTTCCGATTTACCAACGCCATCTTTACTCTCTTCGGTGTCACCATGGAATTCAGATTCTTCATGAGGTTCAGGAACTTCTTTTTGTAATTTCTGTTGTCTCAAATCATCGACCGTTGTCGACAAATCTAATAGCATAAAATTAAGAGCTGGCGAATGTAACAAATCTCCATTTCGACAAATTTCGTCTCGTTGTCGAATGAAATAACTTTGCAATTCAACCGAGTCTTCGAAAACTTGAGAATCAGTACGACTTAAATTTCGAGCACGATCCAAACAAGCGAACAAATCATCTTGGAACATATCCAAACGTCTGTACTGGCCCGAATCAAGACGACGTTTAATTAAATCTAACGAAATAGCACGAACTTTCTTCCCATTCAATTCATCATATTCGGGTAATTCCGCCATTGAATCTGAAAAACATCGGCCTTCTTCGTCTTGATGATTATAAACGGATGTAAATAGAGATGTTAGAAGTTCTTGAACAGCCGCGGGTACGTCCGGAACACTATCTTCATCTTCTCGGAGATGCATTTTAGTTTGAAGGACAATCCGTTGAAGAGAGAGTGCGTCCTTGTAGATGTGAGAATCTGGTTCGTTGTATTTGCAGGCATTGTCGAACATTTGAATAAAATCGGCGACCATTTCGTCAAGATGTTCGTATTGATTGTACCTGAGGGGAGAAGTGAAAGAGAAATTAATTGGCGACCATTTTGTCAAAATGTTGGTATTGATTGTACCTGAGGGGAGAAGTAAAAGAGAAATTAATTGGCGACCATTTTGTCAAAATGTTGGTATTGATTGTACTTAGATTTACATTTTAGATTTATTTTTATTTAAATTAACAAATTTTTTTTTTTTACAATAATTCTTATCCTAAGCCTATTAGAATTAATTCTAGCTTCTAAGATTGACTTTAACTTGAGGGGAGAAGTAAAAGAGAAATTAATCGGCGACCCTTTCGTCAAAATGTTAGTATTTATTATTATTTACGTTTTTATTTGCAAGGTCACGATTAACCATTGAGGTTGTCTCAATCTTTAACAACTTGGACCTGGAGTCAATCAGCTTATAAAGGTCAAAATTCAACAATTAGCAGCAAATTGATTATGAGCAGACAGACAGAAAAAATAGGGATCAGGAGGAGAAACATGAGCAAGACAGAAGGTATTTTAAAA
This sequence comes from Pachypsylla venusta, assembly GCA_012654025.1. NCBI lineage: Eukaryota > Metazoa > Arthropoda > Insecta > Hemiptera > Aphalaridae > Pachypsylla > Pachypsylla venusta. The sequence goes on along the minus strand of CM022881.1, from coordinate 21,821,667 downwards.
CATGAGCAGACAGACAGAAGGAATAGGGATCAGGAGGAGAAACATGAGTAAGTCTGAAGGTATTTTAAAACATGAGCAGACAGACAGAAAAAATAGGGATCAGGAGGAGAAACATGAGCAAGTCTGAAGGTATTGGTTTATTATTTTCAATAATGAATCTTTGGAATCGTCACTGTGTGAGTGATGAATATGAATGACCATCGTTTAATTTATTATCGACCATGCCTGGACGGAATCTACATTCTTACCTGAGTTTGGACGAAATCATTTCCATGTCGATTGGTTTTTTGATAACTTCATAATAGTCAGGATACTCGTGCCTGGATGGTATCTTCTGAAATATATTCGACAACTGGCGTCCTGTTTTGGGTTCAGTGTGCTCTTTGATTGTATTGAATAGGATCCTCATTTTTTGAGTGGTGGCCGCTGGAATGGTAATTGTTTTTGCTTTCTTCATGAGAACCCGTTTCTTTTCTGTGAACATTTCAAGAAATGTCGTTTTGTATTTGGTCGTGATAGAAGTTATGATAGATACTACCGCAGGGTAAGATACTTTGCCGTCACTAATTTTTCAAGTTTGGTGCATGACTAGGGTGACCAGAAATTTTTGAGGCCGAAGCGGGACGCAGTAATTTTTTTTGAGGGGGGGCCGCGGATTTTTTTGGAAGGGGTGGTGCGGAGGGGATATTGATATGGGGGCCATTATTTATTTGTGTAAATGACATTACGTATTTAACTTATCCATTCTCTTACTATTTGTCAGCAGAACAAATTTTCTTCAGCATGACGGGGATAGCGGAGTATTTTTTCTTTCTCGATCTTCCAAATAAAGTAGGTACACTAATCTAATACTCAGCATTGCAAGCATTCGTGGTTAAGAGGTAGCACTTCTAACTTTCAACTTAAGTAGCCGGTTTGAGATGCGGAAGCATTTATTTTAAAAAAGTTTGTTTCACCAAAAAGCGGGATATGTTTATTGCTTTGGTCATAAACAGGACATTTTAGCGTCCCCAAGCAGTTGCTGGGAACAGCGGGACCAGGGTCTCAAAAGCATGACGTATGGTCACCCTATGCATAACGTCAAATGTGACGCTGATTTCTAATTTCAAGTTTCAAACTTTTCCGTTTTATTTAGGTATAAGTGTAAACTGTCTTTAAATTTAAAGACAGTTTTGAAATACTCTACAGTTTTCTGACGTCATTAAAATGTTGGGTCTGTCATATAACACTATCGCTGCGACAATACATTGAATCTCAAATTAAACAAAAAGTACAAATCAACAATGAACAATGCTAAAAACAGGTAACTTTCTAAATTATAGGGCCAAAATTGTCCACCTTGATCCTATAGCATTTTAGGTTTATTATTTTCAATAATGAACCTTAGCAATCGTCACGAAAAAAATACACCCCTCCAAATTAGATATTTTACGTTTCAAGGTACATAGAATCCGAAAATCGAATACTAAAAAGCGGAAAAACGGTATCTTCAATTGCACCCAAAAATTTCAGGGCACAATTAGAGCCCAGATGGGATCTGTATACCAAATTTCATCCAAATCAGTCAACGCTAAGTGTCAAAAGTGCTCATCACAGCGGACTGCGGACAAACGTATTTTTTTTATTCATTTTTTGGATTCTACCAAATTTCATCGAAATCAGTCAACGCTAAGTGTAAAAAGTGCTCATCCCAGCGTACGGCGGACTGCGGACAAACGTATTTTTTTTTATTCATTTTTTGGATTCTACCAAATTTCATCGAAATCAGTCAACGCTAAGTGTAAAAAGTGCTCATCCCAGCGTACGGCGGACTGCGGACAAACGGATTTTTTTTTATTCATTTTTTGGATTCTACGTACCTTGAAACATAAAATATCAAATTTTGAGGGGGGGTGTTTTTTTTTCGTGACGATTCCGAAAAAAATGTTCGTTTACCTTGTGGTGCTGGCAGAGGTCCCAATTCAGCCACTCTCTCCAAGAGAATATTTTCCAAATTGACCGCATCTTCATAAATGAGTGATCCAGGCTCATTAAATTGTCTACAATTAGCAAACATAAGTTTAAAATCAGCCAATATTTCCTCCTGACTTTTATATTTTTCATTCTGAATGTTAGTTTCTACTTTGATCATATCAATGGGTTGTTTGATCACTTTGTAATACTCCGGATAAATCTTGTTGGATGGCAACTCCATGAACATTAACATCGGCTGACGTCCATCGTGATCTCTATAATCCATTAGACACTTACATAAAGCGTACAGACGACGTTTCAATGGGATATTATCTGAAATCAATTTGGAATCAAATATCGAATATGAAATTGACAGAAATGGCAATAAAAATTTAAGCACTTTTACCTTGACCCCACATTTGTTAGGCCAAATGTGAGGTAAACGTGGAATTCTTCAGTCTCCAATTACCTCCTTTGATTCACAAATAATGTGAACGTATACGAGGCAATACGTTTCATGACGTCACATTATGAACAGTCGAGTCGTGAACATATTAGCATATTTTCGTAGGACATATTTCGGACTATGAAATTATAAAAGATAAAGTATTGTAATCGTGCAGAAAACTAAAAAAAAAAAAAAAAATCGTCGGAAAGGAACTTAAAACCCGAAATAAAAATCAAATATCTCATTTCCTATTGCTTTTGGGCTACCTATATTTTCACTATTTTGGGTCATTTTTTATCTTTTCATTTTTATGATCAATTTTTTGACAAAATAACAAACAATCAGGACTGATTTTTCAAAATATTCTCTTATGTCTCAATTCTATTATTGCCACTTCTACCAAAATAGTCAAGACCGAGTTCGCGAGTCAATCCGGGGTTCGCACAAAATGGCGCTTCTACCAAGTTTTAGTTCCTAAAAGACTCATCCAACTTGATGCCCAGAGCGCTAGAGTCCCAACACCTCGATTTTTGGGAGATTCACTTTTTCAACTCTTGAGTTTTTTTTTTTTAAAGGCGAAATTTTTTTGAATATTTTTCAAAAAATGTGTGTATAATTCTAGATACGAACTTACAATAAAAGTGAGGTAAAATAATATGACAAGAGATAAAAATAAATTACTTCTGTAGGATTTCTGTTGTCTTTCGTGAGGATATTTTCGAAATTTCACATGTAATTTATTTTTCATGGATTTTTAGTTAACATGTTTTGCCAAAAATGTCAAACGTGGTGTGGAGGAATAAATTGGGCGAAATAAAAAGATATCAAAACATGAAGAGGAATAATAGATTGCCTCAAACAACATATCCAAACCGGCAGGGAGGATATAAATGGCAGATTTTGCGATCAAATCATTGAAAAACAATAGTATCGATATTGCGAGTATTTTAAACAAAATAAAGGAAAAACAATGAAGTCAAATTGTTTACATAAAAATGAAATTTTAATGTAATTTTTTTTTAAACATCCGTGAAAAATACCTAAATTACATGAGAAATTTTGAAACTATCCTCGCGAAAAACAAGAACAAAAATTCTATAGAAGTAATCTATTTTTATCTCTTGTCAATTTATTTTACTTCATTTTTATATCGCTAGTTCGTATCTAGAATTATAGCACATAAGTGATTTTGAAAAACCAAAAATACAAGGTGTTTTACGATGTTGCCAAAGTAAATTTATCAAACACCAACTCAGCTCCCAATATTTTTGGTAGAAGCCAAATTGGAGAGTTCAACCTGAGTTCACCAACACCGGAGTTCACTATTTTTTGGTAAAAAGCGGCCCTTAAAGCAATACCGACTTTACACTTAGCCAGTTTGTAAAGTTAGATAATAATTTTGCCATTCTTCTAAAACTGACCAAGTGCAAAGTCCGCATTGCTTTAACAGAATTGGGTCAGAAAAAGGGCAATACTAAATTTAAGTGTGGGATGAACAGCAGCAAGAATAAACTTGGCCTCAATAATAGATATCACTACGTTCAAGGGCGGAATTTTTTGAAGAGTGGTTGGAACTTGGCCTTTTTTCAATGATATTTTTTTCCCCCCTTATCCCTGAGTTAATCTTCAGAATGCCATTAATATTTATTTTTATGTATAATGTTCACTCACCCAAATATTTTCCCCGTGTAAGTGCTCTTGGAGATTTACTTGTCGACGTTTGTTTCTGTTTTCGCACCACTCTCGCTTCAGCTTCTTCCTCGGAGTCACTTTCTTCGTCATATTGATTCTGTCCTTCTCGATCTAATACTTCTTGTACTTTTCTTTGCATTATTTTCTGTAGTTTGACAGCATCTTTGTAGAGTCGAGTGTCGGATGCATTAAATTTCTTAGCATTTTCAAACATGATGTTCAAATCACCTGTCAATTCGTTCAGAGAATTGTATTGACCAGATTTCAATGTTTTACCGATTGTCAGCAGAGCTCGTGGATTCTTAATGATTTTGTAATAGTCAGGATTGTAACGTTTAGCTGGAAGTTTCCAGAATGGTTCACTGATGTCGGCTCCTGCAAAATCAAAATATAATTCAGAGAGATCAGCTTATGCTATACAGTATACAGGTGGATTCTTAAGACCCATTTACACTGCCCAAGCATTCGTCGCGAACAGAGGTGAAAAACGAGCATTCGTTCGAGGCTCAGGCAGTGTAAAGAGTCGCCGCGAGCCGATCATGTTCGAAGCGAATGCTCATTCGTGCTCGAGCCTGATCCACTCGATGTCGGTTTAACTGATCGTGAGAAATTCTCAAGCAGTGTGAACAGAATGCTCGTTTGTGTTCGTACTCGTCGAAAACTGGTGAGCAACAATCATGAATGCTGGTGTATGTTCAGGCAGTGTAAATGGCCCTTAATGATTTTGTAATAGTCAAAATTGTAACATTTTGCTGGAAGTTTTCAGAATGGTTCACTAATGTCGGCTCCTGCAAAATCAAAATATAATTTAGAGAGATCATCTTATGCTAAACATGGTCTAAGTAGTTCTGTAAACTTGTCAGCAAAAACTTCAAATCAATCAAAACGCTAGTTTTGAAACGCCAAGAAAAACAAAACGAGCGTGGTTAACATTTGACACATAGAAAGATTACAAGCCAGATTCATGTGATTCCTATTTCTAAAAAGCAATGGTGTCTACCCAACATATCCTGAAGCGATCGCATATAAAGACCAGGGTGTCTACCAAATCGTGAAAGTGAAATTCCCTGACTTTTCCAGGTTTTCCAGTCTACTTTTCCAGTGTACTTTTTCAAGTTACCAAATGCTACACAAAGCAGTTGAAAACAGAAGTTGTTATATATATGGACAAATAAATTTATTTTTAATTAATTAAACCCCTACCAATAGTGCCGGATGAGAGATTATCTGAAGAGTATCATCAATAGTGGCAATTTTCTAAGAAGTTCAGAACAAAGGGCGATGACCATTTATTATATTATATTTGTTTTAAACCGCAATACTCTCTGTACCATGTATTGGGCCATGGGTTCGTCACATCCCTACACCGGAATNACCGACCTCGGTGGCTAAGAAGTTATTTATTTTCATTTATTAAAGTGCGCCAACAAAAAAATAATTGTTATATGCATTATAATTACTTTCTATGTAGAAGGAAAAGGAGTCTTGTTCATAGGAGGGGGTACGTTAATAACTGATTGCAATACTCTCTGTACCATGTATTGGGCCATGGGTTCGTCACATCCCTACACCGGAATTTTCGTAAAGAAAAAAAGTCATATGTACAACAAAACTGGCATTTGAGATTGGAAAAAAATATACAAAACTCAATACATAAACGTCACAGACAAAATTTTTGGAGGAAAACGATAAGCGCCGCAGGTGAAATTTTTCGGGAAAAGCATGTTCACGAATAAAATTGGCCATTGAGCTGTTAATTCAAGGTTTTCCAGTCTGGTAGACACCCTGAAAGACTTCGTTAAATTGGTCACCATGAGGACCCAGACGGCCCCATAACCCCAAAAAAGTACCAAAAAATGCAGAAAAAATGTCGAATCCACTTTATCTTGGTACTTAGACCACACGGTGAGGAAAGGGGTTTCAATATCTTTTAGGGTTTGGGGTTCAAGAAAGGACATCGTACCTATTGATATTGACGCCAAGAGCTCCGGAAGTACCTTTACAAGTCATAAAAACACGCATTAGGCGGAGGTAAGGCCTAATGAAATGCAAAAAGGCGATAGAATGGATTCAGATGAGCAAGAAGAAATTATGGTTAGAGCAGCCATTGGTGCCAATATATGACAGAACCCTTGAACACTTACCTCCAGTGGTCTAGGAATTTCCTAGCTATGACAGAACCCTCGCAGCACTTACCTCCAGTGGTCTTGGCATTTCCTAGCTATGACAGAACCCTCGCAACACTTACCTCCAGTGGTCTTGGAATTTCCTAGCTATGACAGAACCCTCGCCCTTACCTCCAGTGGTCTTGGCATTTCGAATTGACTCATACACCTGCCACAGTGGATTGTTTGGATCTTCAAAATCAATTTCAAGATCTTCTTCCGACTCTTCTTCTTCGTCTTCAAGAGCGGCTGTAATGGCAGACATGCTTTGACCACCTTTGGCTCTTTTATTTCGAATCCGTTCACTTTTGCCAACAGGTGTCGCTTTACCTGATAACAATAAGTTAACAAATAAACAAGGAAAAAGAAAATGAAAGCATCCAAAATTATAGGATATGTTCCTCACAAAAACTGAGGCTGGCTTCATTCAACACAACACAGGCAGTAAGAAAATGAAAGCATCCAAAATTATAGGATATGTTCCACACAAAAACTGAGGCTGGCTTCATTCAACACAACACAGGCAGTAAGAAAATGAAAGCATCCAAAATTATAGGATATGTTGAGGGTGGCTTCATGGACCCCTTGGACAGTCCAAGTCTTCGATGACAGTCGAAGGAGAAAATACATCGATTTTGTTTAATGCCTCAACAGGGACATTAGTTTTCAGTTGTCGGATAAATTTTTCTAAACCAAAAATATTACTGCCTCAAAAGGGACATGAGACGTCTCCGTGGCAGAGTGCGCATCACACTCGACAGGTCGAAAATTTGAAAAAGGTTTTTTTCGAATTTTCCTACTTGGTCTGGTTGTGTTTGGGGGTAACTCAGTCTCCTGAGGACAATTGAGTAGCTGTTGTAATAGCGACAAGTGGTAGCATTAAAAGGTAAAAAATGTTAAAGTGTGACATAGGCTTAGTGATATTGGAGTGATTGTTGAAAATACCTTGTAATGCTATGATGCCCACCAACATTGTGACATAATAACACAAAGAAATATACATTTACTAAAGAGACATGAGTCTTCAGTTGTCAGATATATTTTTGCTTTGTAAATGTATGTTTCTTTGTGGTATTTTATCACAATTTTGTGGGCATCATAGAATATTTTTAAACAATCACTCCAATACATCAAGGTATAGCTATATCCATTTGTTGCTATTACCATAGCTGGGGAGGCTAAGTTACCCTCGAAGACAACCAGACCAAGTAGAAAATTCGAAAAAAACCTTAACAAACTTTTCCACCTCCTTGGTGCAAGTCGAGTGTGATGCACACTCTGCCACGAAGACGTCCAGTTGTCAGATATATTTTTGCTTTGCAATAGGTTACAAAATTCTGATTTAAAAGTTGAGCCAAAGATTGTTCTTGGGAGGAACTCCTGCGATTCCTCTGGGGGTGGGTTGATATTCACAACCCACTAAGTCAATTATAAGGAATATGTTCCTTCACGTCAAGCTATGAATTCTGACACCAAACAAACACCTACCTTGTTCGATTTCCACTTTTCTGGTTTGAATAATTTTCTTCAAAGCTTTGGCATCTTTATAAATTTGAGATCCTGGCTCGTTAAAGGTGCACGCATTCTTTGTCAATAGAATCAGGTCCTTTTCCATGTCACCTGCAACATTAAACATTAAGCAAACTTGAATATGCTTGCGTTGCCAAATCGGGTCACCAAAAACATCAAATCAAGCAAAATGCTAGTTTTGCAACGCCAATAAAAACAAAACGAGCGTGCTTAAACATTCAACACATAGAAAGATTACGAGCCAGATTCATGCGATTCCTAGCTCTCAAATACAATGTTTCCTAGCCAACATATTCTGAAGCGATCATTGAACAACTTAACATCTCATCCCTCGAAAATCGACATAATTGTGAATGTTAGTGAACTCCAATTTTGACCGCGGTATACATCCCGAAATGAAGTTGTATATGTGTATGTATGTATATTTTATGTGTAATTGTGTATGTATGTATGTACAAGGTGTCCCAATTTAAGTGACCACCTCAATTTATTCCGAAACTGTTGGAGTCACAAAAAAATTATTCCGACCGAATGTTCATAAAAAAGAGGGGGACGTATTATGATAACATTGGCTGACTTGTAAAGGTTGTCCTTCAAGGTCAGATGAAGGTCAACTTCATTTTCTTAAATGAGACGACCTGAATTTTATTACATTTTCGGATTCCCAATATTTTGTTTTTTGAAATTTGTGTTTTAAAATTTGATTAAGACATTTTTTCTATAAATGACTACAGCACTAACGTGAACGCCTGATCATCTTGATTCACTGGTAATAAATATGTTATGCTAGTGTTTTAAGTTGAACTTTTTATTAAACTCTGCGTCATCTAAACTCTGCATCTGTGTGAAATCAAAGTTTCAAATTTGGTTAGAAATAACTCCGACGAATGTCTTTCTGGACAATGTTTATCATTTGAAAAAAAAAAGTGATTGTTCGGACGCGACGCAGAGTGAAGCTCATAACTATCAGGCGAACATTTTTTTGTCAAAAATGAAGAGAGAGATATGTCGAAGAATATCTTCTTCTTATCTATTTCTATTTAATTCCCCCATTTTTTTCTCTCACTAATTTTGTAAAAAATTGTTCATCAAAATAAAGAGTTCTATAATAATAGGAACTACAATTTATAATTCCTAAAATCTATAAATTACAGGCTCCAAAACTACAGTCACCACGTCACCAGACCACAAATGTAATTTGCAGTTGCATTTTACATTTGTGGTCTGTAGACTGTAGTTTTGGAACCTGTAATTTATAGATTTTAGGAATAAATTCTAGTTTAAAGACTTTAATAATTGTAAATTATAGATTTAGTTATATTATAAGTTGTAGTTTACAGATTTTGATTGTAAAATGTAACTGAAAACACTAATTTATAAATTTTAAATGTGTAATGTAATTGTAATATTTAATGTTTTGTTATGTTAAGCTCATACTGTTATAATCCATACTAATATATAAATGCGAAAGTAACTCTGTCAGTATGTATGTTACGCTTACACGCTTAAACTACTGAACCGATTTTGATGAAATTTGGTATGGAGATAGACTAAACTTTAGGAAAGGACATATGCTACTTTTTATCGCGAAAAAAGGGATTGAAACTATAAACGGCCATGCCTATAAGGCACCAAGCGGGCGTAGCCTGCTAGTGTTTAATAATTTTAATATTCATATTGGGGGGGGGGGATACAAAAAAAGGGGGAAAAATAATAATATATAAAATAGCCCATGAATGTTAAAGGTTTCGTACTTAAATAAAAATAGGTATATATATATAAAAAAAAAAATTGGCCTCATGTAATGCTGTGAAATCAAATTTTTCCTCCTCATCAAAAAAAAGATAAGAAGAAAAAACTTGTAAATTAAGATTACCTAAAGACGAATATTTTCCTTCTTGCAACTTCCTCGCAATCGTTCGGAGGTCGATCGGTTGGTCGATCACTTCATAATATTCCGGATATCTCTTCTTGGAAGGTAACAATTGAAATACGTGATACAAAAGTCGATTGTCCGAGTCCGTACATGTCATCACAGCAGAAAACAATTCTTCACAATTGGCCATCTCGTCATCGTTCATAAACGAATCTCTCGAGTCTTCGGTTTCCGATAAATCGATTGATCGTTTGGATGAAGTACTCGCCAAAGGTGTTGTTTCACGTTTGTTTCGATTAACTTTAAGAACGAGACGACCTTTAGGTTCAGGAGTACCTAAAAACAGAAACAGAAGAAAATCAGATGAGTGATACGTTTGGTGTCAAGAGAAAGTTGTTGTAAATCAATCACTAGTGGCGTGTGTCGTCTTTGTGACCGACTGTCTGATTTCAACTGGGTTATCAAGTTGAAATCAGCGGAGAATGTCAAATTTTGATGTGGGAGGTTATTTTTTATTTGGCTTGCATTGCTGATTGCTGTATTGATGGTTTTTGGCCAAACACTTTTTTGAGTGTTTGGGTTGCCCTCGTACGTAAAACCAACCATCTGAGGATACCCGAACTATGTAAGTATTTTTATAACTTACCTTCATGTGATGGAGGGTTCAAAAGTTTATTTTTAGTGTTCAAAAACAAATCCAAAAGTTCCTGAGCATCTTTGAACTCCTGAGAGTTTCTTTTGTAAAACAATTTGGCATTTTTCACAATAAGTTCGATGTCGCTCTGAAAATCATTCAAATCTTCGTACTCGTCTGTTTTCAGTTTTTGTTGAATTTTAATAAAATCAATGGGATTGGTCACAACCTAGAAGTAGAAAATTACGTGAATGGTTTATGATAATCAAGTGAATGGTTTATTGTAGGTATATAGAATTCATTGGAGGAGTCGAAGATATCTTAAATTTTGTCGCGACAAATCAACTCAAAGCGAGAAAGTTTTACATGACCGTTTAGTCCTTATTTTAGGACATTTTCTGCAAAGGTATGGCCAGAGTTATGAGTTCGAAACCGGGAACGGGCAAAATAATATTTAGAATATACTAAGAAGTCAGAATGGTCGTGCCTCTAAGGTCCCTGTGAAACGTTTACTTCTGGGTGGACACAAATCCATACCCTGTCCTACAAAAACCAAAATAGCAGTATAAGAATCTTAGCGAAGTACGGGCGAAACAGCTAGTGAAAGCTAGGCTCCTGTCGTTTGTATGACAAAGTACCTCGTAATAGCTCGTCTCCTGTCGTTTGTATGACAAAGTACCTCGTAATAGCTCGTCTCCTGTCGTTTGTATGACAACGTACCTCCGTACTGACCTTGTGAGAGCTCGGCTCCTGTCATTTGTATGATAACGTACCTACCTCGTGACAGCTCGACTCCTGTCATCATTTGTATATACCGTACCTACCTCGTGAGAGCCCGACTCCTGTCATTTGTATGACAACGAACCTCGTAATAGCTCGTCTACTGTCATTTGTATGATAACGTACCTCGTAATAGCTCGGCTCTTGTCGTTTCTTAGGTATTCTTATAAAAGGATCGCACAATAATGTACCGTCTTCTTTTTTGAAATTTCTGATGACGTCATACGTTTGTTGCATTATATCCGACTGTAATGTAATAAAAGAAAATAAAAAATCATGTCTTTATTTTAAAATGGGTCCCTGATCCAAAATTCCTCTAGGTAATCTATTATCATCAGTTGCTCCGTGAACTCAGTTAGAAAGGGCAACTCAACAACATTAACGGTGCTGGATGTATGGGTTACACCAAACGAGGTTTCGTTTTTCCTAAACCTAAGTGCGGATGAGTGTCGACCTTCTTGGAAGCTGCTTCAAAAAAGAATTTCCTTTGTGCACTATTCTTCCGGAAGGTTAGTTCAGAAATGGGGAAAAAAGAAGGCAAAAAATATAAAATAGGGCGGGGCTAATTCCTGAGGAGTTCTCTTCCACTCAACATTGCGTCAACAGCTATCCCCGCAGAGCTGAAATACTCTAATAAACTTAATACGTAGCATAATTTTCGTCATTTTCTTATATTAAAATAGAAATTTCTCCAGTTAGACAGAAGTTGTAAAAAAAATTAATTCACCGTTGGAATATTATTAATACCGGGAAGTTTTTTCTTTCTCCTTTTTGAACCCTTACGAAATATGTTGAGCAACCGTGGGAGAGTCCCGTTGCTTTTTTCGTAGTTTACAAAAATGTCTAAAAAAAATGCAAGCTGGCGAAAAAACGAGACACTAACTCAAACTTTCTGGTTATGAAAGTAATTTTATCGGAACAGAGAGTTTTCATGCTTTCCAAAATATGTTCAAATTTTCAAAAAAAAAAAAAAAAAAAAAAAAAAAAAAAAAAANAAAAAAAAAAAAAAAAAAATATGTCCAAGAAAGTTATGGACATATTTGTGACGTCAGGTGTAAAAAAAAAAGATGAAAAGTGCGAATACTCAAATCAGCCCCTTAAGTATTGTCCTCGTTAACTGGGGCACTCTGTATATAAAAGTGAATGTCTGTTTGTTTTTTCGCCTATAACTTACAAACTACAGCACAGAATCGCATGAAATTTTGCGCACATATTTGTTTTTAGCAGGGGAATGTTATAGGCATGGTATTGTGCACATATATAAATATATATAACACGGGAACGGCCATGCCTATAAGACGCCAAGCGAAGCGGGCGTATCCTGCTAGTATACTATAATATACCTAATTTAGTAACCGGCTGTTTAAGATAAAACTAAGATAGAGATTACTAAAATATATTAATTTTCGTCGGATTGACGTTATCAAATTTAGATAGACATCATTTCTATCTAAATTTGAAAAAGTCGATCCGACGAAAATTAAAATATTTAAAAATTTTCCTTAAACAAAATCACCTAAAGTCACCAAAGACATTTTTTTTTTTTACTCGTATTTGGCCAACGCAGGACCACGAAAAACAATAAAATACATTTAGTCACTCCTTTTTCTTCTCCTTCCAATATTTCTTCTTCCTCTCTCTGTGTTGAATCTTTCTTTCTTCTGTCCACGGAGCTCCTGTCTTCTTTTTTTCTCTCTTTTTGTATCCTTGGAATTCTTTCACTTGCTCCCTGAACCTGTTTCTATCTGCTATAAGTTCTTCAGAGATTTTCATTTCTTCTAGGTATTTCTCAGTCTCTCTAAAACAGTTTATTCTTGTGTCCGGGTTTTTATCAAATTGGTCAAATAATTGCTTAGTCAATCTGTTGTTCTCCATTCTTTCCAAGTGGCCATAAAATTGGACTTGCCTTTTCCTCATTGTATCTCTTATATTTTCTGTCTTTTCATATACCTCTTTATTACTTCTTAATTTCCAGGTTCCATTTTGGGTCCTAATATCTTTCTTATTATTTTCCTTTCTTTTTTCTCTATTTTCTGTTTGCTTGGCAGTATTTAGGGCTAGACATTCTGATGCATACACACTCTCTGGTTTAATTTATAATAAAGACATTTCTTTATTATAATTATTACTAAAATATTGAAACGGAATCATAAAATCAAACTAGCCACTTCGCTATACTTACCGGGTCCAACTTCTTTCTCTTGGGTCTAGTTTGAATGGTGGGTGTCTCCGAAGTATGAGAAGATGAATCGTCATCATCATCAACGCTCCTTGTTAAAGAGGAAGCACGTCGCCTTTTACCCATCTCAGAAAAGCTATTTCAATTGATCGTTCGGACACTTAAACAAGTTTATCACTTTTCTGTGGACATAATTTTTGTTAATTCAATTAAAAGAAGTGCCCGAAAGCAAAATAAATCACCTTTTCAGGAGAGAGTAGCTTCTCTATTTCAGAAATGTATAAAAAGCAAGTAATGTCAACATGGAACGCTAATGAATATGCCAGTCGTAAAAGGCGACTAAGGGCAGGATCGGACACGATATCCTGCCTATTACCCATGAACAAAGCAAGGAGAAGCTACTGCATTATCCGTAAGGGTTCTTTAGTATCAACAACTCATGGTGAGTTGTTGCAAATCAGCCCCACGGCTGTTAACCTATGATGATGACTAAAACACATTTACGGTAACTTAATATCAACAAATTTCCACAATTTGTTTTTCTTTCCAAAACTATATATCCAAAAGAGGGTGAAGGTTCAGATTCAGAGGAACCCCGCTACAGCTCACCAAGAGTTTCTAGAAGTGCCTTAGGAAAAGAATAAACTCGTATTCACAAGTAGGTACTTGCAGGTTTCTTTTACAGCTTGTTAATTGTTCACACATTGTGTGCCCGAAAAGTGTTAGGTATATTTTGGTTATGGGAAGCTGGTTTTTCTATGGAAAAGGTTGTTCCCCGTCTATTCGTTTCAGAGTTACAATAAACTTCTTTTTAAAATAGACATCCACCTGAGAGAGTCTAATATTTTCGTCCAACATTGGATATTATCCTACAAAATAGCTTTTTATAACTAGGTGAAAGATAAGTGATTTAATTAATAGCTTACCGGATACTCTCTCAAACTTGGTGATCAGTCATAATAGTAAGTGCAAGTAAAATAGATCGGAAAACACTTCTAATTATAAAAGTAATAAATTAGGATAGAAAATAATCTGTCTTAATCTGTAATTATCATATTTATATTTGATTTTGATATTTCATTACTTCATAGTTACTTAAATAATTCAATCCCAAAAACGCAAGCCGAAATCTGAATAAATTGAAAATAGTTAAATAGTAAATAGGTATAACAATGTTGCCAACTGTTTTTTAATCCCTACAACCTAATTTTGTAAAATATCCGTACGCTCGAAATGTTCACCAGAAAAAGTAGGATCCGACTTAGGGGAGAACAGTAGGGTCCTCGAAACAAGGGAAAAATCCCGCGTTCAAAATATTTTTCCCGTTTGGGAGGAAAAAAAAATTGCTCAAGCAATAAAGGCATGGCCGTAAAAACGTTTCCTAACCTGTCGAGGGGGGTTCAAATATGTCAATAAAGCTAACAAGTAAACATAAAAAGTTAAAACCAAAACAAAAAAGAGAAGTGGAAAAAATAAAAATATGGTTGGTGAGATTTTTCCCGCGATGTGTCACGCCGCACCACAGAATATATCTATATATATAAAAGAGAATATTATATATATTCTAAGCGCCGCACACGACAAAAATCCCACAACTATGGGACCTTAGGGTTCTCCCCGGAGTCATACGTATATTTTGTTGTTGTTTTTTGGTTCGAATCCCCTCGGGAACAAATATTTATACTGTAGCCTCATATGATAATAAATTTTAGTAGGCACATGTAAGCTTTTTGCTATATGAAAGGGAATCGAACCCCCCATGGCTCATGAAACTGAGTTCAATATTGTTGTTGTAGGTAAAACCATTGATTAGTATCAATGGTTTTACCTACAACTAACTAGTGTTTTTACTAAGTAGTGTTAGTAATCTATTTATTAATAGGTAGGTACTTAATTGTAATAAAGAGTTCTTCCTATCACTTCGGGGCTTGGCGTAACAGTCATTTGTATTTGGGGTCCTACACCAGGGAGATGTATTGAGGTAAGATTTGATTTTCAAAAAAAATCAACTTCATTTTTTTTAAATTTTAAACTCGCTTTTTTATTGGCCTTCATTGGTCCATGTTGGACAGTTGCACATCCGCAATAGAGGTATGGTCGTAAAAACGTATCCTAACCTCTCTAATTGGGTTAAAATTGGTCAAACATTTTTTTGGATTGCCTCAACAGATCTCCCCAGTGCTTGGGAGTGCGGCATATCACAGAGAATCCTGGACAAGAAACGAGGGATTTTCAGACACGCGGGATTTTTCCCATTTGCGGCTTGACTTATTATGTTTACAAGTTGTTAATCTATTCTTCATTCTTGGTGACTAAATTCTCAAGTTAAAAGTTTAATTTAAATAGATTACCTGTGTATTAATTGTTTTTCATTTTAATACATATTTAAAAGTTTATTGATTTATGAATATCAATTGTGAATGGTTGTGATAAAACTTAATCTGCTCTACCTTAAGAGAAAACTCTGATGAAAAAACATTTGTACATTCCTAAAAAGGACCTTTTAATATTAGCACGACACTTTTTAAAAGTGATTAAAAAGAGGAAAAATATTTAAGGAAATATAGGTATTTTTATTTTTAACTTTTTATGTGTACTTGTTACCTTTTTTGACATATTTTAACCCAAATAGACAGGTTAGGAAACGTTTTTACGGCCATGTCTTGATGAACAAGTTTGCTTGAGCACGACACTGTGAAAGTGATTATAAAGGTGAAACATATTAACCTTTTCAAAGTGACTAGCTATTAACTTTTTGAAAGTGACTAGCTATTTGCCCGTGTTTCGTTACGGTTACGAAATTCAACAAAAATTTGGAGATTGCGACATTAAATCTTCTCAAGTTTGGATTTTTGGTGTAGCCGACCCCCAGGGTGAGCCCGGCCAAGAACGTCGTATTAAAATAAAAAACAATTAATTTATTTAAATTAAATTTTTAATTTGAGAATTTGCTTAGCAAGAATAGCAATTTGTAAACATAAAAAGAACTTTGTTAACACACATTGAACGGAACATCGATTTTTGTTAGCGAACATGCTGTAATAACATCAAAAATGTTATTACGATTTTGGTTTATTATTTTCAATAATGAACCTTTGGAATCGTCACAAAAAAAAATTACCCCCCCCCCTCAAAATTTGATATTATACGTTTCAAGGTACGTAGAACGTAGAATCCAAAAAACGGAATAAAAAAAAAATCCCTTTGTTCGCCATACGCCGTAATGGGTACTTTTGCCACTTAGCGTTGACCGATTGGGATGAAATTGGTATATAGGATATAGGTCCCATCTGGGCTCCAATTGTACCCAGATGGGTGCAATCGAATACACCCTTGGCGATTTTTGCTGATTTTTAGCGGTTTTCAGTATTGCCGTCTAAAAGGAGAATGGTAAGAGCCAGAGACTTCAAATTTAGTAGGTATGTCAAATTTAGGGCCTAATTACGGCCCAGCTCGGAATTGTCACGAGACCCCCCTCAATTTTTTTTTGCCCCCCCCAATTTTTTTTGGTGGGGGGGAAAGGTTTATTATTTTTTGCCAGAAAAATAATAAATCCACGTGTCACATTGGCAGAGTTTTTTTGTAAGAACAATGTTCGCGAATGAATATGTAGATTATATAAATTACTTAGAACAATATTGCCTTTGATTTGAGATAATATTTATGAGAAAATATTGAGGGGTTTCGGAGATATGGCTCCAAAATATCGCTTGTCAGCAAAAAAATCTAGTCTTTTTGTAGGATTGAGCGCCCAGCGGCACGGGTTAACGAATTCCAATCATGCTCAAACATTGGATATCTTAATATCTGGAAAGGCTAATCATTTTGTCAGTGGGGTTCCCGCTAAAAAAAATTGGGGAAAAAAAATTCCCCAATTTTTTTTAGCGTAGTTGAAAATAAGAAATCAAAATTGCAATTCAAAAATATTTTAATTTATTAAATCAATAAATTCCAGCCGTTGACGGTCCTAAGCCCGTATGAGAAAGAATGAAGGTTGTGCATTGGGCTAACCACGCAATCA
Source organism: Pachypsylla venusta (assembly GCA_012654025.1). NCBI lineage: Eukaryota > Metazoa > Arthropoda > Insecta > Hemiptera > Aphalaridae > Pachypsylla > Pachypsylla venusta. Next base: position 21,804,389 of record CM022881.1, on the reverse strand, counting down.
CATAAAAAAATAACCGGTTCAGGAAACTCAACAGTTGCCTCGGATCAGGACTGAATTAAAATGGATTATGCCCCGGACCCCCCAATTGGACTTTCTTTTCGGAACCTGGAATTCACGAAGTTTAAACAAACCTGGTAGTAGACAAAACTTAGTTGAAGAATTATTAAAATATAAAATGAAAATAGTTGCCTTACAAGAAATTAGATGGAAAGGTACAGGATCAATAAAGATTGGAGATGGTCATATTTTCTACGGAGACTGCGGTAACACACATGAGTTGGGAACTGGTTTCTTTGTCCACAACCCTTAATTGATGCATTGAAAGATTTTAAGTCAGTAAATAACAGAATGACAATTTTAACAATAGAAGCCCAGTGGTTTGACATAACGTTTATAAATGTACATGCCACAACGAAAGAAAAAAGCGACGAAATCAAGAATTTTACAATGAATTGGAGAGAATATACCTAGAACAACCCGTAAGAAACATAAAAAATTTACTTGGGGACCTGAACGCTAAATTGGGCAAAGAAAGTATTTACAAAGAAGTCATTGGAAAAGAAAGTTTGCACAACATAACAAGTAATAACGGAGCCCTTTTCATAAATTTTGCCATTACAAATAATCTTGTAATAAGCAGCACAAGATTCCCTCATAAAAATAACCAAGAGGTTTACGAAAGATATGGATCCCCAAATATTGTTCAAGTCATGAAAAGCGGAAGACTAAAATATGCAGGTCATGTTGCTAGGATGGAAGAAAATCGCACTCGAGAATTGCCCTTCTAGAAAAACCAGAAGGAAGAAGACTACAAGGCCGACCAAAACTATAAAAACATTGAAAAAGATGTGCAAGAGATGGGAATTGATCCCGAAAGATGGAAGGAGGTCGCACAGCAACGAGATGTGTGGAGACAAGCTGTTGAGCAGACATATGATCGTCCAGGCCCTGGTGATGGTTAAGTAAGTAAGTAAATCAATAAATTTAATACTCTATTTAAAATAGAGCGCTTATTCTATTATTTATTGGGTACTTCCTCCAAATGAGGTGTCTTATTCTTGTCGTAATGCATTTATGGCATTGATCTCATCTTCTATTTTATTACTCAATCTTTCCTTCTCAGGGGCTATGATGATTTTAAATTGTTCATCTATTAGTCCAAATCGGAAAGACATTGCTTCCACTCTGTCATTCTTGCCATATGTGTTGCGGTAAGATGTTATATCCTTGTCTACTTTATCCAAAGCGTCCGCTAAAGATACAAAAATCGGATTTTTTGTTTCCATTCTCCCTTTCATTCTCCTTAATTGTTTTAATTTTTCATCAACAGTCCATCTATCGTCTGGATATCTATTTACATCCTGTCTGAAAGAGTCCATAAATATATCGAAGGATTGCTTTAAGTTTAATACGTTCTTGAGACCAGTTTCAATTTGATTGAGGGCCCCTTGCATTTGGATTTCATTCACTCTTGCATTTGGATTTGATTCTATATAAGAAAAGAAAACAGAAATTATAAATATAATGATACGGGGGGTCGCTAGTTCACTCCCGTTAACTAAACAGAAATTATAAATATAATGGTACGGGGGGTCGCTAGTTCACTCCCGTTAACTAAACAGAAATTACAAATATAATGGTACGGGGGGTCGCTAGTTCACTCCCGTTAACTAAACAGAAATTATAAATATAATGGTACGGGGGGTCGCTAGTTCACTCCCGTTAACTGAATAGAAATTATAAATATAATGGTACGGGGGGTCGCTAGTTCACTCCCGTTAACTGAACAGAAATTATTAAGGAGCGCGGTAGCGCTCCGCCCCGCCAAGTCAAAAAAATGCGGTAGCTACCAAGAGTATATTATACGCCACAGCTTACATTGCCGATTTCAGCTACTGACAGAGGAAAAACTGCACACCTCAGGATAAAAATGATTATTTCCTACGTATGGGGCGTACTCAGAGACGAAGTATATGAAATTTGAACAAAATTGGTTAAATCAAATCGGAGATATAGGCTTCTGAAAAGTACACTTTTTTTTCTCATCGTCTGCTGCTGCTGCTGCTGCTTCTTCTTCTCCTTCTTCTTCTTTGATCTTGACGCACCTACAGCCAAAACTACTGGACCGATTTTGATGAACGATAGCTCATTTTTTTCTCGTGAGTGGCAGATGTGCCTTTTGCTACTTATATTGTCCCTCAGTGGGTCCTTCAGCCCCAAATTTCCAAAAACCCTCAAAATTGGGGGTAT
>CM022881.1:21755928-21774839 GCA_012654025.1 Pachypsylla venusta | reverse complement strand
TAGGAGTGGGGGGGGGGTATTTTTGTTCGCAAATTTGTAATGTGTCAGCGGTTTTTAACCCCCTGAAACACACTAAATAATAATAATACAATGCCCACTAAAATTGTGACATAATAACACAAAGAAATATACATTTACATTAGATTACATATTGGTTTCAAAATGATTCCCATAAAGAATGTTCTGTCTGTATTATTCACTGATAATTATAAGGTGGTATCACACTATTTGTCATCATGCCAAATTTGGTAATTTTTTCGACTTCAAACAATACCAAACAACAAATATAGGTACCTATTTAATTAAATTCGCTATTTGGTTGCTTTGATATCAAACACAAAAGTGACCAAAATTTGTGTAAATAGTCTGATAGGGTTTAAACAAACATGACAAATCATGTTTGTTTTTGAAAACTATTTCATTATTCTTACCTTTAAAAAATATTTCTGAGGCGTCTGTGGTCACCCAAGTCCTCAATTATCGAAAATATAAAAGTAAAGAAAAACGAAATTAACGTTCGATCAGAAATCGTTTTGGTAAAAGAGAAAATATCAAAATTATATTTATTACTTATAAATATCTGGTTGCTATTGTATAATTATAAAACAAAATTTGAAAGCAAAAAATTTTGTCTGAAAGTCTCATTAGGCTGCGTCTATGTCACGTTGAATACGCCAGTTCCCGTTAGATCACTGAAGTTAAGCAACGTCCAGCGAGGCAGTTCTATGTGGGTGTCCACGTAGGTTCGCGCCTTCGTGATGAGGTCAATGTGGGTTGCTGGTTTGAAAGTTTCCAGCGAATGGAGGGTGAAACCCCCGTCTTGTATGACCAATAGATGTTAAACAGACGTTAAACCAATTTTTTAAAAAAAATTGTCATCAAATAGTGTGATTTGTGCCGCATATATACCTAACCCACAAATTCAACAAATATACAAAATTTTCGCATAAATAAATTTTGCCAAAATTTTGGAATAATGACAAATAGTGATACCTCGTTTACTTATTCATTTTGTTTCAGTTTTAAACTTTGAGAAATCGCCTCTAACTCCGGAGCAATTAGAAAAGTACAAAACAGATTTTTATTCTTGTCCCAAACATGTTTTGGCCCAAAATGCTTGCAGCAAAAGTGATCTACTTCAAGTTGCTACCTCCAGACGAAGACTGCAATCTGTTAGCCACAACTTTACTCATAAGGTAACTTAACGAGCTGGCGTCCTTTACGAACCATCATACAAAGGGTTTGATATTTTATTGGTACGTTTTTAGGACGGTCCATTCTGAATTATGCTACGAAAGGTACAGTGGATTTAATATTTTTCTGGAAGGTTTTGGGTATGTTTTTTTGTGAACGTTAGTGAACTCTACTTTTGACCCCGGTATACATCGTACATCCCGAAATGCACTTGTATATGTGTATTTATGTTTGTTTGTTAGGCGATACAAGCCACAATTTTCATCCGATTTTGACAAAATCTGGTATACATGTTTATGGCATGAAGGAAATTTGCTGTATATTTGGGAGCCCAGGGGACCCAATATTGTGTTTTTTGAAAATGGTTTGTTGTAGAGACGCTGGTGTCAAGGGTTTTTAGAGGGCCTGTCCCCCCCCGGGGGGCCCAATATTTTTTTTTTTTTGAAAATGATTTTTTAAAATTTGATTAAGATATTTTTTTCTATAAATGACACTAACGTGATCACCTGATCATATTGATCCACTAGTTTATATCTCTTACCGATTTTTTTGTGTTCATACCGATAAAAAAAAGTCATTTTTTATATCTTTTTGTACTCCGGAACACCTTAGTATTCAATTTCAGCTTTCTCGCTCATCCCGATGAGGTACTTCTTAATTCCGATTTTTCGGCGGTAAAAACCGTCCATAAATCGGCGAGAAACCGGAAAATTCCATTTTTTATATTTTTTATGTGGTGCCTATATACTATTTTGGGTGGGTCCATTCTCGATCATTTTCCGTTATCTCCTTCTGTTTGGCCAGAAAAAATTGCAAAATAATAACGCTAAAAAGCGACATTTTTGGCGGTAATTTGCTTCCACTTGAACTTCCGATTTTTATTCCTTTCTTATTTCGCACCTACAGGAATCTGTTTGCCAAATTTCAAGTCTCTAGGTTGAGCCATCGTGGAACTACTTTGATTATCTGTGTGTTAATGAATCAGTGAGTCAGTATACCCACTGGGCTTTACGTTTTATAAGTAGGTATAGATAAAACTACCAGCCTTTAAAAGTCCGTTTGTTTGTTTATCTTTTGTTTCTGAGATAACGCTCAAACGCCTTGTTCGATTTTCATGAAGTCTGGACATTTTGTTATTCTCATAGAATTTTCTGATTAGTTTTTGGCCTCTATCATGCTATCATAATAAGTAAGAACAACATTCCTGGAGTCGTCTTGATTATATATCAAACTAGAATAGAAAGAGTGAGTCAGTATACTTATTATACATGAAAACTGGGACAATTCGCAAGAAATATAAAGTCGAATAGGGAAAGCAAGAAGTACCTTCAAAAAAATGAGTGCGGCTTTTAAGAGTCACGATCTAATCTTGGAGACAAAAATCTGACTTCTAAGATGTTACGTATAATCAGTTCTGCTATACGGTGTCGAGACATGCACAATGAAGGAAGAAACAGAGAAGAAATTGGAGGCCTTCGAACTTTGGCTGTACAGACTCTTAAAAATATCATGGAAGCAAAAGATAACCAACGTAGAAGTGCTTAACAGAATGAATCTAACACCAGAATTACTCAAGATGGTAAAATGTCGCAAATTACATCACATCATGGGAAATAGAAAGAGATATGATCTTCTCCAGCAAATCCTTCAAGGGAAGATTGATAGCAAAAGGTCCTGGCAGAAGAAGCATATCCTGGCTCGCAAATCTGTGGAGTTGGTTTATTATGTCTTCAGCAGGACTTTTCCGAGCTGCCACAAAGAAAATTAGAATAGCCATGAGATGATCGCTAACATCCGGAACGGATAGGCACTTGAAGGAGAAGATCATGCCACCTGGTGGCCATTTTTACTGAGTGAAATATATAGTTCACGGAACTTCTAGTAATAATTCAATATGTGCTACCTAGATCTAAAGAGTTTTCTATTTGCTTACATTATTCCAGGTTGAAACCGATGCCAAACCGATGACGAATCAGAAGAGTGCTGGCACTTGTTGGATCTACGCCTGTTTGAACGTCATCCGACTGCCCTTCATGAAGCATTATAATCTGGATGAGTTTCAGTTCAGTCAGTCATACCTATTTTTCTGGGATAAAGTGAGTTTCAGTCACTGATCTGAATTTTTCAGTTTAGTCTTTCAGTTCAGTCAGTCATACCTATTCTTTTGGGATAAAGTGAGTCTGAGTCATTGATCTGAAGTTTTCAGTTCAGTCAGTCATACCTATTCTTTTGGGATAAAGTGAGTTTCAGTCACTGATCTGAAGTTTTCAGTTCATTGAGTCATATCTATTCTTCTGAAAGTGAGTTTCAGTCGTTGATCTGAAGTTTTCAGTTTAGTCAGTCATACCTATTCTTTTGGGATAAAGTGAGTTTCAGTCATTGATCTGAAGTTTTCAGTTCAGTCAGTCATACCTATTCTTTTGGAATAAAGTGAGTTTCAGTCATTAATCTGAAGTTTTCAGTTCATTGAGTCATACCTATTCTTCTGGGATAAAGTGAGTTTCAGTCATTGATCGGAAGTTTTCAGTTCAGTCAGTCATACCTATTCTTCTGGGATAAAGTGAGTCTGAGTCATTGATCTGAAGTTTTCAGTTCAGTCAGTTATATTTATTCTCATGGGATAAAGTGAGTCTCAGTCACTGATCTGAAATTTCGTTAAGTTGCTCACTTTGTAGTAACTTGACACATTTCAAATATTTAGAAGGCGTGATTTGTTGTACAATCCATTAGGAAAGTTAGCGGTACGTTCAATACACAAAGCAACGTCCAGAAAGGTTGTACTAAGGGCCGCTTCTACCTACATAGTCAACACCGAGTTCGCGAGACAACCCGGGGTTCGCACAAAATTTAGCTTCTACCAAGTTTTACTTCCTAAAACACTCGTACAACTCGATGCTCAGAGCGCTAGTGTGCCAACGCCCCGATTTTTTAGAGATTCACTTTTTCAACTCAAGTTTGCTTTTTTTAAAGCGCAATTTTTTTGAATATTTTTCAAAAAATCACAGATGTGTGTATAATTCTAGATACGAACTAGTACAATAAAAGTGAAGTAAAATAATATGACAAGAGAAAAATAAATTATTTCTGTAGGATTTTTTTTTGTTTTTCGTGAGGATATTTTCTAAATTTCTCATGTAACTTAGTTTTCATGGATCTTTAGATTAAAGATGAAGTAGGTTAGGTTAACATGTTTTGTCAAAAATGTCAAACGTGGTGTCGAGGAGAAAAATGGGGGAAACAAAAAGATATCAAAACATGAAGAGGAATAATAGATTGTCTCAAACAACATATGGAAACCTGCAGGGAGGATATAAATGGCAGATTTTGCGATCAAATCATTGAAAAAACAATAGTATCGATATTGCGAGTATTTTAAACTAAATAAAGGGAAAATGATGAAGTCCAATTGTTTACATAAAAATAAGATTTTAATGTATATTTTTTTTAAACATCCGTAAAAAATAAATTACATGAGAAATTTTGAAACTATGCTCGCAAAAAAACAACAACAAAAATTCTATGGAAGTAATTTATTTTTATCTTTGTCAATTTTTTTTACTTCATTTTTATATCGCTAGTTTGTATCTAGAATTATAGCACATAAGTGATTTTGAAAACCAAAAATACAAGGAGGTTTACGATGTTGCCAAAGTAAATTTATCAAACACCAACTCAACTCCGAATATTTTTGGTAGAAGCCAAATTGGAGAGTTCAACCTGAGTTCACGAACACCGAAGTTCACCAACACCGGAGTTCACTATTTTTTGGTAGAAGCGGACCTAAGTGGGTGACCATGTAGGTATGCGCCCCTGTGATGCTGGCATTTACTGGCCCAACCTGGGCTGGGTGAGGTTAATGTGGGTAGCTGGTTTGTAAGTTTCCACCGAACAAAGGGTAAAATCCCCATCTCGAATTACCAATTGGCGTTAGGAGAGAGAGAGAGAAAAAAAATATATTATGCATAGGAAAGTGTCTTTCTTTAATACAGTCATACCTATCCCCAAAATCGCCAGTCTGATGCGATCAGAACATGGGGTGTTGATGGGGTAAAATTCCGGGATTTTGAGGGTATGTTTGTTAATGGCAAATGTGGCTTTTTTGTTGGTACAGTCATATTTATCCCTAAAATCGCCAGTCTGGTGCGGTCAAATCATGACGGGGTAGGGGTGAAGTTAAGACCCTCCAGCAAATATCTACCTATGCATTCCACTAAAATGTTTCAAGTAATTTGTTTTACAAAGGTGAAACGGTGAGAAATCTAGTCTGACGCTACACCCGCTAATCGTGCGTAAGGTAACCGTTTTTTTTTTTTTATTCNGGGGGGGGGGGGGGTCTATAGTTTTCACTTATAAATGTGTCCCTTAACATTTCAGATAGAAAGATGCAATTTTTATTTGAACACCATTGTTGAGACTGCTCGACGAGGTGAACCTGTGGATGGAAGATTGGTATCGTTTCTGTTGTCCTCCCCAACCCAAGATGGCGGACAGTGGGATATGCTAGTGAATCTTATCACAAGACATGGGTTGGTACCCAAACATTGTTTTCCTGAATGTGCGTCGAGCGACGGATCCAACCAAATGAATCAAGTTTTAAATAGCAAGGTGCGTATAATAGAGTTCCTTACTCGAAAAGTAAAAACCCTGCCTATGTGACACACGGGTTTCTTATTTTATTGGTTACCCTTTCCCAAAATTTAATATTTTAAGTTTCAAGGTACGTAGAATCCAAAAAACGAATAAAAAATCCGTTTGTCTGCCGCGCCGCCCTCCCTCCGTATCCCATACACCGTGATGGTCACACTCTTGTCACTCAGAGTAGACCAATTTTGATGAAATTTGTTATGTAGGTCCCATTTGGGGTCTAATTGCGTACCACACATTTTCGTCAACGTCAGTCACGCAAATAGGGTTCCATACTAAATGCATATACCAAAATTCGACTCTCTGGCACTTACCATTCTTTTTTTTTTAGTCAGGATAAATGAAAACCGCTAAAAAGCCGTAAAAACCGCCAGCGGTATATTTCATTGTACTCAGAAGTTTCAGGGCAAAGTTAGACCCCATATGGAACGTATATACCAAATGTCATCTAAATCGGTCAAAGCTAAGTGGTAAAAGTGTCCATCACGGCGTACGGCGGACAAACGTATTGTTTTACTCTACGTTCCTTGAAATGTAAAATATCAAATTTTGAGAGGGGGGGGCGGGTTCGTGACGATTCTATGCAACTCGTAAAAGGCGACTAAGGGCAGGGTCGGAAAAGATATCCTTTCTATTACCCATGCGGAAAGCAAGGATAAGCTACTGCATCATGGCGAGTTGTTGCCAACCAGGGCCGCTGCTGTTGACCTATGGTGAAATAGAAGACAACAAATCCTACTGTTTTGGATTATTTTGTTCACAGACACACCAAGGTCTGGAACCGGGGAGGAGTGCCTGGCAACCCTTTTCCTTTTTTTTTTTTTTTTTAACTAGCTTCTTTATTGGCCGTCATGGATCCATTTTAGACGGTTGCAATAGAGGCATGGCCGTAAAAACGTTCCCTAAGCTCTCTAATTGGGTTAAAATTGGTTAAAAAAATTCAAAGGGTTGCCAGGCACTTCTCCCCTGTTCCAGAACCGACACACCAACCATTCTTTTTTACTTTTTTTTTAGCTCCGTGAATTTGCTCGAGATCTTCGTACGATGATCTCCCAAGGTGAACCAGATAGTAATATTCGTCAAACAATCCATGACCAAATGTCCATTCTGTATCGTATCATTGGGATTTGTCTTGGTATTCCTGACGCCACTATTACATGGGAGTATAGAGATAAGAACAAGCAATATCATAGTGTGCAAAATGTAACCCCTCTTCAATTTTATAATGACATTGTCAAACCAGTTTTCAATGTTGAAGATAAGGTGAGTAGTAATTTTATTATCCTAGTGTTGAACTGGTTGCGGAGATGTTATGGTAGAATAGAATAGTCTGATTTTCACCAAATTTGTTTTTGTTTCTATAAGAGCAAATATGTTGAAGGAAAGCTTACTACGCACCTTTGAATACGCCGATAATGGCCAGTAAGTATGCGGAAATATTAGAATGAATGAATTCAGTTGCTATAGCGAAATTCTTGCAGAATTTTTTTTTCTTTTAATTGAAAGTTTTTTTTTTTTTTAATTTGGCTTAAACATCTATTGGTCACTTAAGACGGGGGTTTCATCCTACATTGACCTCACCCCGCCTGGGTTGGGCCGGAAAAAGAGCCAGCATCACGAGGGCGCGAACCCACGTGGACACCCACATGGAATAACCTCGCTAGACGTTGTCTAACTTCAGTGATTGAACGGGAACTGGTGTATTCAACGTGACATAGACGCTGGAATTGAAAGTTTGATTTACGTTCTCCAATTTCATCTCTATTAAACACTAGCTATTTCGCCCGTGTTTCGCTACGATTCTTATATTATATTGCAAAATTTTTTTGTTTTTCAAGGACAATGGAATTTTTTTTTTTNTTTTTTTTTTTTTTTTTGGGGGGGGGGTATTGGTTTGTGTCCACCTTGTATATTATAACCAAGATTTAAACGTTTAGCTTCCCGAGTGGTTTTGATACATAGAGCCAATGATTTTGTAAAGTCGAAATCCCGAGTGGTCTCGATACGTAGAACCAATCATCAGTATGGTGGAAATCCCGAGTGGTCTTGATACATAGAACCAATCGTCAGTATAGTGGAAATCCCGAGTGGTCTTGATACATAGAACCAATCATCAGTATAGTGGAAATCCCGAGTGGTCTCGATACATAGAACCAATCATCAGTATAGTGGAAATCCCGAGTGGTCTTGATACATAGAACCAATCATCAGTATAGTGGAAATCCCGAGTGGTCTTGATACATAGAACCAGTCGTCAGTATAGTAGAAATCCTGAGTGGTCTTGATACATAGAACCAATCATCAGTATAGTGGAAATCCCGAGTGGTCTTGATACATAGAACCAATCATGAGTATAGTTGAAATCCCGAGTGGTCTTGATACATAGAACCAGTCGTCAGTATAACAGAAATCCCGAGTGGTCTTTATTCATAGAACCAGTCGTCAGTATATTAGATAAGGTGAGTAGTAATGGAAAAGTACACTGTTTGGAACTCGAGCTAATAATTTCCTATTTTCATTTTAGGTATGTCTGGTAACCGATCCTCGTCCTTTCAATCAATATAACAAAGCGTATTCTGTGGACTGTTTGGGGAACGTTGTCAGTGGAAGGAAGATAATCTACAACAACCAACCCGTCGAACTGCTCATGAAACTTTGTGCTGAGTCTATCAAAGATAATGAACCCATCTGGTTTGGATGTCAGGTAATATAATAATCTACAATAACCAACCCAAAAAACAACAACATCAACAACAAAAATAACAACAGCAGCAACAAAAAAAACATCACCTTCCATGATAATCATTTTCAGGTGTTAGTTCTGGCTTGGCTGTCAATGCTTCGGACCCCCTCCCCCCGAAAAAAAAAAATATCTTGGGTTGGGCCCTGTTGATGAACGTAAAATAATGAACCCATGTTTAGCAGTATTGTACGCAGCACTTTCTGGGCTGTCTTTTCTCCTACTTTTCCTTCCCTTTTTTATGTGCATTTGTGAGCAGGTAAGTGTTGTGCGAAATATCGAGCCATATATATCATAAAATCTTGGGGAGATAAGACAGGTTGTGAGCCTGTACAACAAGCAAAGGCTGATGATGAGTTCAACATCAGTGGTCAGTAGTGTTAATTCAAACCTCACAGGTAACGTGTCTTGTTTAGTATTTAGTGTTAGCGAAAAATTAAATTATTTTTTAATTAAATTAAATATTCTAAAATCAGTTCACTTCCCTACAAATATCCTTTTTTGGTTTATCATTTTCAATAATGAACCTTTGGAATCTTCACAAAAAAAAAATACCCCCCCTCAAAATTTGATATTATACGTTTCAAGGTACGTAGAATCCTAAAATCGAATAAAACAAATCAGTTTGTCCGCCGTACGCCGTGATGGGCACTTAGCATTGACCGGTTTGTATGAAATTTGGTATATAGGTCCCATCTGGGCTCTAATTGTGCCCCAAAACTTTTGGGTGCAATCGAATACACCCTTGTCGATTTTTGCCGCTTTTTAGCGGTTTTCAGTATTGCTGTCTAAAAGGAGAATGGTAAAAGCTAGAGTTTTGAAATTTTGTATGTATGTCATATTTGAGGTCTCAGTTAGCTCCGAAATATTTGGGTACAATAAAATATACCTACTGCCGGCGGTTTCTACCGCTTTAAAGCGGTTTTCATTAATCCTGTCTAAAAAGAGAATGGTATGAGCCAGAGACTTCATATTTAGTAGGTATGTCAAATTTAGGGTCTGATTACCCACCAAATTTGGAATCGTCACGACCTCCCCTCAATTTTTTGCCAGAAAAATAATAAACCCATGTGTCTCATTGGCAGAGTTTTTCCATCTGAGCTATCTATTTTCTCTGTACAACTTACTAATTCATTGTCTTTTTTTCTCTTTTTGTTTGAATTTCAGGTTGGAAAACGATTTGCTATTAAATTAGGATTGGACGATCTCGATATTCACGATTACAAAAGTCTGTTCGACACAGAAGTGTCAATTTCAATGTCCAAAGCTGATCGTATGATTTACGGTGAATCATCAATGACGCATGCAATGACACTGTCCGGTGTCAGTATTGACAAGGAAACCGAGCAACCTACCAAATGGCGTGTTGAAAACAGTTGGGGTGAAGAACAAAATCACAAAGGGTACATTTTGATGACGTCAGATTGGTTCAAAGAATATGTTTTCGAGATTGTTGTTGACAAAAAATATGTTCCTCAAGATGTTTTAGATGTGTTCAACCAAGAACCTACTATTCTACCTGCTTGGGATCCTATGGGTACATTGGCTTAAGATTTTTTTTTTACTAATTAAATTTTTTTGTACGATTCAACTGCATGAAATACATGCAAATCTAAAAATTTAACTATTATTGTAAGTATTCTCATCGGAGAGAACAAAAGATCTCGACATAGACATAAGTTTCAATTTGGATTCATATGATTGATGAAAGTTTAAAGAAATGTTCACAACTAATGATTCGTAGTTGCTTAGCATGGCGTCTTATGTAACTTATATTCAACCCCACTGCTCCCAAACGGTTCCGCTTTATAAAAAGTTCAACTGCTAGGATCCTGAAATATTGCATGAACGTTTGTGTATATTTGCATGCAATAAAACGGACAGATTTGAAAAAAAAAAAAAAAAAACGTAAAGTCGTCGGTANTTGAAAAAAAAACAAAAAAAACGTAAAGTCGTCGGTAATTCGAAAACGGTTCGACATTTTGTAGTAAACTATTAAATTAAAGCTTGAAAGGCCTCCTAGAACTTTTTCATTTTGAGTTGGTAAGCGACAAAATTTAAGATATGGCACCATGAACGGCTAAATTCGGTCAAAAACGAAAAATCACCTGTATTCTGATAAATTTTCTGGGGTTTCAGCTTGTGGTTTCGGGGGGGTTTGGCTAAACAATTAGTGATACATACACAGGTAATAGTGATTGTGGACCGAGTGTTCTCATCTCTTACGATCAATATGAACATTGTTGTACGTCTAATCAAAATCCACTAAATGATTATCTATACTTATAAAACGCAAAGCCCAGTTGGTATACTGACTGACTGACTGACGTACTGACTGATAATCAACGTAGCTCCGCGATGGCTAAACCTAGAGGTTTGAAATTTGTCACACAGATCCCATTTAGTATGCAGGTTCGTAATAAGAAAGGAAAAAAATCGAAAGTTCAAGTGGGAGCAAGTTACCGCCAAAAATGACGCTTTTTAGCGGGTATTTTTGTATTTTTTTTCTGGGCAAACTAAAGGAGATAGCGAAAAATAACCGAGTATTGATCCCCCCAAAATAGTATATAAGGAACTCATAAAAAATATAAAATTTGAAATTTTCCAGTTTTTCCCCGATTTTTTGACGGTTTTTACCACCAAAAAATCAGAATTGAAAAGTACCACTTCAGGATAAGCGAGAATGCTGAGATTCGATACATAGGTGTCCCGCAGTACAAAAAGTCATAGCCTTGAATTAAATACCGAATTTTCTAAATAGGAGTGGTGCTCACACTGGGGGGTCGGTTCCACCAAAAATCCATAATTTAGAAGTATCACTTCGGGATGAGCGAGAAAGCTGAAATATAATACGAAGGCGTTCCGCAGTGCAAAAAGTATTATCCCTGAGTAAAATATTGAATTTTCTAAATAGGAGCCGTGTTCACTCTGGGGGTCGGTTCCACCAAAAATACAAATTTCGTAACCGTAGCGAAGCACGGGAAAACAGCTAGTAATAAAATAAATACGTATTATAAAAATCATAAGGCTATAGAGGTAGGGCATTTTTTTAAAATAAAAAATAGCCGATGAAGGCATTTTATTATAATTGCAATCTAGACACTTAAATCTAAGGAACAATATTATTCTAACTTAAAATATTCAAAATAAGATGAAGCTAAAATAGGGGAACCCGTAAATCCAGTAGCGGCTTTAGGGTAGGGCGCGTTTGGGCGACAGTCCAGGGCGCTGGATATAAAGGGGCGCCTCATTAAGCGAGGCCTACTTACTCGTAAATTCCCTAAATTTAGCGAAAAATCGTTATGTTGGCAACACTAGAATGGAACGCAGTGTTCAAATCGGAGCACTGCACTGCATGTAGTTATAATTAAAATATTATCTATCCCTTTTTTACGTTTTAATTGGAAAGAGTTGACGCTATTTTTGACAAAGCATACCACAGCTTACTCGATCGCAACTTAGTAGAACTGTATCCGCCAAATGTATGGATATCACTGCGTATATTATTAACTATACCTGTAACGGTGCTAGAGGGGAGAGGAGTTTTTCTAAGCTTAAGCTGATAAAAACCTATCTGCGATCCACAATATCTCAATCTAGATTGACAAACTTGGCAACTTTGTCAATCGAAAATGAAATGGCTGAAAACCTCAACTTTCGATAACATAATAAAAGAGTTCACCGATAGAAAGGCTAGAAATAAAATTTTATTAGTTTTTTTAATAAATTGTTATTTCTTTTAATGAATGGTAATTTCATTATATCCTTTTCCTTTTTTCATATGGGTTTGAAATGCAGTTAGGGGACGCCGTAGAAATCTCGCCCAGGGCGCTGGTAGTGCTAAAACCGGCACTGCGTAAATCAACACACTATAAATATTTCTGTTTTTATTTGCTTTGTAGTGTATATTCTGTATAAACCGGACCCAAATGTCCAATAAAATCTAACACCAAAGCTTTATTAATACTTTGGTGTTAGATTTTATTGGACATTTGGGTCCGGTTTATACAGAAATTTCCTGTTTTCCGATATGTTGTGTAATCGGAAAGAAGAAGAAGATATAAAGAAAAAAAAGGCCAAATAATCAGTTACATATAGTAATCTTTACAAAAAGTATTGATATCTCACAAAAAAATTATCATTGAAAAAAGGCCAAGTTCCTCCCATTCTTCCAAATATTCCGCCTATGAAAGTAGTGATATCGATTATTGGGGCCAAGTTTATTGTTGCTGCTGTATATCCCGCACTTAAATTTATTATTGCACGTTCTTCTGTCTCAATTCTCTTAAAGTAATACCGACTTTACACTTGGTCAGTTTTTTCTAAGGGGATTCGTAAAATACTCGTACTACCTTTTTACAAACTGGCCAAGTGTAAAGTCGGTATTACTTTAAGAGAATTGAGACAGAAAATTTAAGTGCGGGATATACAGCAGCAACAATAAACTTGGCCCCAATAATCGATATCACTACTTTCATAGGCGGAGTTTTTGGAAGAATGGGAACTTGGCCTTTTTTCAATGATAATTTTTTTGTAAGATTAGGATACTATCTTCTTTTTTTACACACAAGAAAAGATTTTATACTTTCTCTTTCATGCTACACGGTTCGTTTGATAAGCTCGTGGACTCGGGTACTTGCACTTGTTTGAGACCCTTAGTTTCTTGGTTGTTACTATTTGAAGTTGACGTATAAAAAAATCAACAGATTTCAATGCTCAGTCAACGTTTATTGCACTTTGAATACACCAGTTCCCGTTCGATTACTGAAGTTAAGCAATGTCCAGCGAGGTTGTTCCATGTGGAATAAATAAAGAATTATATTCGTGTAGAATTTTTTTTTTAACATTTCTATCATTGACATTGAAATGTTTTGATAGAAGAAGAAAAATTTAAAGCACCCTGCGTTTACTTTTTTTCTCTCCCGCCTTATAAGCCCATATTTGAATTGATCAGTAATAAGCCCATATTTAAATTGATCAGTAATAAGCCCATATTTGAATTGATCAGTAATAAGCCCATATTTGAATTGATCAGTAATAATAATAAGCCCTTATTTGAATTGATCAGTAATACTCCCATATTTGAATTGATCAGTAATACACCCATATTTGAATTGATCAATAACAAGCCCATATCTGAATTGATCAGTAATAAGCCCATATTTGAATTGATCAGTAATAAGTAATAGGGGGACCCGTAAATCAACAGATTTCAAAGACACAATGATTTGAGATGAAAGTGAAATAGGGGGACACCCGTAAATCAACAGATCTCAAAGACACAATGATTTGAGATGAAGGTGAAATAGGAGGACCCGTAAATCAACAGATTTCAAAGACACAATGATTTGAGATGAAGGTGAAATAGGGGGACCCGTAAATCAACAGATCTCAAGGACACAATGATTTGAGATGAAGGTGAAATAGGGGGACCCGTAAATCATTCTATTATATTTCGGCTGAAAGCTTTCGTTGCAGTGCAAAATCGGCGTCTATGAGCACGAGGCCTCAGCTTTGAAGTCCGCCATCTTTTTTTCGATGTATTCCAATGGCGCGTGTTTATTGTGTATGTAAACTTTATTATTATTTGGCTTGGTCTTTAGATTATCTCCTAATTCTTGTACCGCATTAATAAAGTGATCAGACTGGACTATCTCTTTGATTGGCTCCAAATACTTTATTTTAATATTCAAAGCAGACGCAACCAAGTTAAAACATTCTCTCTGGTGCTGAAAAGAAAAGGACAGAATTTCAATTGAATTAGATGATACTAAACTTGTACTTTGTTCGCTATAAAAAAATATAAATATGAGTTCAACACTAGTAATACCAACTTGTACTTTAATATGAAATGGGTCCTAGTTTGAAAAAAAATTGACAATTTAGTTTTTTTTTTTTAATTTGACTTAACGTCTCTTTAACAACGACTCTCATTCTAGACGGGAGTTTTACCCTGCATTCGCTGGAAACTGGTAAACCTCACCTAGCGTGGTTTGGACCGGAATAATAGGCAGCATCACGAGGACGCGAACCCACGTGGACACCCACATAGTACAACCTCTCTGTAGCAATAGTCTCCTATTGCTGCGATTTGCTTTTTGGCTAGTTTGAAACTAGCCAGTGTTTCAGGTAGCGGCGCACCTGTTGTAGACTTATCCTCATAATACAACTTCGTTGGACGTTGCTTAACTTCAGTGATCCGGTGTATTGTTAATACATACAGTGTGTCAGTACCACCAGCATGACCGGTAAATCCTGTCAACTTTGGACCAGGGCTGTTCAGTCAAGAACAAAACTTTTAATTGAAATTAAATCTACCATTGCCGTTTTTTGTCGCTTTTTAGAGGTTTTCATGAACCTGTTTGAAATTTTGTTGGTATGTCAATTTTATCTGGGGACCTCAAAACGTGTTTTGGCATTGAATACTCGACATCGAAAATTTCAGCTCATCTGAGCGCACGGCAGTGCGCCAGGCCAAGTTCCGAATATTTGAATTGATCAGTAATACTCCCATATTTGAGTTGATCAGTATTACACCCATATTTGAATTGATCAGTAATACATCCATATTTGAATTGATCAGTAATAAGCTCATATTTGAGCTATGTTCGGATGAACGCGCGGTACCGCGCGGCACAAGATCTATCTAATTAGTGCATATTGTCTATATGACCGCACGGTGCCGCGCGGTACTAGTTTTATACACTTGTATCGAGTTGTTCATTTGATCCCGCGCGGTACAGCGCGTTCATCTGAACACTACCCGCGTCCTGAATAGGTCCTGTCTTCCATGTGTTGAAAAAAGTTCAATAGAATTACAATAAATCCGTTTTCGCACATAATTTTGGCGTAGAAAAAGTCCTTTAAGATGACCTCATGGATAACCCCAAATGCCACCCCCAACCGAGTGTTGCCCTGGACAGATGCCCCAGTTTGCCTATTGCTAGGATTGACCCTGACAGAAACCTACTTACAATTTCCATACTATTCAGTTGATCGTAAAAAATTCGGGCATCACATTTCTTTCCATTTTTATCATAGTCAACTAAAAAGTGTGGCTTTCTCAAATGCTCCTTTAGATTTTTTGCTTCCTTTTTGGTGATGAGTTTAACGTAAAGGGAGGCCACATCCTTCCCATCAGATGTTTGACGAACAATTGTGCGACCCTTATGTAATAAGGACAATTTGAGTGTCTTCTTTACAAACGAACAGTACGGTTTGGCAACATGGTATACATGGACTTGGTCTACATAAGCGGCCCGGTCAAGTAGTTCTGCTTCGCCGACGATATAGTTCTTTTGTAATTCAAAATTAATTTTGTGTCCTGTTTTATGACGACGCCAAGCCTTGGCAATATCTGAAGGAGAAGAAATTTTAATCAGACAATGTTACCAGAGACACCAATATTTATTTAGAAATCACGTTTTAATGTTCCATTTAAGAAGAGAAAATAGACATCAGAGGAAACGGTGGAATAAGGTTTCTTGGGACAAATTCTACCAACTCTCGAGCATGCGAGGACATAGAGGTGTGCCCGGGGGGCACGTGCCTCCCAGTTTTTTTAACCGGGCGGTGTTTCTCAAATTTCATTATACCTAATAACGTAATATTTTTTTTTTAAAAAAAAAAAATCAAATGAATGGTGACCCGCTATTTCTTTTATCCCATTGAGTGGAGGGGGGGGGGCACGGGCCCCTAAATGATTCTCAACCTCAACCCTGAGACTAAATAGAAATACGTAGGTAAATAAAAAATCGTCAAACATTCTGTCATCCGTCTTAGTACTTTCGTCATCACGCTTAGAAAATCGTGAAAATGGCAACACTGGATGAAGCATCGTTATTGAGAGAGAGAGAGAGAGAGAAACTGCAATCGAAAGATCTCAAGGTCAACGTTCAACTAGGTGCTCTGATATTCTCTAGAATGCATGTTGTAGGCATGAAAGGTATTTGTGGTAAGCTCTACAGCTTTTAACAAATTACGTATCGTACCTCGATAAACATTGCATTAAAAAGTACTACCCAGAACTCTAACACTCGGCCTCTAGGTTACGAGTCCCCCACTCCCCCTCCAAATTTTCTATTATAGGTATATTGTTCGATTGTGCCCCCCCCCAAACATATGGCCCATCCGCGCATGCTCACGAGGCAGTTGAAAGTGAACGGTACTCAGAGCTCAGAGTACGAATGTTTGATTTCCTCACGTTTGTATTTTAATTTTATTATTTAATAAAAGGAATTATTTAATTCTGTAGACGTTCACTTGTTAGCAAGAGTTGGAGTAGCCAGCGTCTATGACACGTTGAATACACCAGTTTCCGTTTGGTCACTGAAGTTAAGCAACGTCCAGCGAGGTTGTACCATGTCAGGCTCCAAGTGGGTACGCGCCCTCGTGATGCTGGCTGTTTTTCCTTCCCAACCCCGGTTGGGTAAGGACAATGTGGTAAGCTTTTCAATTTTCCAGTGAATGGAGGGTAAAACCCTCGTCTCGAATGACCAGTAGATGTTAAAGAGACGTTAAGCAAAATTTGGGACCTTCGAATTCTATATATGTATAGAGACGAGTCCTCAAAATAATTCACCAATGACTCTTGTTTTAGAAGTATCCCAACCCCTCAATAGACTGTACCTACTCTGTTAGGGAACAGAAAGGACATGACTAAATTTAGCGGTAAACTCCAAGAACTTATGGAAATTCATGACAATCAGTTGCTGTCAGTCTATTAGCTTCACAGTGATGCATTTTGATACTGGAAATGACCAAGAACGTGCAATTGTACCNCAACCCCTCAATAGACTGTACCTACTCAGAAAGGACATGACTAAATTTAGCGGTAAACTCCAAGAACTTATGGAAATTCATGACAATCAGTTGCTGTCAGTCTATTAGCTTCACAGTGATGCTTTTTGATACTGGAAATGACCAAGAACGTGCAATTGTACCACTGGTTTACAATTTTTAATCAGAGTGGCCCCCCTGGGTCCCAGGACTAAGGACGTCTCATTTGGGCCAAATCACTAAAATCCAAACTACATAACCAATTTTGTTGAAATTTAAATCTGGTAATCATACACAGATTGATCAAAATTAAATCTGGTAATTAGATCCCGCAGCAGGGTCCCAAAATCGAATAAATGTAAAAGTCCTTTAAGTTTGATCAAATTTGGAATGTGCAGTTACCTGAGTATTTTGTTGGATATTTTGGGTATTTTATAGAATTTTCAGTTTTTGGGCACCGCTAGATGCCCACAAATGTAAAAATGTAAACGTCGTCCCATTTTGATAAAATTTAATATACTCAGTCACCCAATCATTGAAGTGGACAAATTTTGGTATTTTGTAGAAATTTTGGATTTGGGGCTCCGGCAGGGGTCCACATATGTAGAAATATAAAAGTCGTCTCATTTTGACAAAATTTGGCATATTCAGTCACCTGGGAATTATATTGGACAATTTCTGGTATTTTGTAGAAATTCTTGATTTTGGGGCCTTGGCAGGGGCCCATATATGCAAAAATATTAAATTCTTCTAAACTTGATAAAATTTGGCAGGTATATTGAGTCACACAAGAAAATAATAGATTTTTTTTCTTTTCATATTAGAAGTGTTTGGTAAGATAAATTGGGTATATTAGAAAAAGGGAGAGGAAGTCTAACCCCCCAAAAATACCACTGCGTGCTATAAAAATTGCCCGCCAAGTCATAACCACAAAAAAGATATGAAATCTATTTTCGGCCCCGATATCCACTCTTTCTTCTCCTTTCTTCAAAATACCTCTTTTTCCTTTCTTCAAAATTCTTTCTTCGAAATACCTAATGACTTTAAATTGCGACCCAACCAAAAACAATTTCAGAATTTTAGTCTGATTTCCTCACTCTCTTCACCAACATGCAGTCCTGGTGGGGTACCTCTGATTATTATTATAAACGTAACAAATTTATGAACCGCTAAAGTAGAAGAGAGGAACAGAGTGGTCCCTATCTCCTAGTGGTTGAACGAACCGAGGTACCCCACCAAGACTGCGTGTTGGTGAAGAGAGTGAGGAAATCAGACTAAAATTCTGAAATTGTTTGGGGTGGGGTCGGAATTTAAATTCATTAGGTATTTCGTGGAAAGGAAGAGTGGATCTACGTATCTTGAAAAGTAAAATATGATCATTTGAGGAGGGGTGATTTTTTTGGTGATGAATTCTCAAAACATAATTCGCTCGGAAATGCCTAGACCATACATGTAGTAATCTTGTGGTAAACCCTAGAATCGATTCTGAAATTATCTAAAAAAAAACTCGAACACCCTGTACCCTGTATAACCTGCCCAGGTGACTTACTTCTAG
>CM022881.1:21697412-21724800 GCA_012654025.1 Pachypsylla venusta | reverse complement strand
AAGCAGCAGCAGCAGCAGACGATGAGAAAAAAAAGTGTACTTTTCAGAAGCCTATATCTCCGATTTGACTTAACCGATTTTGTTGAAATTTCATATACTTCGTCTCTGAGTACGCCTCATACGTAGGAAATAATCATTTTTATCCTGAAGTGTGTAGTTTTTCCTCTGGAAGTAGCTGAAATCGGCAATGTAAGCTGTGGCGTATATTATACTCTTGGTAGCTACCGCATTTTTTTGACTTGGCGGGGCGGAGCGCTACCGCGCTCCTTAATAATACTTCATGTAACGATAGATGAATGTATCAGTAATTGTTTAAATTTCATCAAAATTAGAATAATATTGCCACATTTAGAGAAGTGACCCGAATTTGTGGTCTGGCGCCTAATATATAGCCCCCAGAAGCACCACGAGATCCAAATTTTTTCGATAATATGTTAGAAATAGTATCCGTTTTTCATCAAAATTAGTGTGATTTGGCCACTTTAAGAGAAGTGACCCAAATTTGAGGTTTGGTGCACTAAATGACCCCCAAGGAAGTTTGGGATCTGGAGGGTCACTACAAAATGACCCCTTTTGACCCATAATTTGACAGCAGAGGATGATATCTCTTGTTCAGGTTCGAATGATCGAATGTTTTAAGGTAATGGCTCAAATTATGGCCTCAAGGAATAATGCTGCCAATATTATCCAAATCGGACAAATAATGAAATGGTCGGACACACATTTTTTCTAAACCTATTACTTGGAATGTAGTCGTCATAATTCGTGTTTAGAAAAGTTAAAAAAAAAANAAAAAAGTAAAAAAAAAAAAAAAACACATCGAAATTTTTCATTTTTGTTATATGGAAATCACAACTTGATTACACGATCCAAAAAATTGTATTGTCTGAAATTTGTATCAAAAAGTTTCAAAAATATGTAAAGGAACAGATCTTACCTTTAAAACATACTATACATTTTTCGAAATATTTTTAAGTGGTCCTTATTTGGTTTTGAGTAGTATAATCATGATGTTATAAGAACTCATTGTTTTACACCTGTGGCATAATTCACAAAAAGACACCTTAACATTAACGGGTATAGGTAGCTACTGTCTATTTCATTTTTGTTTCAAATTGAATTTCGTTTTCACCTCCAACTATCTAAACAGGTAGGTAGTCCAATTCCTTGACCTCCGAGGTCCCTTATTTACCTATGAGGGCCCTTGTGTATCAGTCAGAGATGGAATCAATTGAATATTTGATAAAGCTGCAGACTGCAGAAGGGAAGCTGAGAGAAAATCAAGATGTCCTGAGGAAGGCTGTAACAGACAACATGCTCTTATGCTGTCGTATTTGTAGTGCAGACTGCAGAAGGGAGCTGAGAGAAAATCAAGATGTCCTGAGGGAGGCTGTAACGGACAACATGCTCTTATGCTGTCGTATTTGTAGTGCAGACTGCAGAAGGGAAGCTGAGAGAAAATCAAGATGTCCTAAGGAAGGCTGTAACAGACAACATGGTCTTATGCTGTCGTATTTGTAGTGCTGACTGTAGTGCAGAAGGGAAGTTGAGAGAAATCAAGATGTCCTGAGGAAGACTGCAACAGACAACATGCTCTTATGCTGTCGTATTTGTAGTGCAGAAGGGAAGCTGAGAGAAAATCAAGATGTCCTGAGGGAGGCTGTAACAAATAGCATGCACTTATGCTGTCGTATTTGTAGTGCAGACTGCAGAAGGGAAGCTGAGAGAAAATCAAGATGTCCGGAGAAAGGCTGCAACAGACAACATGCTCTTATGCTGTCGTATTTGTAGTGCAGACTGCAGAAGGGAAGCTGAGAGAAAATGAAGATGTCCTGAGGGAGGCTGTAACAAATAGCACGCACTTATGCTGTTGTATTTGTACTGCAGACTGCAGAAGGGAAGCTGAGAGAAAATGAAGATGTCCTGAGGGAGGCTGTAACAAATAGCATGCACTTATGCTGTCGTATTTGTACTGCTGACTGCAGAAGGGAAGCTGAGAGAAAATGAAGATGTCCTGAGGGAGGCTGTAACAAATAGCATGCATTTATGCTGTCGTATTTGTACTGCAGACTGCAGAAGGGAAGCTGAGAGAAAATGAAGATGTCCTGAGGGAGGCTGTAACAAATAGCATGCACTTATGCTGTCGTATTTGTACTGCAGACTGCAGAAGGGAAGCTGAGAGAAAATCAAGATGTCCGGAGAAAGGCTGCAACAGACAACATGCTCTTATGCTGTCGTATTTGTAGTGCAGACTGCAGAAGGGAAGCTGAGAGATAATCAAGATGTCCTGAGGGAGGCTGTAACAGACAACATGGTCTTATGCTGTCGTATTTTTAGTGCAGACTGCTGGAAACTGAAGACATAGGTATTTAAACAAAGATGAAATTAATATTTAATTCTAGATCTGTCTGATGCACAAGAGCCCTCATAATGCTCCATCAAGAGGATTTATAAATATTTGGGTACCCCGGCAGCCAGGGAATCTGCCCCATCCTATCAACCTGTTTAGGTAGAGCTGAATGCAGAAGGCAATTGGGAGCAAAGATGAAATAGACAGTGGCTAATACCGGTAAGAATATAAATTACTCTTAAAACATTTTGTATTTCCGTCTTGAATGACGAATAGATGTTAAAGAGACGTTAAGCCAAATAAAAAAAAAGAACACATTTTGGTACACGCTGTGTAATTTTCAGTTGGAACATTATACCAGAAGTTCCTCTATCTGTCAAATTACGGATAACCTAGCAAGTGTTTTTTGAAAAATAGTATTGTCATAATAATAACATCCCAAACATAAGAACATCGACAATTCATTTGAAATAGTGTGTCAAAAATGTTGTCTTTTTCTTCTAAAACAATTTTTCCTATTAATTCTTCGGTGAAAGTCTGGTAAGTAACCGTTTAGTTTGCTCGCATACCTACTTATCGTATTGCATAGCACACATCTGTGATTTTACATGAAATACATTGTTCGATATCATATATATCGTCACCTTATTTCAATAGGGGTCTAACTCGAAATTTTTCAAAATCGGGTTTCTTGTCCCATATAATGTAAAATATCAATAGCTCTTACAGTTTTCGCTAGAGAGCTCCCTTCTTCAGAGCCTTTAATTTGTTATCAAATATCAATAGCTCTCACAGTTTTCGCTAGAGAGCTCCCTTCTTCAGAGCCTTTAATTTGTTATCAAATATCAATAGCTCTTACAGTTTTCGCTAGAGAGCTCCCTTCTTCTGCCTTTAATTTGTTTATAGCATGGGGGAACTTTTTATATTTTGATCTATTTGACTGAATTTGGAACAAAGTTAATACAGTAGAGATCCACTTGTGAAGCTATAAAGAGCCAACTGTGATGATTTCATGCATTTCTATTGTATTCTTAAAGACGCAGGCATCCATTTCAAAATAGATCATGCATTTCCAATGTATTCTTAAAGACGTAGGCATCCATTTGAAAATAGATCATGCATTTCTAATGTATTAGGCATCCATTTCAAAATATATCTCTTCAGAATTGATTGAAACGTTTCCTTATAGGTACAAAAACGAAGGCCTTTTTTGGAAGGTTTTTTTACAAGTGGAATAAAAGAGATTACAGATTTCTTTAGAAGTAATAAAATATCCCTTCTTATGTCTTATTTTAAATGAAACCTTTAATCCAAGCCGCCTGTAAGATATAAAAGAAAACGTAAAATATTTCTTTAACAAAAACGTTTTTTTTTACTCTCTACTTTTTTACTGTAAAATTTGTTTTTTCAACTTAGACCCCTTCTGAAATAAGGTGACGATATATCATACATTGTTTGAATTTGGAAATGCGAGTTTCAGATAGATAAAATTATTTATTAATTTTAAATTTATCTTTTCTATTGTTTATCATAACTTGTCACTGTGCATAAGTGTACCTTACATGGAAACTTTTCAGTGATTTATCTCTGCCCACAAGCAATAGATACCAACTACTAATGGATAACTGTGATAATGAAAGTGATACAGGAGGGGTTAGCAATCTGAATGTCAGTTTCAGGCAATCGGAAAATGTTGGGTATACTTTGGTTTTTGGGACGCTGGTTTTCCTATGGAAAACATTGTTCCCCCGTCTATCCGTTTCAGACTTACTATAAACTCCTTTTTAAGATAGACCCCAACCTGAGAGAGAAAACTATAATAGAAATAAGAANGCGTAGCCTTATACTCCCTACAAACTGCAAACTTTTGTTACCCTACTCCTCCGAAACTACTCAACCGATTTTTACCAAATTTTTTTCTTCATATTCTGCATATACCCAAGGGTGCATATATCTATTTTCAGAACGATATCTTTAACCGTTTCCGATTTTTCGGCCGATTATTTTGGGCTTTAAATAGGACCTACCACTCAACGGCACGATGCAATGGTGAAAGGTGCGGTATTCTCAAAAAATCTTGTTTTAACGGAATAATGGAGCAATATGCTAAAGTTTATGTGGTGCGCGAAAATTCGATTTGAAACGGATGGCTCTGCCCGTTTTTGTCCACAGACACACCTAGTATATATATATATAGATGAAAATAGTGGCAGTGCCATTGTTAATATGAGGATTGCTGATCCAATGATTACGCAGTGTCATTGTTAACCCTAGGATTATATTGTTTGTGACAATTATTAAGCTTTTTGCCCGCCTCAAACGCGGGTACTTTGTACCCCCCCTCCCCCCCTTGGCAATGCTGGGGTTAAAAAGTGTCTGTAACTCGAAAAACCATAAAGAGTTATGATTGGCAAGTAGGCACACTTCCAAAGGTGTGAAAGTGAGTTCCTAAAGTGCGAAAAGTTGCGAATAAAGGGCGTAAAGGAGAGGTTCGGAAGTTTTAAAAGGGAAGAAAAAAGATATACAATTGAGGCGGGCACAGTTTTGATTTCAGTGCTTTTTGTAAAAATGCTTGGCGGGAACTTTTTTACCGGGAAGTGTTTTTTTGGACTATTATATTATAGTTAATTCCTTTAATTTTTCATCAGTCCATTTATTATATCTATGGCTGAATTAGTGAAAGGATACTAGATTTACAGTTGGGGTAGTACTTTGCGCAATACAGTCTATTGGACATTCCAAGTCTTTCAGCTCGATAAAAGTCTTGAGATATTTCTTCTTGTGTTGTACTGGGCCTGCAATGATGCAACAAAATTAATGATCACTAGATTTAAAAAAAAACTTTTTTTTTTTTATAATGTATTATTTTATAGTGGTGCGTTTAACTGCCATGGTCATATGCACCAACTCGTGACATTTATATTGAGCTGAGAAAATTGCGCTCAATGAAAAGGGTGCATGTTGACCTTTCTTTTTAGGGGGTTCCGCAAGGAGTGTCATTTTTTAAAAAATAAAGGCCTCCTTTTAGTATTGCTGTTAGAGTGAGTGGAACAGGTCATTTGTAATACAGAATACTCTGATGAGTGTAGGCCGTTGTCGCTTCGTTCATAATGGAGGTCTTTTCGAAACAAAATCACTTATTATCTTTTCATGCTTCCAGATAGAAAATTTAATTTGCACCATTAAATTTTTTTCTTCCTCAATTTGCACTGAAAGTTGGCCCGAAAGAAAAAAGTTAACTCAGAAATGGGCAGTGCAGAAAAAGGATAAAACATATCCGTATACTCTCCAATCTGCTAAAATACACCAAAATCGTCTCATTAAATTTACATTTTTTTGGCGAAGCAATGAGCTGATGGCCATCAAATAGTTTTACTTTCCTTATCCTATAAAAAGGAAAGTATTCTAAGGGGCTGAAATTTTCAATGTCGAATTTTCATTGCCAAAACACGTTTTGGGTTCCCCAGATCCCAAATCTGTGTGTGTCTGTCTGTCTCTCTGTGAACAAGATATCTCAAGAACGGCAAGTACTAGAGACTTGAAATTTGGTAAGTATATCAGTTTTATGTCATGCAGGGCAAAGTAATCTTTTATGTTAGCGTTTTTCGCATATCCTGCTTAAAATGAAAACGGTAATAGCTAGAACTTTAAACTTGGTACCTAAACTTGGAATCAATTTCATACAATAAATTGAAAAATACAACTTAAGTTGAAGTGTATTTTATTGTTGTCCGCTAATTAGAGTTTGAACGCCGCGCTTTGGCGATTCCACCTAAAACCAGAATGGAAAGAGCTAGAACTTGAAGTTTGGCACCTATTAATAGAGAAAAAGTTATCTCTCCTTTGTTAGATGGCTGTAGGATGCGCGAACACGTTTTTGGCGGACGGACGGACACACATTTATTCTAGACCCATTTTCTCGAATGTAATCGTCATAATTCATGCAGAAAAGCAAAAAAAAAAAAAAAAAAAAAAAAAAAAAAAAACATCGAAATTTTTCACCAAAACAATAGGTACTTCACTTCGTATATGGGAAGATAAACTAAACTCGCGATTTGGAGTTTTTATCTGTCCTCAGTCAGTTCAATAATAATAATATTTCAAGTGTAGGTACATTAATAGTCTGTTATTTTTGAGTATCAGACCGGAAAACGTGATTTATGTGAACTCAAATAATAACTTCAGACGTGTGTCAGACATTTCTTTTCTGATAACACAATACTGATATAGGACAGAGAGAATGTATGTATAAAGAACGACTGAATCAAATGAACTGAGAATGTATAAAGAGCGACTGAATGAAATGGAAGAAAATGTATAAAGAGCGACTGAATGAAATGAAAGAAGAATACATAAAGAACGACTGAATGAAATTAACTGAGAATGTATAAAGAGCGACTGAATGAAATGAAAGAAGAATGTATAAAGAGCGACTGAATGAAATGAAAGAAGAATGTATAAAGAGCAACTGAATGAAATGAACTGAGAATGTATAAAGAGCGACTGAATGAAATGAAGAGAGAATGTATAAAGAGCAACTGAATGAAATGAAAGAAGAATTTATGAAGAGCGACTGAATGAAATGAAAGAAGAATGTATAAAGAGCGACTGAATGGAATGGATGAAGAATGTATAAAGAGCGACTGAATGAAATGAAGGAAGAATGTATAAACAGCGTCTGAATGAAATGAAGGATGAATGTATAAAGAGCGACTGAATGAAATGAAAGAAGAATTTATAAAGAGCGACTGAATGAAATGAAAGAAGAATTTATAAAGAGCGACTGATTGAAATGAAAGAAGAATGTATAAAGAGCTACTGAATGAAATGAAAGAAGAATGTATAAAGAGCGACTGAATGAAATGAAAGAAGAATGTATAAAGAGCGACTGAATGAAATGAAGGATGAATGTATAAAGAGCGACTGAATGAAATGAAGGAAGATTCTATAAAGAGCGACTGAATGAAATGAAGGAAGAATGTATAAAGAGCGATTGAATCAAATGAACTGAGAATGTATTAAGAACGACTGAATGAAATGAAAGAAGAATATATAAAGAGCGACTGAATGAAATGAACTATCAAGTTCAGCAAACTGAGCGAAAGAAATATAAATGATGGAACTTAACTCTTAGATCGATAGTTCAGTATTGGATTCTCTTTAATTTACCGAACGAAGTGAGCTCTAGTTTCAAACTTTTTGAAAAACTTTCTCTTAGTGAACGAGTGTTGCATGGCAACTGGCTTCGCTATGTACATCGAGTTGTTAAAAGTAAGTTTTAATGAGCAAGAGTTGTGAAGAGCTATAGTCAAATCTAACAAATAAACGTGCCGATAATAAATGAATTTACTATCATCTGATATGATAGTAAGATAATATACCTAAAGGTGCGTACACATATGCGCGCCGCGGCACGAACATGGCAATTTTTGTCAGATTAGGACGTGTCTTTCTGTGCTCGCGAGCACAACACGCGGCAAAATGTTATCTGTTCGTTGAAAATTTATTCCGACGAACAGTTCTGCAAACAGTTCGGCGAATGGTACGTACACATAGGCGCGCCGCGGCAAGAACGCGGCAATCGCGCGGCATGTTCTTCAGATTAGAACGTGTTTTCACTGTGCGCGCGGGCACAAGGCGCAGCAATTTACTCGATCCATCTCCTGTGGGTTTTTTCACGAACACTTTGAAATGTTTGTGGCTCTGTTCGTCAGATTAGTGCGTATACGTATGAGTGCTCGAATTAAGGTCTAGCATTAACTTCAGCATTTTTCTTTTCTTTATTTATTGGACTTTTTGCACCACTATAACTCTTGAACGAAGTAAGGTCTAGCATTAACTTCAGCAGTTTTCTTTTTCTTATCTGTTGAATTTTTTGCACCACTATAACTTTCAAACGAAGTAAGGTCTAGCATTAACTTCAGCAGTTTTCTTTTCTTTATCTATTGGATTTTTTGGACCATTATAACTCTCGAACGAAGTAAGGTCTAGCATTAACTTCAGCATTTTTTTTCAGCAACAACAACACCACCAGCAACAGCACCAACCTCAACTAATTTGTGTTTGTGGAAATTCTTGGGAACTCAAATTCGTCGAATAGTTCGGCGAACATAAATTTTCAGCGAGCAGACAACATTTTTCCGCGTGTTGTGCTCGCGAGCACAGTAAAAACACGTCCTAATCTGACGAACATTGCCGCGCGATTGTCGCGTTCGTTCCGCGGCGCGCATAATGTGTACGCGCCTTAAAACAAACAAAAGATCAACCTCAAATACAAAGAGAGTCCTTTCGGGAGGTCAGGTCATTCTAGTGTCATTCTATTCATATTAGGCATTCTATTCTAAGAAGTAATTACTGGAGGGGGGGGGGGGTTTCAAAACTGAACACCCTTTCCCCGCCCTTTTGGATGGGAATTATAAAAATCCTATTTTTCGATCCTCTCTATCTGGGGAGCGTCGGGTGACCCCCAAAGGAGGGGTTGTTATTAAACGGCAAAACAAGGGAATGGCTATGGTATCAAAGAAGAGTAAATGAAAAAGTATGAGAGTTGTGGTTAGAGAAGGAATGTTTGGACTGAATGGATATGAGTAAATTAAATGAGTAGATGATATGATAGAGTAAATGAAAAAGTATGAGGGTTGTGGTTAGAGAAGGAATGTTTGGACTGAATGGATATGAGTAAATGAAATGAGTAGATCATAATTATGATGGGGTTATAAATTATATGGATTTTGGAAAAATAAACAACTGTCCTGATGAATAGCTGGTTTCAGCAGTGCCGAGATTGTTTGTTAGACCAAAGCTGGCAGTGGGGAAGAGAGGGGAGGGTAGGCTACATTGAGTCCAACATAACCTCCACACCACTCGACCGGGGTCTTTGTTTGGCTGCGGCTGGATAAATACCTACCGGTTGAGAGGTGGGGAAGATTCCCATCCTCGTCTCCCCTTGTTGTCAATAAATTCGGTTAGGGATCAATAAAAAAAAAGGTCGTTCAATTCAAGTCTTTTCTGTCAGTGTTCATATTGAAGTATAACAATTAGAACATTCTAGCCAAAGATCAATCCACGTTGAATACACCAGTTCCCGTCAGATCACTGAAGTTAAACAACGTCGGACGTTGTCAGTACTTGGATGGGTGACCGCTTGGGAACACCACGTATCGTTGGCTCTTTTTTCCGGCCCAACCCAGACTGGGTGAGGTTAATGTGGGTAGCTGGTTTGCAAGTTTCCAGCGAATGGAGGGTCTTGAATGACCAATAGATGTTAAAGAGACGTTAAGACAAATTAAAAAAAAAAAAAAAAAATTAGAACCTTTTTTTATTTGTGTATGAATATTTTGGTTTGTAAAATAAAATAACACCTTTAAGGAATGCTTCAAGTTATAATTACTCTATTCGTTGAGAGTGGTTTGGTGAGCTAATTAGATTCGGCCATAGGCTGTAATGATCACTCTGAGAGTGATTCCATTCCCGAAAATTAGATGAATGTAATTGACTTGACCGACTAGAATAGAATACCAATGATTAGAATGCCTATGATTAGAATGACACTAGAATGACTTGACCTCTCGGCAGAAGGACTCTCTTTATATTTGAGGTTGATCTTCTGTTTGTTTTAGGTATATCTTACTATCATATCAGATGATAGTAAATTCATTTATTATCGGCACGTTTATTTGTTAGATTTCACAACTCTTGCTCATTAAAACTTACTTTCATCAAGTAGTAACTCGATGAAAATGGCGAAGCCAGTTGCCAGGCGACACGAGAACTAAATGAACTAGTTCATAATAGTGAACGAGAACGAAATGAACTAGTTCATACTTGCGAATGAGAACTAAATGAACTAGTTCATACCAGTGAACGAAAACTAAATGAACTAGTTCATACTAGTGAGCGAGAACGAAATGAACTAGTTCATACTAGTGAGCGAGGACAAAATGAACTAGTTCATACTAGTGAACGAGGACTAAATGAACTAGTTCATAATAGTGAACGAAACCTAAATGAACTACTAGTGAACGAGAACGAAATGAAAAAGTTCATACTAGTGAACGAGAACGAAATGAACAATCTCATACTTGTGAATGAGAACTAAATGAACTAGTTCATACTAGTGAACGAGAGCTAAATGAATTAGAACTAGTTCATACTAGTGAACGAAAAATAAATGAACTAGATCATACTAGTGAACGAGAACTAAATGCACTATTTCATACTTGTGAATAAGAACTAGATGAACTATTTCACACTAGTGAACGAGAACTAAATGAACTAGTTCATACGAGTGAACGAGAGCTAAATGAACCAGTTCATACTAGTGAAAGAGAACTAAATGAAACAGATCATACTAGTGAACGAAAACTAAATGAACTAGATCATACTAGCGAACGAGAACTAAATGCACTATTTCATACTTGTGAATAAGAACTAGATGAACTATTTCACACTAGTGAACGAGAACTAAATGAACTAGTTCATACTAGTGAACGAGAACTAAATGAACCAGTTCATACTAGAGAACGAGAACTAAATGAACTGGTTCATACTAGTGAACGAGAACTAAATAAATAATTTCATACCAATGAACGAAAACTAAATGAACTAAATCATACTAGTGAACGAGTACTAACTGAGCTAATCACTAAAGTGAACTAAAACTCACACCTCCAATTAATTAATTATTAGTTGTTCTCACTCATTTCCAAAACTTATTCTTGACTGAAAGAGTTGAGATTACTGAACGAATACTTTCAGGTGAACTTAATCTCCCATCTCCAATATTATATAAAAAGGAAAGTATTGTAATGGGCTGAAATTTTTGATTCCAAAACACGTTTTGGGGTCCCCAGAGTCCAAATCTGAAGTTTCAGCCGTTGGTCCGTGTGTGTGTCTGTCTAACTTTGAACAAGATATTTCAAGAACGACAAGTGCCAGAGACTTGAAATTTGGTATGTATAACAGTTTTATGCCATGAACGGCAAAACAAGCTTATGGTGGAAATCGAATACACCGTTGTCGGTTTTATGCCACTTTTTACCGGTTTTCGCATATCCTGCTTAAAATGAGAACGGTAATAGTTAGAACATTAAAATTGGTACCTATTCATATCAATTTCATACATGAAATTGAAAAATACAACTAAGTTTGAAGTGTAATATATTGTTGGCCGCTAATTAGCGGTTAAAGACCACCTTTTGGGGCTTTGACCTAAAACCAGAATGGAAAGAGCTAGAATATAAAATTTGGTGCCAATTCATATCAATTTCATATCATATATTACACTTCGAGCTAAGTTGCGCTTGAAGTGTAATATATCAAGAAGTGTAATATATAATGTATTTCCGCTCTGGTGACTTCAAAATGTGTTTTGACATAGAAAACTCGACATCGTTAATTTGAGCCCCTTACAATACTTTCTTTTTTATAAAATTATAGATATAGATAAGGAAAGTCGGGTGATGTTCACACCAGATGTTTTTTTATTATTATTTTTATTATGTAGATAGTTCGGTATCTACTCTAGACAATACTAATACAGATATTTGAACAAGTGCATGGTGTGCGGTAGATATGTATATTTCTATTTCGAGCGCATTGTAGTCAGTCAGTGAAAATATAGTGAACAGAACAGTCATAACTAAATCCATCAGCAGAAGTAAACACAAAATGAAAACGAGGTCACCAAGTAAGAGCGGCAAAAACCCCAATTTAGTGAATGGCTTGATACGTTTACTTGACCTGTTAACCTAGGATTGCCAAGGGAGAGGGGGGGGGGCACAAAGTACCCGCGCTTTAGCAAAAAGCTTGTAGTAATCAAATTATGGATACTTGTTTTAATGAGACATTTAATAGTTGTCACAACCAATATTTTCCATCATAGACGATGGTGGCGAGGTTTCATTCAATGATGGAACGCTTATGGTTAAGTATGTACCTATGTAAAATCTCATTTATTCAATTTTTACTACATACTCAGTTCAAAGCAAAGCACGACTTTCAAGAGTAATCAATTCATAACTTTCCCAATATGCATGGTATTTAAATAATTTTCATATTGTTGGAAATCCAAAAAAAGGGGCATGTTATTCTCAAAGAGTGCCGTCGTGTTTATAGAAATTTTTCCGAGCCTTTTTCACAAAGTATTTGGCGAGTCCGCTAAAATTTTAGAAATTTGTTTGTTTAGAATTGGAAACAATTTGGTTATAAATTTTGCTTGGCCCCAATTTAACATATTATTTCTATGGCAAATTTTGGTACACCTCACAATGCAAAAGATTTTTTTTGATAAAAGCCCAAAAAGCCGCCATTTTGAAAATGGTACATTTCCGCCATAGGGTTATTGGTCTTTTCGACAACAAATGGTGTGTTCTACCACCCATAATTTTTTGGCGGCGAATTTAGATACACCCTGTATAAGAATATGTATGTTCTGTACCTTCTAAGGGATGATATTGAAGCCAAACTTTGGGCGGGTACTTTACACCCTCCCTCTTGGCAATGCATGTACCAATACATTGACACATTGATGCATGTACCAATACATTGATACCAATACAGTGTGTGTAAACACTGTTAAAAGACATTTGTCTGTGTGGGATGTCAGGAAGGACAAAGTTCTGGTTCAGAATAGATTTCCTAGGGTCTGAAGATTTTTCTAATTTTCATTTACATGATTTTATTCCTGGGATTTAATTTTATTTTTATGTAAGACAATACTTGATTTAGTTTATATTTTTTTAGTTTTTAATAAAGAAATAAATCCTTATTTAATAAAAAAAAAAAATCATTGTTTCCTTTCTTTTGTTGGCGGGTACTTTTTACCCCCCGCCCTTGGCAATGTACGTAATTGAATAGAGGTTGGCAAACCTAGGGATAAATCAGGTATTTTACTCTGCAAGGTGTTTTACTCTACAAGGCCGTAAAAGGGAATTCTCCCCTTCATCTCCTGGAATACTATAGGGCAGTATAGGGGATCAAGGGGCGATTTTCCTCCATAGTCATCATTTTGACAACAAACCACATTATCATAAAATCTAAATACTGGTCCATTGTTTTTTTTTTCAGACAATATCTGACGAATTACAAGTCCTGATGTCAACCAAGAAGCGATGCGCCGGATTTATTTTAATCGTAAGCTTCTCTACACAATCTGTATTGCCAGTTCTTTTCTACTACTTCAATACTGCTTCACAAATTTACCTGCTGGCAATCTTCAGCATGACGTTATGACGCTGCACAACGCACAGGTTGGTTTGATTATAGTAATAAGCCTCAGATATCTCCATAGCAGAGAGCGCTACCACTCGGCTTGTAGTTCCGGGTTCGATTCCTGGACGGGTCGAAAATTTGATAAAAGGTTTTTTTAAAATTTTCTAATTGTTCTGGTTGTGGGTGGGCGTAACTCAGCCTCCTGAGGACAATTGAGTAGCTATGGTAATAGCGACAAGTAGTAGCATTATAAGGGATTTGTTAAAGTGTAGATTAGGCTTAGTGATATTGGAGTGATTGTTGAGAATATCTTGTAATGCTATGATACCCACAAAAATTGTAACATAATAATACAAAGATTTATATATTGCGTCAGGCCAAGTTCCTGAAAGCTCCAATGTATCTTTACACGAAGCAATTCACCGGGTTTTGCACACCGTCTGATATCCGGTTCTACAGAGGGATAGGTCATTGTAGTATAGTACAAAACCACGCAAAATTTAAAAGTTAATGTTGACCCGGGCAGGAGATAGGTAACTTCAAAGTTCAAAGTCAAACAGTGATCTAAGTCAGGACAAGGTTTAACCCCCTTTTAGTGGCAGTTGAAAACCTTTGAACCAAGTACCTATATAATGTGTTAACTTTCTGGCTGTACCATAGGAATTAACATGGGATATTCTTTGTATGTTAACTTTCTAGTTGTACCATGGGAATTAACATGGGATATTCTTTGTGTGTTAACTTTCTAGATGTACCATAGGAATTAACATGGGATATTCTTTGTGTGTTAACTTTCTAGTTGTACCATGGGAATTAACATGAGATATTCTTTGTGTGTTAACTTCCTAGTAGTACCATGGGAATTAACATGGGATATTCTTTGTGTGTTAACTTTCTAGTTGTACCATGGGAACTAACATGAGATATTCTTTGTGTGTTAACTTCCTAGTAGTACCATGGGCATTAACATGGGATATTCTTTGTGTGTTAACTTTCTAGTAGTACCATGGGAATTAACATTGGATATTCTTAGTGTGTTGACTTTCTAGTAGTACCATGGGAATTAACATTGGATATTCTTAGTGTGTTAACTTTCTAGTAGTATCATGGGAATTAACATGGGATATTCTTTGTGTGTTAACTTTCTGGTAGTACCATGGGAATTAACATGGGATATTCTTAGTGTGTTAACTTTCTAGTAGTACCATAGGAATTAACATGGGATTTCCTTTGTGTGTTAAAGTTCTAGTTGTACCATAGGAATTAACATGGGATTTTCTTTGTGTGTTAACTTTCTAGTTGTACCATAGGAATGACCTAGAAATTTTGTCAGTAGGTACTGAAATTTGAACGACATATAATCCGACCAACGCAACGGTTATATGTTACTAAAAGCTCCAATTTCTATGATTGGTCTCACGATGGACCTCAGGCAATTCCGTTTTAGAGCCAGAATTTCCGATAGATATTACTTTTCATTTGTACAAATTCAGAAGGGGTCCACATCTAGATTTTGTCTAAAACTATATACCTAGTGTGTTACAGAAAAACTGCACTCTTTAAAGTAACATGCTACATGGGTCCAGTAAGGGATAAATATTTCCCCTTACTCAACAAACATTTTGAAGAAACACGCTTAAAGGAAGGATACGCTCCCAAAATGACAATCCATTTGCTGCAACCACTACAAAACGCAATAATTTAGGTTTAAAATCACTTGATCCTTTATTTTTTTGTGTTTCAAGATAAATGAAGATTCACCATCCATAATTCAAAATCCAAATATTCAATATGAAATGAGAAAAGATATTATGAAGAATTTAAGTGAAGTTCTAAAACAAATAAAATTCTATAAAGATTTCATAAAAATACATGGTGAAAAAAGTTTGAATAGCAATAAGATGGAAATTAAAGATAATTCGAAAATAAATGAATTCTCAATAGGAATAAAAAGAACTGACATATTTGATGAACATGAAATCAGAAATAGAGAAAAGGAGAAGAATCTCACATTGTCCCAAGAGAAATCTGTAATTGACAGAAGTAGTAATTTTATCTATTTTCTTACAAATCATAAAAAAAACAACAGTGAGAAAAATGATCTCATTCAAACAATACAAAATAAACCATTATTGAAGACTGAAAAACTGGCAGGAATCACTATTGGGAAAACAAAACCTAAGGTATCAAAACATAATCAAACTATGACTCAATCAATAAAACCTGTAAACAATATAAAAGAAAAATTTTGGTTTTTTACAAATGGTACGATCAGACCTACTCGTTCAAACGAATTTCAACGAAATTCTATATGGCCAAATGAAGATGTGGAAAATGACCGCATTATTGATCAACTCATGTACATCCCGCCGAATTATAATGAGTCAGATGTGAAGTTGATTTATACAGCAAATAGGAATCAATGGAATGTTAAAGAGGGAAGAAGTGTTTTTGAAGAATGTCCAGTTAGCTCGTGTAGTTTAAGTAAGGGTATTGGTGATGATACTAGAGCAGATGCAATACTGTTTAGAGACAGTGTTATCAATTCATTTAAAAGAAATCCTGGATCCAGACAGGTAAGAATATTTTTGATAAAGGCTTAACCTTTGAATATTACCTTGGAGGTCAGTAAAATAAATGAATGATTAATGAAAGAAAGGAATGGAACTTACGCTTACGGGAAATATCCTTAATGAAGTAAACGGAATTATTTGGGAGCACAGAAAGTAGCATTACTATCTTGTATAATTCTACCAAAATCTGGGAGAGGGGACGAAGCCCCCAACGCCACAATCACATATGCTTACTCTTTATACGTGTAAACATGAGCATGGCACTTCAAATGATACACAAATTTTGATTGTACATTGTGCTGTTCTTCTATTTTTCAAAAAACTTTTTTTTTTTTTTAATTTGACTTAACGTCTTTTTAACATCTATTGGTCATTCACCCAGCCTGGATTGGGCAGGAAAAAAGAGGCCAACGATATGTGGTGTTCCCAAGCGGTCACCCATCCAAGTACTGACTACGTCCGACGTTGCTTAACTTCAGTGATCTGACGGGAACTGGTGTATTCAACGTAGTACGTATGATCCGTTGCCTTTTCAGATGTTTAAGATGAAGTAAAATATTAAATTAAAAACATCTTTTGTAAACGTGAGTTACCCATATGCTAATTTTAATTTAGAAATGGTATTTAGAAGCGCTCGTGACTCGCATTATTAGGTATTTGTAGTTGATACACAATTTTTATTGAAGTTTATGCGGGGTGTATCTAAATTACGCCGCCAAGAAATTATGGATTGTAGAACATACCATTTGCAGTTGAAAAGACCAATATACCCTATGGCAGAAATGTACTGTTTTCAAAATGGCGGCTCTTTGGTGTAATTTTCAAAATGCATGACCCTGCGGTTCTTCTTGTGGAATAACTTTTTTTGCACATTGTATCAAAAAAATTCTTTTGTTATGTGAGGTGTACCAAAATTTGCCATAGAAATAATATGTTAGATGGGACTAAACAAAAAGTTATAACCAATTTTTTGCAATTCTAAACAAACAAAGTTCTAAAATTTTAGCGGACTCACCAAATACTTTGTGAAAAAGGCCCGAAAATATTTCTGCAAATCCGGCGGCACTCTTTAGGAATAACATGTCCCTTTTGATGGCTTTCCAAAAATATGAAAATTATTTAAATAACATGCATATTGGGAAAGTTATGAATTGATTACTGTTGAAAGTCGTGAGTTGCATTGAACTGAGTACGTAATAAAAATTGATTAAGTGAGTAGGTATCAATGCCAGTCTTTTTCTTGAGGATTTCTTTATGAAAATTTCTTATTTAGGGGTTGTTGGTTCGAGTCTACAGAGATGATTATTTTATTATTCAATAATTTTATTATTGTGACAATAATTTTATTTTCATTTTCCTATGAATTAAAATTCATAATAAAAACATGTAGGTACCCATAAAAATAATAATTTTAATTATTAGAATTTATTAATAAAAGCACATACAATCTCTGGTATCTCTACAGCGGCACGATAAAGAATGATGTTCATAAAAAGGGGGGCATCTTCTCCCCACACCGCCGAGCATGCCTTCAAACAAAGTCATTTTAAGACTGATGTTGCTGTATTTTTAATAAATACTTAATAGTAAATATTAGGTATCTAATATTATCTAGGTACCTACCTACCTCATTACTTTTTATGATGAAAAACTAAATGCCAAAAAGTACTTATTAGATAGCTACCTGACAAAGAAGTCAGGTGGCTACCTGCCTTTTTTGTCATTATTATTTTAAAGATTTTAATAAGAAATAAATATAAATTTATTTCTTATTTAAAGACTTTTTAGTTCCTATTTTATTGATAAATTGAAATTTACTTTGTTGCACTTTTTTTTAGCTTGTAGTTAGCCATTTATTACCATCCATACAGTACCTATTTATTTGACGCCCGTTCTCGATGCACAGATTACATCTTTTGATGATGTTCCAGAACACCTCTCGCCTTCCTTGTACGAGTATATGGTAGCAACAATTTCCAATGCCAACAGTGTCCAGTGTCAACAGGAGTTTCCTAAACCAGAGATTTTACATACATACATAACCATAACCGTTCCATCATTGGATGGGTCGATGAATGAAACCTCGCCACCATCGTCGAATATTGTTTTTCTCTCTCCGCCAAATTGATGCCCCCCTTTCTATGAACAACATTCTTTATTGTGTCGCTGTAGAGATACCACAGATTTTATGTGCATTTTACTAATAAGTTCTATTTAGTAAAATTGTTTTTATTAAATTTTACTTCATAGGAAAATGAAAATAAAATTAATGTCATGGCGCAATAATAAAATTACCATCTCTGTAGACTCGAACCAACAACCCCTAAATAAGTAATTCTCGTAATCCTCAGGAAAAAGGCTGGCATTGATACCTACTCATTTATTTAATTTTTACTATACGTACTCAGTTCAAAGCAAACCACTTTCTCAAGTAATGAATTCATAACTTTCCCAATATGCATGATATTTAAAAAATTGTCATATTTTTGGAAAGCCAAAAAAAGGGATATGTTATTCCTAAAGAGTGCCGTCGGGTTTGTAGAATTTTTTTTCGGGCTTTTTTCACAAAGCATTTGGCGAATCCGCTAAAATTTTAGAACTTTGTTTAGAATTGCAAAAAATTGGTTATAACTTTTTGTTTAGACGCATGTAACATATTATTTCTATGGCAAATTTTGATACACCTCACATGGTAAAAGAATTTTTTTTGATACAATGTGCAAAAAAAAAGTTATTCCTCAAGAAGCGGAAGGTCATGCATTTTGAAAATAACACCAAAAAGCCGCCATTTTGAAGACGGTACATTTCCGCCATAGGGTATAACGGTCTTTTCGACTGTAAATGGTGTGTTCAACCACCCATAATTTTTTGGAGGCGTATATAGATGCACGCTGTATACACGGTTACCCATTTAAATCGATCCACTCAAATTTTTCCTTTACAACGCTTTGGAGACAAGAAAACTTCAGACAAAATTTTAGTAAAATGAAACGGGCATTCCGATGATGACCTTAGATGTGACCTTGGCCTTGACCTTAAGGGCCAACTTCAAAATTTCAAATGGAAACACCCATTTTCGACCGCAGAATCGTGACGAGCGGAATATATCACGTCAAGATGACCTGCCACACTTGACCTTCGGTGGTCATTGAGGTCAACCCTCAGGTCATACCACAAGATCCGCGAAGAACTCGAACGCGGGCCAATTGCGCTTTCAGAAACAGAGTGTTATGATTTGGTCAAGAGAAATGAGTAGGGCGATCCGATGATGACCTCAGATTTGAACTTGACCTTAAAGTTCAATTTGAGGTCAACTTCGAAATTTCAAATGGAAACAACCATTTTCGACCGCAGAATTCTAACGAGCGGAAAATTTCACGTCAAGATGACCTGCCACACTTGACCTTCGGTGGTAATTGAGGTCAAACTTACAGGTCATAACACGAGATCCACGAAGAACTCGAATGCGGGCCAATTGCGCTTTCAGAAACAGAGTGTTATGAGTTGGTTTGACCCACGATCAGATAATTTGCAGATCTCCCCGTATCACCTGCACGTGACCTCAATAACCACCAATGATTTTTATGATCATCGAATATGACCTCAGTGGCCAGTGAAGGTCAAGTGTGGCAGATCATCTTGACGTGACATTTTCCGTTCGTCACGATTTTGCGGTCGAAAATGGGTGTTTCCATTTGAAATTTAGAAGTTGACCTAAATTGACCTTTAAATTAAAGGCTAAGGTCAAATCTGAGGTCATCAACGGATTTCCCGTCCCATTTTACTAAAATTTTGTCTGAAGTTTTCTTTTCTCCAAAGCGTTGTAAAAAAGAAATTTGAGTGGATCGATTTAAATGGGTCACCGTGTATGCTAATGGCTGATTATTCATTCATTTTACTGATTCCAATGTTGACACAGTTTTAAAAACTTAAATTTCCCCGTTTTTTCAATTGAATACTTGTATCCGCCCCTGTATCTAAGTATGATTTCTAATTTCAGGTATGGATACTTTATAGATTAGAAAGCCCGCCCAATTCTTTAGTGTTACCAAAAGATTTTAATGTCATCAACTGGACAGCAAGTTACCGGACAGACAGTGATCTCGTAACGCCCTATGAGAAATGGGTATATTATGATGAATCTATTAAAGAAATACCTCTGGAAGCTGTGAAACTTGTTGGCGCTAACAAGACGCATAAAGTAGCATGGTTTGCATCGAATTGTTTGACATCAAATAACCGTTCAGTATATGTTGCTCAACTGTCCAAATATATTAGTGTTGATATCTATGGTAGATGTGGAAACAAAAATTGTCCCCGAACTGAAAACTGTTTTCGAATGCTCGATGACAAATATAAATTTTATTTGTCCTTTGAAAATTCAAATTGCAAAGATTACATTTCCGAAAAGTTTTTTGTCAATGCATTAAGGTAAGTTATATTTGTCACTAAATAAAACGTGATATCACACTATTTGTCATAATTCCAAAATTTTGACGCAATTTTTTGGTGCCAAAATTTGGTATGTTTGTTGAATTCATGTGTTTGGTATATATTTGTGCTCTTATCACACTATTTGATGAGACTTTTAGAAAAAATTATTTACTTTCATATTTTGTTGTGTATTACGATTAT
This sequence comes from Pachypsylla venusta, assembly GCA_012654025.1. Taxonomy (NCBI): domain Eukaryota; kingdom Metazoa; phylum Arthropoda; class Insecta; order Hemiptera; family Aphalaridae; genus Pachypsylla; species Pachypsylla venusta. Next base: position 21,704,031 of record CM022881.1, on the reverse strand, counting down.
ACCATAGCAATCAGATATTTTTCTGTAATAAATATAATTTTGATATTTTCTCTTTTACCAAAACGATTTCTGATCAAACGTTAATTTAATTTTTCTTTACTTTTATATTTTCGATTTTTGAACTTGGGTGTCCACTGACGCCTCAGAAATATTTTTTGAAGGTAAAAATATTAAAATAGTTTTCAAAAACGATCAAACATTACAAAATTGTTTGTCATGTTTATTTGAACCCTAGGTATCAGAATATTTAGACAAATTTGATCACTTTTGAGTTTGATATCAAAGCAATCAAATAGCGAATGTAATCAAATATATTTGTCAATCACACTGTTTGGTACTGTTTGAAGTCGAAAAAATGACAAAATATGGCATCATGACAAATAGTGTGACATCAACTTAAGTATCAGAAAAGCGAAGACAACCGGTCTCTGTCGAAATAACATAGGGAAGTACGACGTCATCTCGAACATTATAGGGGATAATAGGTATGCACACATATTTTTCACTCAATTATTTTCTGACTGAACAGTTAATCTTACATTAGTGGATCAAGATGATCACTTGATCAGGTGTTCACGTTAGTGTTACGTTTATAGAAAAAAAATCTTAATCCAATTTTAAAAAATCATTTAAAAAAACACAATATTGGGCCTGCCGGGGGGGGCACCAATATACCGCTAAAAAGATAAAAATATTTTTCAAAAAACGCAATATTGTACCCCTGGGTTCCCCGGGGGATGCCAGGGCCCCCAAATTTTTCAAAATAGAAAATCCACCAACACCAGCCATAACATATCAAAATTGTACGTTTCTAAAACAAACCGCTAAAAAGATAAAAATCATTTTCAAGAAACAGTATATTGGGGCCCCTGGCCTTCAAAAACTATACAGCAAATTTCCTTCATGTCCTAAACATGCATACCAAATTTCGTCAAAATCGGATGAAAATTGTGGCTTGTATCTAATTCACAATTATTATGCTGAACAAAATTAATTGGAACCTAAAATAAGAAAGTATGATATTACTAGCTGCTTCGCTACGGCCTATAGATTTGCACCTTAGAGGCATGGCCGTTCCTGTGTCAAAGTAGGCCTGTATGCTGTTGTATGTATGTATATGCATGTATCATGTTATCTCTCTCGCTCCAATGTATTTGTTTACTTTTCGCGATTTCTACCCCTTAAAATTAAAATTTTGCAAAATCCTTTCTTAGTGCACACTTACATGGTGCAACGAAGGTCCCTGCCAAATTTCAAGTCTGTAGCATTAATAGTTTCGACTCTACATTGATCAGTCAGTCAGGACATTGTCTTCTATTTAAAAAAAATATTTACCCGAGTATATTGATTTTTGTCTATACTTATTTAGTTAAGGGTGACCACGTAGGTTCGCTCGAAACGCGCCCTCATGATGTTGGCTATTCTCGGCCGGCCCAGCACAACCCAGGCTTTGTGAGGCAAATGTGGATAGCTGGTTTGTAAGTTTCAGCCTTTCAGTGAATGAAATGTTAAACCTCCATCTCGAATGAACTTTAGGATGTGATAGAAGAGACGTTAAGCGTCGTACTAGTTCTGTTTTATAATACAGAGAGTTTGTTTCTTCTTCTTTACAGTCACAACGTTCTTCCAATTGTAATGGGTGCAAGAAAAGAGGAATATTTGAAAGTGGCACCTCTCAACTCGTTCATCCATGTTGATGATTTCGACTCGCCAAAAGATTTGGCCGAATATTTACATCTGCTCGATACAAACAATTCTCTGTATAGTTCTTATTTTCGATGGAAAGGAACGGGGGAATTTATTAATACATATTTTTGGTGTCGACTTTGTGCGATGTTACACGATTCATTTCCGAATAAAAATTACAATAATATTAGAGGCTGGTGGCGAGAAAATATTTGTACAAAGGACCGATGGTCTAAAGGAACTTTTATTAAATTTATTTAAGAATATTGAATTCAGTTTTGGGAAGTTTNTCTGTCTGTCTGTATGTATGTTACGCTTTCACGCTTAAACTACTGAACCGATTTTGATCAAATTTGGTATGGAGATAGACTAAACTTTAGGAAAGGACATAGGCTACTTTTGGGGTTGAAACTATAAACGGCCATGTCTCTAAGGCGCCAAGCGAAGCGGGCGTATCCTGCTAGTATATATATATATATATATATTATGGTGGTGTTTGCCATTTTATAGGGGTTTTGATTAATCCCGCCTAAAAAGAGAACGGTATAGAGCTAAACAGATTAGACTTTGGTGCATATGAAAATTAATTTTATACATGGAGTGCACCAGGACATTTTTATTGAAATTCAATCTATTTTTCCTGGTTATTACCGCTTTTGACCGATTTTTGGTGTTTTCACAAATTGTCTAAAAGCGAAGGGTAAGTGCTAGAGCTTAAAATTTGATGCTATTTATATGTATTTTATGTATTGGACGTGTGCGCATCTGATTTCCTGATTTTTAATTAATTTTAATTAATATAGAATTTACAGTTATCGCTTTTGCCGCTTTTTGTGGTTTTCATGAATCTTGGAAAGAGAACAGTTGGTGGTCTCAGAGACATGACAAATACTACCGAGACATTTTGTTCACAGAACAAATGGCTGGAACTCGAGATTTAGGCTCTAGGGATCTCAAAAAGTGTTTTGACATTGAAAACCCAAAAAAATTACAGAAAATAAAGCATAAAAATATTACGTTTGTAATTTAATTTTATACCTAGCAAAGTATCCTTCTTCCCCCAAAAAGGAGAAGAAAAAAAAAATATCCCTTAAAAAAAAAATATCCCTTTAATTTCTATTACTTGCGAGTTGCTTAAAATATCTGCTGTTCACTTAAACGTGCTTGTTGCAAAAAAAAAAATATCGTATGTTCACCATACCTCACAGTTAGTATAAGTATAATATAATGGGTAAAATACTTTTTGCCCAAAAAGAAAATTTACATTATAATTCGGATATTATCATCTCGGGTAGATTCGGATATCATTATCGGGCCTCTCGTCTAAATCTCAAAAATGGGCCCGCCCGTAAATCAAATGTTGTCAATATGTAATCACTGTCTCCAACAGGCTATAAAAATGGCACTGAATTTCGCATTAAAAAGGTACTCAAGAATACTGAATTTTTATAAATAAGTAGTTCTTATAATTTATAAATAAGTAGTTCTGAATTTTTATAAATAAGTAGTTCTTATTTATAAAAATATTCTTATTTGTATGTTAAACGTAATTAAAAACAGACTGAAAGGAAAAATAGAACAACAGATTAGAGATGATCAATTTGGATTCAGAAAAGGAATAGGAACAAGAGAAGAGATTGTAGCATTAAGACAACTGCTAGAGAGAAGGCTAGATGTCAATTTAACAACTTACGTAACGTTCATCGACCTAGAAAAAGCCTTTGACATGGTAAATTGGAAACTGTTGTTCGAAACATTAAAAAAAAGGGGGATTGATTGGAATGATAGAAGAGTTATACTGAATCTCTATAAATCGCAAACATCAACGATAGACATAAATGGGAAGAAGACAGACGCGAAGATAAGGAGGGGGGTAAGACAGGGATGCCCGCTATCTCCATATTTATTCAACATCTTTATGGAAGCTTCCATGGATGAAATGAAGGACAAAACTGAGGGGATAAAAATTAACGGACAGCGAATACTGTATAAGATTTGCAGATGATGTTGCATTAGTAGCGGAGAGTGAATTTGACATTCATTTCATGCTAAATACACTGTCTGATATTTTGGAAAAATACCAACTAAAAATCAATTCCGGAAAAACAAAAACTATGGAAGTAACAAACTTACAAAATGTCAGTCCTATTATAAAGATAAAAGACAAACCAATAGAAAATGTAACCGGATTCTGCTACCAAAGAAGTTACATAACATACAATAACAAAACTGGAGCTGAAATTAAAAGAAGAATTGTCATGGCCAAATAAACATTCATCAAGAATTCCAACCTGTTGATGAATGATCACTTGAAAATGGAAACTCGTAAGAAATTTACAAAAACCTTTGTCCGGAGCGTTTTGTTATATGAATGCGAAACATGGACCATAGGAAAATATGAAAAGCAGATATTAGAAGCGGTGGAGATGTGGATGTGGAGAAAATTAACCAGAACATCGTGGACAGAAAATAAACCAAACGAAAAAGTATTGGAAGAAGTCGAAGAAAAAAGAAATTTAATTGTTAATATAATGAAGAGAAAATCCAATATGATCGAACATTTATTAAGACAGAATAGTTTCATAGGCAACATATTCGAAGGAAGAATTTCTGGAAGGAGAAGAAGAGGACGCCCAAGAATGTGTTACTTCCAAGACCTAAAGAATTTGGTGAATGTTTGTTCATATGGAAAAATGAAAACCATCGCGCTTAATAGAGAGGAATGGCTATCCCAACAAGGCGCAGCCTTTAGAAGAAGATGATGAAGTAGTTCTATCAACTCCAAGCCTCAATCAGTTAATCTTTTTGTTACTGTCAGTTTCATGTATAGAGTTCCATGATAACATTTTATACATTATGTTAAATTTTTATTTGTTACCTATTGATTTTACAACGACTCAAATAATATTTGATCACTCATCAAACCAGTGTGGCAACAATGTCGAATGATAAAATAAAGTAATAAAAATGTCGGTCTTCTATTTTTTAAAAGATTTTATTTCTAATATTTTAACTAATAGGTATTGATTATTTTTTCCCGTTAATCCCAAAATAAGAAAAAAGTGTTTATAAATATAGATTCGGTTCAATACAGATACTATTGTTCGTTTTTTTTTGGAGCAAGTTACAAACTTAAAATGTGGTTTAATATAATTTCAATTCTTAGGGTTGTCTTAGGGTGGGAGTAATTAACTTTAATTTTAATTTAATAAGTAGCAAAAATCACTAGGTTTGAATGTCCAGTGCAAGTTTGTTTATTTTGTCAATATAAGCGTTAAGATGAACGTTCCCCCTAGGGAGGTTAGGAAACGTTTTGATCGGTCATGCCCCGATGAAACTTGTTCTTCTCATAAAGTCGCTGCCTAAAAACTCTTACACCATTCGGAAAAAACTAAAATAAATTAAATCGTAGTGATTTTTTTTTTTTCATGTTACCTAACCTGAAAGAAAAATTGGATTTAAACAAAAATTAAAAAAAAATCCGAATAAACGTTTGATTTCTCCAAAGTTTCGTCGATTTTCCAGCAATAAAATTGTGAAGTCAGGGGTTCCCAAAATTTTTGGTACCCCTTTCCTTTACATTATAAATTATGAATGGGTATGGGTTTGCTGAATGCTATCTCATTCAAAACGCTAATGTGTATCTGAATGCTATCTCATTCAAAACTCTAATATTTGTTGCTGAATCCTATCTCATTAAAAACGCCAATGTGTTGCTCAATGCTATCTCATTCAAAACTCTAATATTTGTTGCTGAATCCTATCTCATTCAAAAGGCTAATGTGTTGCTGAATGCTATCTCATTCAAAAGGCTAATGTTTTGCTGAATGCTATCTCATTCAAAAGGCTAATGTTTTGCTGAATGCGGTCTCATTCAAAATGCTAATGTGTTGCTGAATGCTTTCTCATTCAAAACGCTAACGTGTTGTTGAATGCTATCTCATTCAAATTTGCTAAACATCATGTTCAATAAAATAACCTTTGTAAAAAAATTGTGTACATATATTTCAACTAAATGATAATAATTCAACTGATCTCGCGCCCCCTTGGCTTGCCTTCACGCCCCCCTAGGAGGGGCACGCCCCCCAGTTTGGGAACCTCTGTGTTAAGTGTTTGTGGATAAGGCTTGACTTGTACTGAAATTTGTGCTAAGATATAGATCAGCCTCATGAGGGAAAATTAATAAATATAATTTGTACTTATTAATAACAAAATTCATTACCAAATCAATCAAAATATACTTTAAGTGATTTGATTTTGGAAAAACAATTATTATGAATTGCAAACGTTGCTCAACTTCATTGATCTGACGAGAACTGTTGTATACAATGAATTTTGTTTTAGAATCTATTTTTCTTTTTTTACAAAAATAGTTATTCAATATCTTTAAATTAAACATATAATCTTAAAGATTAATTTAACAATATTTCTTTTACAATAAATTCTATACCTAGGTAATTATTTAGATAATGTACAACTATAAATAGGTATCTAACATGTAAATTCCAAAGTTCATCATTGGAAAAGAAATTAAACCGAAACCAAATCGAAATATGGCTCAGATTTCCAGATATTAGACAGGTAAGCCCAAAAGTCAACTTCTATTGCATTTTTAGCAATGTTGGGTTGCATGCTTGTTAATTTTTTTTTTTTGAAATTGTAATGTAGCCCTCCCAGAACAAATATTCACTAGCCGTCACTAAAAACTCCATATCGAAAATTTCAGCACGTTGCAATACTTTCTTCTTTTATTATAGACTAGCTGTTTTCCCGTGCTTCGCTACGGTTACAAAATTCAACAACTCAATTTTAGATTTTTGGTGGAACCGACCCCCAGAGTGAAAACGGCTCCTATTTAGATAATTCAATATTTTACTCAAAGATATTACTTTTTATACTGCGGAACACCTTCGTATAAAATTTCAGCTTTCTC
>CM022881.1:21667570-21688917 GCA_012654025.1 Pachypsylla venusta | reverse complement strand
AAAAAAAAAAAAAAAAAAAAAAAAAAAAAAAAAAAAAAAAAAAAAAAAACTGCCCAATCATACATTTCTAGAAACTCGGTAGAAACAATATTTGATAATTAATTAACACCTTGCTGGGTGTCCTGTACGAGCCATGCCCGTACAGAGTAGGTACATATATCATGGCAGTGTATACTGAACCATCTTGTGTGAACATCACACGGCCTTATCTATAAAAAAGAAGAAGAAACTACCTATTGTAATGCAATGAAATTTTTCATGTCGATTTTTCATGCGAAAATACGTTCTGAGACCCCCCAAAGCCCAAATCTCGAGTTTCATCCATTGGTCCATGCATGTATGTGTTGTGAACAATATACTGACATACCAAATTTTTGCATAGTCTCCGGCACATGCCGTTCTCCTTCCAGGCAGGATTCGTGAAAAATGTGAAAAAAGCGGTAAAAGTGCCAATTCTTGTGTGTTCGGTAAAAGTGCCAACAAACGGAACGGTAGGTTAGATTTCAACCAAAATTGTCTTTGCACACTCAAGGCATAAAATTAATATGAATGGACAATAAATTTCAATCTTTTACTCTTACTGTTCATATTTCATTCCATATTTGTGAAAAGCGGCAAAAAATCGCCAAGAGTAGATTCGATTTCAACGATGGCTTCCACCCTTTCATCCCTGTTGGGACATTCCGTGTTTCCTATTTGACTTGAGCCATTTTCCTGAAAACTGGGGGGGGGNGGGGGGGGGGGGGCTGTGATCGAAAAACTAGGAGAACTTTTGCAACAAGATATCTAGGAGATGGAGAGAAGATATCAAGGAAAAGGGAGCACGGAAAGTACGGCAGACTACAGTTGGATGCTACAGAAAATGTACCACGGGAAGTATTATATATAATTAAAAAATGTGACACATGGGTTTATTGTTTTTCTGTCAAAAAAATACCCGGGGGGGATACTCATGCCGATTCAAAATCTGGGGCGTAATTGGACCCTAAATTTAACATATCTACTAAATTTGAAGCTTCTGGCTCGTATACCATTTTCTTTTTAGACAGGATTAATGAAAATCGCTTTAAAGAGGTAAAAACCAGCAGTGGTATATTTGATTGAACCCAAAAGTTTCGGAGCTAACTGAGACCTCAAATATTACAAAATTTCAGTTCTTATCATTCTCCTTTTAGACAGCAATACTGAAAACCGATAAAAAGCGACAAAAATCGTGTATTCGATTGCACCTAAAAGTTTCGGGGCACAATTAGAGCCCAGATGGGACCTATATACCAAATCGGTCAACGCTAAGTGGGAAAAGTGTCCATCACGGACAAACGGATTTTTTTTTTTATTCGAATTTAGGATTCTACGTACCTTGAAACGCATAATATCAATATAATTTTTTTTTTTTCGTGACGATTCCAAAGGTTCGTTATTCAAAATAATAAACCAAAATCTGGTGTGGACATAATATGACTTTCCCTTCTATAAAAAAGAGGAAAGTATTGTAGTGGGCTGAAGTTTTCGATGTCGAGTTTTCAATGCCAGAACTCGTTTTGAAGTCACCAGAGCGGAAATACAATTATATATTACACTTCTTGAAGGGTATATTACATTTCATCCTAAGTTGTATTTTTCAATTTTTTATATGAAACTGATATGAATTGGTACCAGATTTCAAGTTCTTTCCATTCAAGTTTTAGGCGGAAACGCCAAAAGGCGGCCTTCAACCTCTAATTAGTGGCCAACGATATATTACACTTCAACCTAAGTTGTATTTTTCAATTTCTTGTATGAAATTGATATGAATAGGCACCAAGTTCAAAGTTCTAGCTATTACCTTTCTCATTTTAAGCAGGATATGCAAAAGCCGCTAAAAACCGCCAACCGTAAAATTTCCAGAATCATCATCATCATAGATTAACAGCCGTGGGGTGGTTTGCAACAACTCGCCATGAGTTGTTCATACTTGAGAATTCTTACGGATAATGCAGTAGCTTCTCCTTGCTTTCTGCATGGGTAATAGAAAGGATATTGTTTCCGACCCTGTCGTTAGTCGTCTTTTACGACTGGCATGGACTTGGGTGCCTTAGAAGTATTCTTTTTAATTGCCCCTATCCACAGGGCAATATTAATGATCTCTGGTTACTACTGTACAGGATCCAAACTGGGGTTATTCAATATAATAAATAAGTATTTAAATAAATAACTATATAATAAACAATTATTTGAATATATTTAGTAGATAGTTTTATTTATTATTATATTTGACAATATGTATATTTTATAGAGACTGCCTAATAAATAAATATTTGAATAGTATTTTATTATTTGTTTTACAAATAATTATTTAATAAATAATTATTTGAATAGTATTTTATTTTATAAAGACTGCCCAATAAGCGTAGAATACATTACTGTATATTTTATAGGGACTGCGGAAGAAACCTAAAATACATTACTCTATATTTTATAGAGACTGCGCAATAAGTTGTAGAACTCATCACCGTATATTTTATAGAGACCGCCCAATAAACGCAGAATACATAACAGTATATTTTATAGAGACTGCGCAATAAACGCAGAATACATTACCGTATATTTTATAGAGACCGCGCAATAATCGCAGAATACATTACCGTATATTTTATAGAGACCGCGCAATAATCGCAGAATACATTACCGTATATTTTATAGAGACCGCGCAATAATCGCAGAATACATTACCGTATATTTTATAGAGACCGCGCAATAATCGCAGAATACATTACCGTATATTTTATAGAGACCGCGCAATAATCGCAGAATACATTACCGTATATTTTATAGAGACCGCGCAATAATCGCAGAATACATTACCGTATATTTTATAGAGACCGCGCAATAATCGCAGAATACATTACCGTATATTTTATAGAGACCGCGCAATAATCGCAGAATACATTACCGTATATTTTATAGAGACCGCGCAATAATCGCAGAATACATTACCGTATATTTTATAGAGACCGCGCAATAATCGCAGAATACATTACCGTATATTTTATAGAGACCGCGCAATAATCGCAGAATACATTACCGTATATTTTATAGAGACCGCGCAATAATCGCAGAATACATTACCGTATATTTTATAGAGACCGCGCAATAATCGCAGAATACATTACCGTATATTTTATAGAGACCGCGCAATAATCGCAGAATACATTACCGTATATTTTATAGAGACCGCGCAATAATCGCAGAATACATTACCGTATATTTTATAGAGACCGCGCAATAATCGCAGAATACATTACCGTATATTTTATAGAGACCGCGCAATAATCGCAGAATACATTACTTTATGTTTTACAGAGACGACTGCGCAATAAGTGTAGAACACATTACCGTATATTTTATAGAGACCGCGCAATAAACGTAGAATATATACAAAGAGTTCTTTCTTGAAGGTATACAAATGTTCCACTTTTTTCAACTTATACTCGTCGATTCCATTATTTTTGATATGATATCCTGTCCTCTCTGTCGTAGACGAAATGAGATCTTATTCATCAACCACAGCGTAATCCACTTCACATTGTGGTAGCACCGAGCCGGGCGGGAGTGGAGGAACGTTTTCTACGACAGTGCCAAGAATATTTCCGGAAGGAGAATATCTGGCCACTACAACGATATGACCATCAAGTCTTGCACAGCCAATGCCCAACTTTTTTGAGGATTTCCAAACAACTTGAGTAAAATGACCTGTTGATATAAAATAGAATTATGACAAGTAGGGTATGACTCCGGGGAGAACCGTAGGGTCCCATAGTTGTGGGATTTTTGGGGATTTTTGTCGCGTGCGGCGTGAAAAATCGCGGGAAAAATCCCACCAACCATATTTTTATTTTTTCCACTTCTCTTTTGTTTTTGTTTTTAACTTTTTATGTTTACTTGTTAGCTTTATTGACATATTTTAACCCCCCTCGACAGGTTAGGAAACGTTTTTACGGTCATGCCCTTATTGCTTGAGCAAAATGTTTTTTCCCCAAACGGGAAAAATATTTTGAAAACGGGTAAAATATTTTGAAAGTGAGATTTTCCCCTTGTTCGAGGACCCTACGGTTCTCCCCTAGGTCGGACCCTGGCAAGTAAATCTTACCATCCTTTATGTAGTATAAAAAAAAAAAAAAAAAAAAAAAAAAATTCTATGTTGCAGTTGAGTTTTTTATCTGTTTTTTTTTCTCATTTTGATTCTGTGTGAGATTAAAAACGTTATGTTTCGGCTGAAAATGTCTCCATTATATTTTTCCAAAGACGTTTACCAAGAAGAATAAAAGTTCATACATTTTATGGTAAGCAAAAGTATCGAAAAACTGAAACTCAATTTGGAATAAATTTTGGTCCCTGCTTTGAGTATAGATCATCTCAAACATATCTCGAAATTCTTCTATTTTGTTTTATATTTTAAAAAAGTATTAAAAATTCTGGTGTGAACATCATACGACTTTCCCTTAGCTATCTATAAAAAGCGGGGTTCCAGACAGATACTTTTAATTTTTTTTGGAGCAAGTTACAAAATTAAAATGTGGTTTAGTAATATTTTAAAAAGTCTCTTTAAACTTTTAGGGGTGGGAGATTAATTAATTCAGTTTATTTTTAATTTATTTTGAAAAAAAAAAAAAAACCTTTTTCTTCCGTATATATTGAAGAATTTCAATATATTGAACTGAAGTAGACGTCTTTGTTTTGTTTGAAAGCCATAGTTGTACCAACATGAAAAAAGTAGCAAAAGTTACTAGGTTTGAATGTCCGGCGCAAGTTTGTTTATTTTATCAATATAAGCGTTAAGTTGAACGTCCCCCTCCCCCCCAGAGAGGTTATGAAACGTTTTGATCGGTCATGCCTCAATTAAACTTGTTTCTTCTCATAAAGTCGCTCCCTAAAAAATCTTGCACCATTCGGAAAAAAACTAAAATAAATTAAATCGCAGTGATTTTTTTTTTTTTCATGTTACCTAACCTGAAACTAAAATTTTAAATAATAATAAAAAAAAAAATTCTCCACATATTTAAAAAAATTCCGAATAAACATTTGATTTCTCTAAAGTTTCGTTGATTTTCAAGCAATAAAATTGTGAATTAAACGTTTAAAAGTGAGTTTTCTCGTAGGTATTTCCCACCATTTAATCGTGATAATTAACCTTCTACTTTCAATTAATCAATATTTTAAGTTGGTTAGTTGCTCAGAATTAGATTAATATTATCTGTCTACTCCCAAAAGCGGCCTTCAACCTAAGTTGTATACTTAATTTTTTTTATATGAAATTGATATGAATAGGCACCAAAATTTCAAGTTATACCTTTTTCTATTCTGGTTTTAGGCGGAACCGCAAAAAGCGGCCTTCAACCGCCAAGGGGCCAAGTTGCTCCTGTATATCCCGCACTTATTTATTACTTCGCATTCATCTGCCTCAATTCTCTTAAAATAATACCGACTTTACACTTGGTCAGTTTTTTCTTAGGGGATTCGTAAAATACTACCTTTTTACAAACTGGCCAAGTGTAAAGTCGGTATTATTTTACGAGAATTGAGACAGAAGAATGTGAAATAATAAATTTAAGTGCGGGACATACAGCAGCAACAATAAACTTGGCCCCAATAATAGATATCACTACTTTCATAGGCGATTTTTTTTTGGAAGAGTGGGTGGAACGTGGACTTTTTTCAATGATACTTTTTTGGTGATATATCAATACTTTTTGTAAAGATTACTACCTATATGTAACTGATTATTTGGCCGTTTTTTTCTTTATTTCTTCTTCTTCTTTTCGATTATACAACATATCGGAAACCAGGAAGTTTCTGTGTAAACCGAACCAAATGTCTAATAAGATCTAACACCAAAGTATTAATAATGTAATATACCCACACTACAAAGTAAATAAAAACAGCAATATTTATAGTATATCTTCTTCCCTGAAGTTATAGCACTGAGAGGTACCGAATTTTAATTTTGACTTTTTCGGGTTTAATTGAATTTAAGCCTCTTTTCCTTTATGAAAGATTTCAGCGTCTTAGCAGTTGAAACTAGTTTTCGTGCATTTTCTTCCCTGAAGAAAATGCACGATACCGTTTTGGAGCGCTGGTAATAAAAGAGTGAATATATTTTTTTCCATTTAATTGCATGTAAATATCTTCTTTCGTGCAGCATTTGAGCGTCCTGCCAGTTTAAACTAGTTTTCGAGCATCTCCTTCCCTAGAGTGGAACCGTTTTGGAGCACCGGGGGTGAAAAAGTTCAAATATAAATTATTTTCTGATGAATTGCATGTAAATATTTAATTTTATGCAAGATTTCAGTGTTTTATCAGTTAAAAGTACTTTAAAATACGTTGTATTGTCTTCCCTAAAGCGACACTGTTTTGGAGCACTTCGAGTTAAAAAGTTCAAATTTTCGGATTTTTCCCTTTACTTGGATGTCAATTGCTACCCTTATGCATAATTTCAGCGCTCTAGGTATACGGGAAGTGCTTGAAACTTTTGATGATGATGAATCAATCAGTCAGTCAGTGAGTATCCAAAAGTGCAAACTTCGAAATTACCTATCTCCTGTCCGGGTTAACATTAACTTTTGAGTTTATCCTGTAGTATTGTACTATACTACGGAATGCATGTTCAACATTTCAATGACCTATCTCTTGTAGTACCGGATATCTGACCGTGTGAAAAATCTGGTAAATTGCTCCCTGTAAAGATACACTGGTGCTTTCCGGAACTTGGCCTGGCGCACTGCCGCTCAGATTTCTTCGTCTTTTCTTTTGATAAACCCGTTTCCTAGGGATTGCACCCATCTAAGGAAAACGTACTTACTACGTTTACCTTTTCTTTGGATGTACGTTTATACCTTTTCTTTGGATGTAAAACTTCGGATTCAGATGGTTGGTTATCTGACGAATGAAAAAATCGCATTTTGATAATTTCATTTTCAAATGCCAGCCTGGGGGTGACAAAAGTTTAAATCCACCACTGTCCTTATTATATCATTTATATTCTTACCAAATTTGTCGGTTCCATTCCTTTTTCCAGCAAGCAGAGTTCCCTTATCAAAATCATAATTGTTTATTTCGCAGTACCAATGATTCGTATTTCGCCTTATTGCAGTTTTACATGTAAAACCATTGCCTTTTGAATTATGAGATAGGTTCTCGCCAAACAGTGTGTTCGGGTCATGATAAAATTCATGCTTAACATATTGGCTAATTACCATTTGTCTGGCCCAGATTTGTGCTCCTGCAGCGAGCTGTAAATAAAAAGCTTATGTTACTATGTGTATTTCGTATATTACTTTACTAGCTGTTTCGCCCATGCTTCGCTACGATTCTTGTATTGCTAGTTTTGTTTTTCCAGAACAATGGAAATTGTGTGGGGGGGTTATTGTTTTGTGCCCAGCCTGTATATTGCAACCTTTAAACCCCATCATTTAAACGTTTTGCAAGCCGCCTTAGAGGCACGGCCATTCTGACTATTAGTATTTTCCAAAAAAAAAAAATTCCCGTTCCCGGTTTCAAACCTGTAACTCTGGAAATGGCTGGCCATACATTTGCAGAAAATGCCCTAAAATAAGGACTAAATGGTCACCTAAAACTTTCTCGCTTTGAGTTTGAAATAAATTAATTCCTTTGTTCGGAATGGCAGGAATGAACAATGTAAATTATAATATTTTATTTAACATAAATATTTTAGAAAAATTGAAAAGTTTGAAAATTGAGCTTATGGAAAAAATCAAAAGTGATCATGGCATTTCAAAAATATCACTGGCCAGCTAAAAAAAAAAAAAACATGTCACCTAATAGACGACGCTATTCCAGAGTTGATATGTTGTTGCGACAAATTTTAAGATATCGGACCGTGACTGCCAAAATAGGGTGAATAAGCTACAAATTTGGCCGTAACTCGAAAACGGTTTGACATATTTTAGTTCTGATAATTTTCCTGGGGTCGTAGAAAATGATTTTTTGGGGGGGAGGGGTCCATTCCCATTAATTTTTCGCTATCTGCTACCGTTTGGGCAGTGGTATTGTAACAGACAACCCCTCATACATAGGTACACACTAATTTCTGATTTATACATAGGTATATTAAGAAGGTTGTGAAACCAGCGATGTTACTATGTGTATTTCGTATATAGTTTAACAACGGAAAATACAAATACAACACTTGTAATATTAGTATAACTTATAGTTTATTGTGAAAAGAGCGATGTTACTATGTGTATTTCTTATATAGTTTAACAACGGAAAATACAAATACAACACTTGTAATAGTATAACCTATAGTTTATTGTGAAACGAACGATGTTACTATGTGTATTTCTTATATAGTTTAACAACGGAAAATACAAATACAACACTTGTAATAGTATAACCTATAGTTTATTGTGAAACGAACGATGTTACTATGTGTATTTCTTATATAGTTTAACAACGGAAAATACAAATACAACACTTGTAATAGTATAACCTATAGTTTATTGTGAAACGAACGATGTTACTATGTGTATTTCTTATATAGTTTAACAACGGAAAATACAAATACAACACTTGTAATAGTATAACCTATAGTTTATTGTGAAACGAACGATGTTACTATGTGTATTTCTTATATAGTTTAACAACGGAAAATACAAATACAACACTTGTAATAGTATAACCTATAGTTTATTGTGAAACGAACGATGTTACTATGTGTATTTCTTATATAGTTTAACAACGGAAAATACAAATACAACACTTGTAATAGTATAACCTATAGTTTATTGTGAAACGAACGATGTTACTATGTGTATTTCTTATATAGTTTAACAACGGAAAATACAAATACAACACTTGTAATAGTATAACCTATAGTTTATTGTGAAACGAACGATGTTACTATGTGTATTTCTTATATAGTTTAACAACGGAAAATACAAATACAACACTTGTAATAGTATAACCTATAGTTTATTGTGAAACGAACGATGTTACTATGTGTATTTCTTATATAGTTTAACAACGGAAAATACAAATACAACACTTGTAATAGTATAACCTATAGTTTATTGTGAAACGAACGATGTTACTATGTGTATTTCTTATATAGTTTAACAACGGAAAATACAAATACAACACTTNTTTTTTCTCTCGTCTTTTCGAAACGAAGTTCGTCGGGTAACACCTAGTATATATATATATATATAAAAGGAAATGTCTTGAGTGACTAATCAACGTAAAGCCGAAACAATTAATGCTACAGACTTGAAATTTGGCAGGGACATTCGTTGCACCATGTGTAAGTGTGCACTAAGAAATTAAAGATTTTGCAAAATTTAAATTTTAAGAGGTAGAAATCGCGAAAAGTAGACAATCCCCATAAGAAATACATTGGAGCGAGAGAGATAACATGATACATGTATATAAAAATGTGATTTCATTTAAAATATGCGCGGGCGAAGCGGTGAACGGGGGATGCTAGTTAAATATAAATATGATTTTGGTTACCTCGACTCGGTGGCGAGAACAAAATAATCTAGTTCAAACTAGAGGACGACAACTAAATGAATTAGTTCATACTTGTAAACGAGAACTAAAAGAACTGTTCAGACTAGTGAGCGAGAACTAAAAGAAATAGTTCAGACTATTGGGCGAGAACAAAATAAACTAGTTCAAACTAGAGGACGACAACTAAATGAATTAGTTCATACTTGTAAACGAGAACTAAAAGAACTGTTCAGACTAGTGAGCGAGAACTAAAAGAAATAGTTCAGACTATTGGGCGAGAACTAAATAAACTAGTTCAAACTAGAGGACGACAACTAAATGAATTAGTTCATACTTGTAAACGAGAACTAAGAGAACTGTTCAGACTAGTGAGCGAGAACTAAAAGAAATAGTTCAGACTATTGGGCGAGAACTAAATAAACTAGAGGACGACAACTAAATGAGTTAGTTCATACTTGTAAACGAGAACTAAAATAACTAGTTCAGACTAGTGAGAGAGAACTAAAAGAAATAGTTCAGACTAGTGAGCGAGAACTAAAAGAAATAGTTCAGACTAGTGAGCGAGAACTAAAAGAAATAGTTCAGACTAGTGGGCGGGAACTAAATAAACTAGTTCAAACTAGAGGACGACAACTAAATGAATTAGTTCATACTTGTAAACGAGAACTAAAAGAACAAGGCAGACTAGTGAGCGAGAACTAAACGAACTAGTTCAAACTAGAGGACGACAACTAAATGAATTAGTGCATACTAGTGAACGAGAACTAAAAGAACTAGTTCAGACTAGTGAGCGAGAACTAAATGAGCTAGTTCAAACTGGAGGACGACAACTTAATGAATTAGTACAAACTAGTGAACGAGAACTAAAAGAACTAGTTCAGACTAGTGAGCGAGAACTAAATGAATTAGTTCACTAGACGAGAACTAAATGAACTAATTCAGACTAGTAAACCAGGAGTATGTGTACTAGTTCAGACTGGCAAACTATATGAACTAAGTAAACTATGAATTAGTTTAATTAGTTCAAACTAGAGAACGACAACAAAATGATTAAGTTCATACTAGTGAACGAGAATTAAAAGAAAGAACATTAGTTCATACTAATGTTCTTTTCTTCGTCCTCTAACACTAAAGTGAACTAAATATTGCTTCCCCAAACTTACCTCGTCATCGTACTCCAGGTCGGGTACTTTATGTTTTCTTCTGAGTTCATTATGAGCATTTAGAGCTTCTTGTTTTACAACATCTGATTCCGGATCATTTTCTGGTCTGTCTGGTGGAGATAGTTGACTATAATATGCAGAAAAGTCTTCAGCTGCTTGACCTTGTCTTGCTAATAATTTTGGATCAGTAGTTTCCATTACATATTGAACAGATTGCTGTGGCTTACCAAACAATCCGTTTCCCTTATTCTCTTTACCTGTATTACCAAACAACTCATCTATACTACCCATGTCTTTTTGAACAGGTCTTTTATGAGTTGTAGTTCCTCTCTTTGGACCATTTAGATTTGTCGAATAAGAATTTTTTTGGTCTCTATTGTTTCCATAATTTGAATCAGATCTTAATAGATCTCCAAAATTGATGGAATTTCTAGTTCTACTTCTCCTGTCGTATCTTGTTCCAAATTCAGGTGGCTGTTCTCTGTACTGGTCCCTATGATCATATCGATCATTTGCGGCTGTATAATAAGTCGCTCTAGGATCTACACCAATTTGTTCTCTATTATTATCAATGGGACCAGATTGTCTGGATCTTGTAGGAAAAAGAGCTTGTTTTTGGGAGGTGTATGGATTCCGGTTGATTCCGGATACAGCAGGTTCGTATGCACCAAATTGTTCTCTATCATTAACTGATGAATAAGTCGGTCTGGAATCTCTATAATTATCATTTGACGGGTAAAAACTTTGTCCTCTCGGTGGAGCATACCGATCATTATCATAACTATTAGAACTTCCCCGGGGTAAGAAACTTGCAAATTTATTCGGAAAAGTAGAATCAAATGCTGTTCTTATATTTTTCGGTGGCGGTGTATAGTAATCCCCGTGAAGATTGTTATAATTTCTTCTATAGCTTCGGTCAGCAAAAACATCACTATCATAATCATAAGTAGCGGCCTAAATGTTTAAAACAGAATGAAAATAATAATTATGTTACCGTTAGAAACATTTTCAACGAATAGAACGGAAAGTGTGGAAACTCATGCTGTTACATGTGAACACTTGCCAGAGCAGTAGAATATAGAATAAAGATCACTACACACCAAGCGATATTTTAGAAGTGGGAAGTCTAAAAAAATCTTAATGAAAATTTCATCTATGTTCAAGGTTTAAATGAATTTAAAAATATATTTTTATTTGAATATTTAATTAAAAAAATATAAGTAGGTATCTATTTATAACGGAAAAATCAAATTCGCGGCCATTGATAAATCAATCAGCTTATTTGCTGATAACAAACCCTGAAGTATTTGGTACCGGGCAGGAGTTATGCGATATGCGACATGAAATTTTACCAATTTAAAACCAATTAGAGAGGTTAGGGAACGTTTTAACGCCATGCCTCTATTGCGTATGTATAACCGTCCAACTTGGACCCATGGCGGCCAATAAAAAAGCGAGTTTAAAAAAAATTGAAAAACTTGCCACATTATTCCTGCCCTGTGTCGGACCCAAACCTAAACTGCTCCCATACCATTTGATAACACTAGCGCTAGATTTCACTGTCAGTCCGCAGCATGGGTTAAATTCAGAGATTTTCTTCACTTTCTGTTCTATTCGTTATGTTAATACTGAGATTTTTTTTCAGTTACTCATGCAATGGACAAAACAAAAATAATCAATGAAAAGTTTGATCCCCCCAAAAGCCAAAAGTGAAATCAAATCAGTGTCCGCCTCAATCGCATTTTAATTTCTCTCTCCTTTATAATCTCTCTTTCTACTTTCTCTTCCTACAGAAGATAAAGTCTTGTAATCGTGCAGAAAATTTTTACATTTTTCGGCTTAAAATATCGTTTGACGGCAAACCAAAAGCCAAAATAAAGATCAAATATGTCATTTCCTATTGCTTTTGGCCCATACCTATACCAGGTGTAACAAGGTTGTTGTAAAAAACAAACATTATTTTCTTCTGTCATTTTTGAAATTTGGAAATATTTGGAGCCATGGGGTCCTAAAAACTGATAGGTCCGACGTTCCACGTCCGTACGGAATCGTGTGCAGAGCTCTGGGAGCTACTGGCCCGATTCTGATGAGATTTGGCTCGGATCATCTATGGGCCAAAATTATATATTTTTCTTTTTCTCGATATCGAAAATAGATGAAGCAAATCATTCAATTTATTGACGTTACCACACATGAGAATGCTTTATTTTACAAGATATCGGATAAAATTGGATGTTGAAAATAGATGAAGCAAATAGAAAGTTAGCATTCAATTTATTAACGTTACCACACATGAGAATGCTTTATTTTACCAGATATCGGATAACATTTGATGTTGAAAATAGATGAAGCAAATAGAAAGTTAGCATTCAATTTATTAACGTTAACACACATGAGAATGCTTTATTTTACCAGATATCGGATAAAATTTGATATTGAAAATAGATTCATCATCGCCCACCTGAGAAACATATCCATAAGAGTTTGCTGGCTGTATATTTTGCTGTGGTATTACTTCATCCAGCTCCTCATATAATGCTGCTATTCTGTTTTCATCCATCCTCTTTTTTTCAGACAATGCTCTAATAGCCAAATTCAATGCATCTGCCGACGACATTGTTGCATGAGATTGATAGTCCATTGGTGGTCCACTGTAAATCAATAGAAAACTCCGAACAATATAACAAGATCATTGATCTCATTGTACAAAAGTAAAAAATAATATTAAATTGAGATAATCAAAGATAATAGTGAGACTTTTTGGATCCGTGAAAAATATTCAAATTTCATAGCTATTATGTGAGTTTTAATATTCTTCTTTGCTAAGTTATGTTCACATATTCTAATTGAGGTTGTTATGTAATATAGGCTGCCGGCCCACTCAAAATTAAATTGTAAATATTGTAAAAGTATATTTATTTATGTTAATTATGTCACAATTTGTGGACATCATAGGATTACAAGGTGTTCTCAAAAATCACTCCAATATCACTAAGCCTAAGGTACACACACTTTCAATTTTTTCTCATCATGCTACCTCTTTTCGCTATTACCATAGCTACTCAATTGTCCTCATGAGGCTGAGAGTTACTCCCAATCCACAACTAGACGAACTAGAAAATTTGAAAAAAACCTTTGTCAAATTTTCAACGTCCAATAAATCAAACCTGGAACCTCCTTGGCGCAAGCCGAGTGTAATGACGGAGACGCCTTAGTATTAAATGAACACAGGAAATTGTGACTGTATGCAGATTGATGTAATAATATTTTAAGTATAATAACAGAAAAACACAAAATTGTCTGCTACGATTAGAAATCTAAACTACTTATTCATGATTATAATGATACCTACCTGACAAACAAGGGGGATGAGATAATAAAAAGAACTGGGCAGGGGCGTGCTGGGATGGAAATTTTAAGCGAGAGTCAACGAAAATGCCGTCCTTTTCTCATGATTTATGTACGTTCTTGTGTATAAGAATACTAGCTGTTTTTCTGTGCTTTGCTACGCTTACGAAATTCAACAACAATTTCGAGATTGAAACATTAAATCTTCTCAAGTTTCGATTTTTGGTGAACCGACCCGCAGAGAGTGAGCACGGCTACTACTTAGAAAATTCAATATTTTACGAAGAAATATAACTTTTTGTACTGCGGAATACCTTAGCATTAAATTTCAATTTTCTCGCTCATTTTTTGTCATTTGAGACAGGGGTTTTACCGTCCATTCGCTAGAAACTAGCAAACAGCTACCTACATTGACCTCTCCCAGCCTAGGCTGGGCCGATAAAAAGCGGTATCACAAGGGTGAACACCCAAATTGAACCACCTCGCTTGCTTAACTTGAGTGATCGAGCGGGAACTGCTATATTCAACGTGTCATAGACTCTGGCTTTAGATTTTTTAAACCACAAAAATTATATTATGTCGAAAAGGAATATCGGGCCGATCTAATATTATGTCCATAATTAGCCGTCCGGGAAAAATTCCGGCAGACCACCACCCGCCTGGAATTGGGTACTGAAATTGAATGACATCAGAACCTTGATTACGTTACACTTAGAGTTGATTGATTTACTATGAATTAAAACCAAATTTCGGATAGGTATCATTTTCAATAGAAGTTTCCAGAAAATTAACCGAACAATCTGTAGATCATATACGACTGTGGCTCGTAAATTAAGGTCTCCAATGACCAATGAGCTACCGTTGCGACGGAGTGAGCTAGCATAAATCTGACAACAGTGCCGTGTTCCAAGCTTCTCTACCCCTGTTCCTACCTCGCTGCGATACTCATTCTTGACTTCCTTTAACGATGGGAGGGAAAATCAACGTTCCCGTCAAGTGGGAATTGCGTTCAGTGTTTAGATCTCTGTGGCTTAAGGGATCACCCCATATTGAAATTCATCGCCAATTGATGAATGAGTTTGGAGGAAAGTGTACGAAAATTCTGACATTTTTCTTGTCACGGAGCACAAACTCGCGAGCTCATTCCATGCGTTTTTTTTTTTGTATTCACATCCACGTTTCGCGTCGTTATCGGAAAGAAGGTAATTCAACTTTAACTAGGTACCAAACTTGGGTTTCGTACACATTCATCAATTGGCAATGAATTTCAATATGAGGTGATCCTTTAAACTACAGAAATGTAATCACCGAACGCAATTCACACTTGGTGGGAGCGTCGATTTTTTTTCTATCGTCAGCTTGTGCTAAACCCAGACTAAACTGCTCCCAACAGAACAGTGGCAGGGAAAAGAGGAAATCATGCACGGATATAGGAGAGGGCACGGGGGCACGTGCCCCCCCCAGTTTTTTAAACGGGTTGTGTTTCCCAAATTCCATTATACCTAACCTCGTAAATTTTTTTTAAAAAAATCAAATGAATGGTGATCCGCTGTGTCTTTTATTTTTAATTGGGGGGGGGCACGGCCCCCTAAATAATTCCTAATCTTGAGAATAAATAGAAATACGTAAATGAGAAATCGTCAAAAATTCTGCCATCCGTCATGGATTTTTTTTTTCGTCATCCTGCTTATAAAATCGTGTATCACCCTTGTGAAAGCTATTTGTGGTAAGCTCTACAGCTTTTAACAAATTATTAGGTATACTACCTCCATAAATATTGCATTAAAATGTATTAAACCCCCGGCCTCTAGGTTACCCTCCCCCTCCCACCTCCAATTTTTCTATTAGGTATATTGTGCAATTGTGCCCCCCCCAAAAAAAACAAGAGGGCTATATCCGCGTATGGAGGGAATACGACCCTATTGTCAGATTTAGGATTGCTCACTCCCTCCCAACGTTACCTTTTTGTAGACCTTGATTTACGGACAGCCCTCGTATCAGGGCATTAGTGCTTTTTGCTTGTTTTCTTACCTAGGATGGTATGTTGCTCTAGAACCCCACTCATCTTCAACAAAGCGTGAACCCCAACCCCCAGTGGGATACAAACGTCCGTAACTAAAATAGAAAAGTAAACACAAAATCTAAGTAAGAAATCTTTAGAGAATGTGATATAGATTTTTTTTTTTTTTTAATTTGGCTTAACGTCTCTTTAACATCTATTGGTAATTCAAGAAGGTTGTTCCACCTTCCATTCGCTGGAAACTTGCAAACCAGCTACCCATATTATACTCACCCAGCCTGGGTTGGGCCGAAAAAATAGCCAGCATCACGACGGCGCGAACGCACGTGGACACCCACATGGCACAACCTCGCTGGATGTTGTTTAACTTCAGTGATCTATCGGGAACTTGTGTATTCAATGTGCCATAGACGCTGGCTGGCCATAGAATTTAGTTTATTATTTTCAATAATGAACCTTTGGAATCGAAAAAATACCCCCCCCACCNCAACCCCCCCCCCCACTAAACTCAAAAATCGAATAACTAAAGCGTTAACCGATTTGGATAAAATTTAGTATATAGTTCCCATGGTGTCTCATTGCGTCCCGAAACATTCGGGTCCAATCAAATTTCTATCTAAAAAGAGAATTGTAAGAGCTAGAGACTGGAAATTATGCCTGCCAAATTTAGGCGTTTAATTGGGCCTTATGCACTAGAACATTTGGGGGGGAGGGTATTATGTTAGTCACGAAAATAATAAACCCATGTGTCACATTGCAGAGTTTTTTCTGTGGCCATCAAAGTAGGCATCTGTTTCAAATGTTAGTTGGATGGAAGTCTCCGAGAATGAATAGACTAAAAGGCCCACCCTTACACACAAATTTTTCGGGTCTTACACTAGCCCACATTATTTTAGGTTAGAACCACCTATGGTACCTATGTCTCCTTTGCGTACTTACTCACAAGGGTGAGTCAGTCCACTTACTCATAAAGAAAATATATTTATGTACTTTCCGTATAGGTATCTATAGAGCTCTTGCCACATGCAGTTAATATACATAGAATAACAGAGAGGATAAATTTCACATCTAGTGGTTTCTACACAGAGTCTCTGGATACTGTGAGAAGCAAGCTAGGGTTACCGTACCAGGAAAGGGCAGGCACCGAACAAAAAATAGTGGCATGGTATAAAAAGGAAGACAACGCCAACACCAAAATAGAATCGGGATAGGTAAAAGTTGAAGTTAAAGAAGAACAAGATATTAATATTATTATTCAAGTCTTATATTTATCCTTGGAACATGCGGACATGGACTTTACCATTGAATATATTGTTGCAGACTTAGGTTTCGAGGATTAAGGTATCGTGAATTTAAAACGCGTTAACTAACTTTAAAAATAATTAAAAATAAAACTTAAAATAGTTTATTAAGAAAAATAAAAAAAAAAAAAATTACAATCAATAAATAAAAAAAAACGTAACAGAAAAGTTCAATTACTTCTCGCCAACACCGAATTTACACCGAATCTAGAACGCCCAAAAATACACACGAATAACCGTTCACTTATGATATCGCTTCCAAACACGCTCCGTTTATCGCTTAAACAATACTACTTCGTTTATCACTGAAACAATACTGACTTCGCTTCTCGCTCAAATAATACTGACTCGACTCCCAGACGTGTCCCTCTATTTATACCTTCATTCAAAACGTTCTCGAAAATTCTCGTAAAAAAAAAATAATTTCTACTACGCAATCAAACTACGCGTTTATAAATAATTAAAACGTAATTCATCATTCTAAATGTAAACAGAAACAATAGAGAGAGAGAGAGAGAGAGAGAGAGAGCGATAAAGTAGGTCATAGCTTCTCCCCCTTCACCCCGACCATCCTCCCAGTCAACCTGAACAGTATAGTAAACACTCATTGATTCTCCCCCCTTCACCCCGACCCCTCTCCTACATGAGCCATTCATTGTAACAAAGAAGAAAGACGGAGACATCAAAAATAAAAAAATAGAATACAGGATGTATACCACATATACAGGTTGATCATTTCAATATATTAACAGGATGGAATGTGAGGTATCAGCTCTATACAAAAATCGTTAGACACTTTTTGTAAAATTAGGGTCTTAACATCTCTTTGGAATGGCCGAAATTATTGTTTTTCCTCTTTAAATTTTTTATTTTTTTTTCGTTTATTAATTACTTAAATATTATTTTTTCGTATGCAATTGATGGTTTATATCTAATTATGGTGCTTTATAGTGTTTTAATTTTTTTGAAATGTTTTTATCGTCACTTAAAAATCGATTTAAATTTTCAAAAAAATTAAATTTACCGCCATCACGCTCCCAACTTTGTTTACATTTTTTATTAAAAATTTCAGTACCGGGTTCTTGAAAAGACCTTTGGACTCTTCTCCGTGTGTCGCTCATTTATTTTGACATTTGAGTTGAAATATTTTTGTTGTTTCATTTCGACGCTTGCAATCAAGAAGAACGTTTGGTTTAGCTATTAGCCAAATAATTATTGTTAACGCTAGGTTGACGTTTTTCCCTAAATGTCTATACGATCCGGCACTGTACATTCAAATTCGCGGCGCGAAAGCTAAGACCCTAATTCATTTTTAAATTGTCTAGCGTTTTCAAATCATATACATTCTTTCTTCGTTAAGTACGTATATTCCGTGTACTTTAGAGAAAGCGAAATTCATTTCCAGTGCTCAAAAAAGCATTTTCCCAAAACAACTCATAAAAACTTTTCGGTTCATATTTCGGTTAAGAAGCTTTTTTGGGAATTTGCTAAAATTAAATTTTAGCCTTATAATTAATATACTGAATGAAAGTCTTTGGTGACTTTAGGAATTTTAGATATATTTATATTTTCGATAGAAATGATTATCTAATTTGAAAAAGTCGATCCGACGAAAATTAAAGAAAAATATTTAAAATTCTTTCCTCAAAACCCCAAAAAATAGTCTTATACAGTGTGCGACAATTAGTTTTCCCACTTTTCAAAAAATCGTGGGAGGGGATCTAATAGTGGGAGGAGCGTGGTGTTTGTGATATTCAACAAGAAATGACAACTAGTTTTTAGATGTCGTAATGGTTTGGTCGCGCGAGCAGGGTACGTTCCTTGTCAAGCTGTATTTTAAAAAGTGAATCCATTATAGCCACTCAGAGGGCGTTCCCCACAAGGTATGATTTGCACTTCACAAATCCAGTTTCTGATCGAAAATCGATTTTGAGGTGGGTTCACAACTTTAGGACCACATCATCAGCTTTAGGCTGTATGTGGCTACGGCTCATTTTCCCCGGTCACCTGATGTGATCTCCTTACAGCGTGACATTTCGTGGTCCCTCGCTCGCCGGATTTGACTTCTTCCTGTGGGGTTACCTCAAGGTTGAGGTCTTCAACATGGCCCCGGGACCTTTGAAGTGTTAAGGGAGGCAATTCTGGAAGAATCCATCCAAATTGAGGCTGGTATGCTAACGAGAGTCATGTAAAAATTCCGCGAAAGACTCCAAATGTGCATCACTCGCAAAGGTCTTCATTTGGCGACATTATTTACAAAACATAGATAAAAAAAAAACAAAAAAAACTAGAATACAAAATAATTTTTAAAATATCTTATTTCATTTTATTTACCAGCTCTTTCAAATTTAGGAGAACTAATTGCCGCACCCTATACGAGTATTAATACCTAGAATCGATTTTCAAACCCTGAATAATGGAATTCATAAATCAGCATTACTGATGCATACTATTCCCCTGAACCACACTGTGTATTTTACTCTAAATCTAATCAATGCTACACCGAAATTTAACGGAAGAAAAAAGAAATGAAAAATAGGTATATTTTCAATTCGATTCTATGAACGAAAATCCAATTAATAGTAACAGATCAGATACTGTTGGATATACCTAAATACAAAAAATATTATCATCAAAAAGTTCCATGATACATTGAAATTTAAAAACTCTTCCAATGTGACACATGGATTTATTATTTTACTGACTAAAAAAATACCCCCCCCCCAAAAAAAAATTCNATAAATCCCCCCCCCCAAAAAAAAAAAATCTGGGGCGTACCTAATTAGAGCTGTAATATTCTCCTTTTAGATGGGTGTGTAATAAAAACCACCGAAAAGCAGAAAAAATCGCCAACGTTAAATTTGGTTCCACCCAAGAGTTTCGAGAAGCTTACTGATACCTTAAATATGACATACACACCAAATTTCAAGTCTGTAGCTCTTACCATTCCCCTTTTAGACAGGATAAATGAAAACAGCCAAAAATCGGGAATAACCGCCAACAGTACATTTGATTACACCCAAAAGTTTCGGGGCACAATTAGAGCCCAGATGGACCTTTAATCGCATTTTCATCCAAATCGGTCAACGCTAAGTAAAAAAGAGCCCATCACGGCGTACGGCGGAAAACGATTCTTTTTTTTTCAAAATTTGAGGACGGGGGTATTTTTTTTTCGTGACGATTCAATAATAAAAATAATAAACCGAAAATCTTTTTCGAATTTCGATTGAAGCAGTCCCGTCGGATTAATTCTATTATGATACTGTGGAACGGATGCAGGCTGTTTTTTTTTCCTTGCTTAACGTCTCTTTAACATTTATTGATCACTCGAGGCGGGGGTTTCACCCTCCATTCGCTGAAACAAACCAGCTATCCGCACTAACCTTACAGCCTGGATTGGTCAGGTTATTGCCAGCATCTCGAGGGCGCGAGTAAAACTTAACACTTAGTAAAACCTCACTGGACCTTTCCTCAGTGGTCCAAAGGATACTCGTGTATTTAACGTGCTATAGACATAGTTGTTATTGTATATCTAAGGGATAATCTTGTATTTAACGTGCCATAGACATAGTTGTTGTTGTTGTTGTTGTAGATCTAAGCTAAGGGATACTCTTGTATTTAACGTGCCATATACAAAGTTGTTGTTCTTGTTGTTAGATCTAAGCTAAGGGATATTCTTGTATTTAACATGCCATAGACATAGTTGTTGTTGTTGTTGTTGTAGATCTAAGGGATACTCGTGTATTTAACATGCCATAGACATAGTTATTGTTGTAGATCTAAGGGATACTCGTGTATTTAACGTGCCATAGACATAGTTGTTGTTGTTGTAGATCTAAGGGATACTCGTGTATTTAACATGCCATAGACATAGTTGTTGTTGTAGATCTAAGGGATACTCGTGTATTTAACATGCCATAGACATAGTTATTGTTGTAGATTTAAGGGATACTCGTGTATTTAACGTGCCATAGACATAGTTGTTGTTGTAGATCTAAGGGATACTCG
>CM022881.1:21650735-21666474 GCA_012654025.1 Pachypsylla venusta | reverse complement strand
GCCTTACACACTGCTTAGTGTGAATACTCCTTAACAATCCGCTCCTTCTTACCACTTGGCATATTTGCCTCGGAAACTACGAGCCATGCTTAATTTGACCCTATGGGTATAACATAATGTGGTTTCATAAGAAGCAATGTTACACCCTGTATAATATGTTAGACTTACGTTGAACCACTCCCTACTTGACCCTATGGGTATAATATAATCTGGTTTCATGAGAAGTACTGTTACACCCTGTATAATATGTTAGACTGACGTTGAACCACTCCCTACTTGACCCTATGATTATAACATAATCTGGTTCCATGAGAAGTACTGTTACACCCTGTATAATATGTTAGACTGACGTTGAACCACTCCCTACAGGAGCTGTAGTAAGTCTGGTTGTTAAGTAATTTTATCTAAGAGCAGGGCCGGATTAACAATAGTAGCACTTGTAGCACGTGCTGCGGGCCTCGCGCTTTGACACTTTACCCTAGATATTTCCACATTTCTAGGTTAACAATTGAAAAAACATATCATTTTGACGGGGCCCCAACTCCTCAAAGTATGTAGTAAAATCTAATTTAGGAAAGTACAAGTAGGTACCTACTACCTAGGAACTTAATAAAGAACCGAGTATTGCAACATAAGCAAATTGTTTTTTTTTAGCATGAGCGTTAACCATATTTTATCGATGATGGTATACTCAAAATTTAATTTCACTTTTCTCTACCAACTGTAGGTACTAGAGCTAAAGCCAAAAGGATAATCAATTTTTATACTGACTCTAAAAAGTAGACTACTTACACGGCACCTGCGGGAGGTGGAGGGGGCCCCGCTCTGTGAAAGTGTTACGGGCCCCGCGGAAAGTTAATCCGGCCTTGGATATGAATGGGTACCAAATTTCAAGTTCTAGGTCTTACCGTTCTTATTCGAGTTCACACAAAAGTTTCGTGTGTCGTCCATTGCAAATTATATAATACCATAATGGGATTATATTGGACTTAACTCCTAAATATCAAACTCTTTGAAGTAATCACTCTTCCCAGTAACATATTTTCATATGTTTTGGGATTATGTCAGAATTTTCAAATTTCTCTTTATGAGTTTAGTTGGGACTTGAATCATTTGCCCCGTTTGATACAGCTTGTTTTTCTAAATCCAAGGATACCGTTTGGAAAAATAACATTATTGTACTTATTGCCTTTTGCCCTAACATGTGAGTTTATGATCAGTTATCGGTATTTGATTCGCGGAATCTCGGTGACGATTTCGATAATCCAAACAACTATTCGTATAAAGGTCTCATAATGGATAACCCGCCTCCGTGGCAGAGTGCACATCACACTCGGTTTGCACCAAGGAGGTTCCGGGTTCAATTCCTGGACGGGTTGAATATTTGATAAAGGTTTTTTCAAATTTTCTACTTGGTCTGGTTGCGATTGGGGTAACTCAGCCTCCTGAGGACAATTGAGTAGCTGTGGTAATAGCGACAAGTGGCTGCATTTTAAGGAAATTGTTAAAGTGTAACTTAGGCTAAGTGATATTGGAGTGATTATTATTATTATTTATTGTGTTTCAGAGGTGTCTAACCTTTTTAAGGTGTCTAAATATTGTGTTTCAGAGGTGTAATGCGGCAGAGGTTAGACACCTCTGACATATTACAATGAAAATTACATTTACCTATCCTGATCAAAATTAGAGAAAACCAGATAAAAACAATTTAAAAAAAGAAAAAAAAAGAGATTAAAACATAATATTAAAAGGGGAAAAATTTCTTGTGGTGACAAGGATGCGCCAAATTTGGTGGCCCTGTAAAAAAGATAATTGAAATGATTTGGAAGGTACTTACTGTAATAATACTCTGTAAAAAAAGAAAATGGTTACTTACAAAATACAGACCTTAGGTACTTACTGTAATAATACTGTGCAAAATAAAATGGTTAGTTACAATTATTAGTACTTAAAAACTTACTGTAATAATTATAGCTGTAAAGAAAGGAAAGTGGTTAGTTCATGTACTTCTTTAGACTGTAGGGAGCGGTTTCTATGAGATGATTTTTTAGGTGTAACTAAAAATCTTTATAGTTCATATTTTTGGTTACATTATGGTCTTTGTTATACATTTTTATACCCTTATCCATGTGATTGTTGAAAATACCTTGGAACGCTATGATGCCCACTAGAATTGTGACAAATAACACAAATAAATATACATTTACATAATGGATAACAGCAGGTTGCCCGAAGCTGATAGAATTCAAAGTGTTGAATAATGTGATTACATGGCCCCAATGTACGAATAACTTTATGTATTTTTGTGTGAAAGATAAAGGAAGTGTACCAAAAGTAGACCCCCATTTTGAATTCTCCTAATAAATCTTGAAAAGAAAACACAAATACTTTATTTTTCATGAAACAGTAAATAATAATAATGTTTTTAATGATTTGGTATAAATAAATATGCAATTAAAGGAATAAAAATCAAATATATTTATGTTTTTGTGAAATTGGTCAAAATTAAGATTTTTGAAAAAGTTGTCTAAAAGTGGACCCCCATTTGACTCCTAATCTGGACCCCTAACATTGACATTAGGAATTCAGGGGTCCACATTAGGAATTCAGGGGTCCACATTAGGAATTTTCGTGGAAGAAACAATTTTTTTCATTGACATTTTAAATTAAAAAGCTTAGAGAAAATAATATCAGAAATTGAAGTAAAAAAATGTAGGTACTTTAACACATATATATTCTACTTATTAACACTTACCAGGGAAAATCCGAATATACTATCCTTGAAAACTTGTCAAAAAACTTTTCATAACCACAATAATCAAAATACAGATCTAAAATCAATACTATGAAACTGTGACCGAGTCAGAGATGAGATTTCCAACAATAAACAAATCATTTCCCCTCCCGCTCCTTCTCTCAAGTTATGTTATGTGAGAAATAGGCTAGGGGTCCACTTTAGGGGAGGGGTCCACTTTTCGTACACTTCCTCTACGTTGCATGGCGTTTTCTTAATTATTTTCTTATAGATCTGCTGAGGTTCACACTGGACCATTTTTAGCAACATAAAGATCAATATTTTTTTAAATATTCGCGTTTTTGATTCTTCGCATTAAAAATACTACTCAAAGGCACGATGCATTCTAGAAAGGTGTGATATTTTCAAAAATATCTTTTTTTTAACCGTTTAACAGAACAAATAAAAAATTAAATTTCAAATGACTCGAATAATCAAAAAACGTTTTGGGGTCCCCAGAGCCCAAATCTCGAGTTTCAGAAATTGGTCCGTGTATATGTCTGTCTGTTCGTCTTTCTGTCTGTGAACAAGATATCTCAAGAACGTCAAATGTTAGAGACTTGAAATTTGGTATGTATGTCAGTTTTATGTCATGAACGACAAACGGTTTTATGCCACTTTTTAGCGGCTTTCGCATATCCTGCTTGAAATGAGAACGGTAAGAGTTAGAACTTTAAAAATGGTGCAAACTCATATCAATTTCATACAATAAATGGAAAAATTCAACTTAAATTGAAGTGTAATATAATGTTGGCCGCTAATTAGCTGTTGAACTCCGCTTTTTGGCGGTTCCGCCTAAAATCAGAATGGAAGGAGCTACATGAAATAGGGTGCCTATTCATATCAATCTCATACAAGAAATTGAAGAATACAACTTAGGTTGTGGAGTAATATATTGTTGGCAGTTAATTAGCCGTTGAAAGCCGCTTTTTGGCGGTTCCGCCTAAAACTAGAATGGAAAGAGCTAGAACTTGAAATTTGGTGCCATTTCATATCAATTTCATATAAGAAATTGAAAAATACAACTTAGGTTGAAGTGTAATATATCAAGAAGTGTGTATAATATATAACTGTATTTCCGCTTTGGGGACTTCAAAACGTGTTTTGGCATTGAAAATTTCATCCCATTACAATACTTTTTTTTATAGATAAGGTGTGATGTTCACACCAGATTTTTTTATTATAAAACCCATTACCTGTAGGTAATTTTTCGTTATTGAAATTAATACATTTTTTTACAAATATACAATCAGAAATGGGCTAACACAATGTCTTTTGAAATTAATTCCAGTCAGGTGGGTATAGTTATCTCGTGCTGGGATGTAATTAAAAGTATAATAATTTTATTATTATCATATAGAATCAAGTGTTGAGATGAGATCATCAACAATAGAACGCATTATGTTTGTCACCTCGGCTACAGCGTATTTTGCTAATTATTACTCACAGGTGCATTAGACTAATCCGACAATAGTTGTAATACGGCTATTTCTGTGAACTACAAATATAGGCAAAATCATGTTTGTACCTCGGGATATATATGTGGATCAGATTCTCAGAATTTAAATTATAAACAATTCAATAAAACAACTGTATAAGAATTGGGTGATCGTTGGAACTTCAGTGTGAGTCTAGGATAGTAAGACAGAGGATCTCCTGGTCAAACATATAACATCTTCTTACAAGCTAATAAATATAAATTCTAAAATAATAAAAATATTTAAACATAGAAGTACTTCGCCTTGCTCTTCTTTTGATTAAACCATTTCCTAGGGCTTGCACCCATCTAAAGAAAAAGTACTGTAACCGGGTTGGTTAACTTAATAAGTTATACATCCAAAAAAAAAAAAGGTCTAAACGTTGTAATTACGTTTTCCACAAGAAAAAAAGACGAAGAACTTCAATTTAAAATTATTATATCATTATTTGAGTATTTATATTTAAGTTGTAAAAAGATGTTATAAGTTCGACCCAGTGAAAAGGGTAATAAGGATGGGACTTACCAGGAGATCCTTTGTCTTTCTATCCTAGACTCACACTGAAGTTCCAACGGTCACCGAATTCTTATGCAATGGCTTTATTGAATTATTGTTTATAAATCAAATTCTGAGAATCTGATCCACATAACTAAATCATCGTTCCCAGGAGGCTCTTCAGGGTTATAGTACTTACAACGTTTAGATTTTTTCTTTGGATGTGAAACTTACCTTTTCTTGCACCTGTGGTAAAAAAAAAAAAAAAAAAAAAAAAAACTATCTATTTCATCTTTACTTCAAATTGCCTTCCATTTTCAACTTCAGGTACATTTCGAGATGGTCCAATTTCCTTGGATAACATTTACACTGAAAATATTGATCAAAATATCAAATCGTCAGCGTCAATTGCACGTTGAATACAATCCCGTTAGATCACTGAACGTCTAGCGAGGTAGTACATTGAGGGTGTTCACGTGGGTACGCACTCTCGTGATGTTGGCTATTTTTCCGGCCCAAACCAGACTGGGTGAGGTCAATGTGGTCCCTCTTGAATGACCAATAGATGTTAAAGAGACGTTAAGCCAAATTTAAAAGAAAAAAATCATATTACGTATCAAGCAAAACACTAGTTTTGCAACGCCAAGATATAAAATCTAACACAAACCTTTGGTAGCTCGGAACTAAAAATAAGTCCTGCTTCTCAAATGTTCTCCTTTAGAGTCTTTAGGGATTATAATTACATATAAAATATACAAAGTCATGCTATTTTAGAAATGAACAGATGCATTTTCTACTAATTATATATACAATTAATAATAGGTTAACAAGCAAATAATTAAACTGTTCCTCTTCCCCACGGAGTCGCCACTGCTCTGATGAGTTCATGAGTTGTGTTTACATTAATTAGTAAATAAACAGTGCAGTGGTAGGTATACTAGGTAACACAAAGTTGTTGTGTATTATTATATACTATGTACAATTAATATAATAGGTTAACAAGCAAATAATTCAACTGTTACTCTTTCCCACGGAGTCGCCACTGGTCCAATGAGTTGATGAGTTGTGCTTACATGAATTAGTAAATAAACAGTGCATTGACAGGTACTTGGTAACACAAAGTTGTTGTGTCAATACCAATCAGAACCGTTTGGTTCACCAGCATTCTCAAATATGGTCATTAACAGAGGTCGAGTTATTTGAAGTTTGAAGTAAAACAGTTAAGACAAATATTTCGGTGCTCTCGGAATTTTTTTTAAAAAAACTCTGGCAAAGTGTCAGAAAGGTTTATTATTTTACTGGCTAAAAAAATAGCCCCCCCCCCAAAAAAAAAGAAAAGATATTTCAGGTTTCAAGGTACGTAGAAAAATCTGTTTTACACGTAGCCTCCCCTCGTAGCTGTACACTGTACGCCTTGAACTGACCCTTTTTCACATTGGGTTAACCCAGCTTAGTGCAATTTGGTATTATGTAATGTAGGTGTTCGGGGTATTAATTATGCTCCAGTATTTTTGCGTCACTGTTAGTAACAATATAGGGTTCCATACTAAAGTATTTTTTTAAAACCCTATACATACTAAAATATTAGTATGAAACCCTATACATACTAAAATATTAGTTTTACATAGGTACTAAAATATTAGTATGGAGCCCTATAAATACTAAAATTTGAACTGGCATTTTTCATATTGGGTTAACCCATTTCAGTGCAATTTGATATACGAGGTGTATCCGAAAAGTATCCGACCTGCCTTCATATCTCCGCAGTGGTACTATTATTCGTCATCCGGGCAGTGGCATCCTTCGAAGTAGTCCCCATTTGATTGAACCACACGCTCCCAGCCGTGCTTCCACATCTTAAAGCAGTTCTCGAACACAGATTTTGGGATGGCCTTCAGCTCGCGCGTCGCATTGCTCTGAATCGTCTCGATGTCGTCGAATCGCTTTCCTTTGAGCGCCATTTTCAATTTTGGGAACATCCAATAGTCACAGGGACCAGCAATAACTTTCTTAAGGACATTTTCATCATCACTGACCATTTTCAAGTTTTCCTGAGCGATTTCAGAGCGAAGGTCTTTCTGCTCGGTCGTGAGCAATTTCGGAATGAATTTCGCACAGACGCAAGACATTTCAAGTTTCTCGGTTAAAATTTCCCAAACAGTACTTTTCGGTATTCCGAGATCATTTTCTAGTTCACGGCAAGTCAATCGGCGATCACCTTCAACCGTAAGTCGCACACGCTCGATGTTTTCCGGTGTTGTTATCAGCAAAGTTCGGCCAGAACGAGGGTCATTGTCAACAGATGTGCGGCCATTTTTAAATCGATTATAGCACTCCTTTATCTGTGTTTTGACCATACTTCCGTCCCCAAAGTCCTTCTGTATCATTTCAATCGTCTCCGAACAACTCTTGTCCAGATTGAAGCAAAACTTGATGCAAAGTCTTCGATCTGTTCTTTCTGTCATTTTCAACAGTAAACGAATGCGACGAACGGAAAAAAGACGTTGTACATAAACAACCGTCGCGCGCAATCCCAGGCGTCCAGTCGGTAACTACGGTATTCAGGGAGTTCGTGAGGGTCTAATGTTTATGCTCATACCCTGCATAGGCCGCTCGAGAGCTCTAGCGCGAAGATTTGAATGCAGGTCGGATACTTTTCGGACACACCTCGTATAGGTGTTCGGGGTATTAATTATGCCCCAGAATGTTTGTTTCACTGTTAGTAACAATATGGGGTATATACTAAAATATTAGTTAGGAACCCTATATCCATACTTCCATACTAATATTATAAATGCGAAAGTAACTCTGTCTGTCTGTCTGTCTATCTGTCTGTCTGTCTGTATGTATGTTACGCTTTCACGCTTAAACTACTGAACCGATTTTGATGAAATTTGGTATGGAGATAGACTAAACTTTAGGAAAGGACATAGGCTACTTTTGGGGTTGAAACTATAAACGGCCATGCCTCTAAGGCGCCAAGCGAAGCGGGCGTATCCTGCTAGTAATCTATACATACTATAATATTATTATGGAAGCATATACATACTAAAATATTAGTATGGAACCCAACATTGTGTTTTTTGAAAATGATTTTCATCTTTTTAGTGGTTTGTTGTAGTAACGTAAAATGATATGTTATGGCTGGTGTTAAGGGCTTTTTGATTTTGAGTGGGGCCTTGCCCCCCATTTTGTGGGGTAGGTCCTCCTGTTTTTTGAAAATGATTTTTTAAAATGTGATTAATATATTTTTTTTTATAAAAATGTCTGCAACACTAATGTGAACACCTAATCATCTTAATCTACTAATTGTGAACGTTAGTGAACTCCAATTTTGACCCCGGTATACATTCCGAGATGCACTTGTATATGTGTATGTATGTATATGTGTAGGTATGTATTTATATGTGTATTCGGTATGTATTTAATATGCCTGGGTATGTTAGTTTTTTACACGATACAAGCCACCATTTTTATCCGATTTTGACGAAATTTGGTGTACATATTTACATATTTAAAATGAGAATGAAAGAAATTCGCTGTATAGTTTTTTGGGGGTCCTTGGACCCCGGGCCCAATATTCTGTTTTTTATAAATGATTTTTTTCTTTTTAGCGGTTAGTTGAAGAAACGTAAAACTTTGATATGCGATGGCTGACGTTAAGTGCTTTTGGACATGCCCCCCCGGGGAGGGCGGCTCAGGGGGCGCTATATTGTGTTTTTTAAAAATGTTTTTTATACTTACATTGTTCCATTAATATAATCATTTAACTTTGGCGAAAAATTACTTTTTTTTAGTTCCAGTAGGATCCGGGACATTTGAGTATGATTCACCCAGTATTAGTGTTGATATTTTTGGTTTTTGGTGTCAGCAATGGTTTGAGTCAATCCATAGATCCAAGAAATTGGTTTACCTCGTATCCTAAAGGCGGATCTTCAATTGGGGTAAGTCCAGTTGTTTTTAGTTTATTATTCACGGGCTGTTTGCCCGAGCTTCGCTACGGACTCTAGCTGAGTACCTTAGAGGCATGACCGTTCCCGTGCTCATATTATTCTACTTTTTCCATTAAAGAATATCGTTTGCGACCCTTCCTTTAGTCGCCTTTTACGACCGGCATGCACTTGGGTGCCTTGAAATTATTCTTTTTAAGCCCCCTATGCTCAGTAAAGTTGTTTTCCCACGTTGTGCAACGTTCCATGCTCCGCTGTTCTTACAGAATCAAATGAGATCAAATCCAACAGACTGCACCATTACCTCGCAACTTTTCGCAACTTTGCGAAACAAAAGGGCGATGCTGCTCTGCCGAGAACCTTGCAATATTTTGGTTGCATTTCGAGGTGACAGTGTGTTAATTTATTTTTTTTAAAAAAAATAATTTAAGTTTTATTTCAATTATTATTATTTAGGTACCATGCTAATATTACCATATTTCTTCAGTTAATTTATAGAATACCATTAAATAATTTACAACAATTTTTTAAAATCTTTTATCAGGTTAACTTTTCTTCCTGATCTCCTCTTCTTTAGTTTGTCAAATGCGTCTACGGTCATTCGACAATAATTCTTGAATTTTTCCGGATATCTTTTTAGTTCACAAATGAAAATCGATTTTTTTTTTTCTTTTCATTAATTGGATGAACCCAAAATCTTCATTCTTTACTGTCTTTATCCAGAAACTCCAAAAAGTGCCACATCATAAACATCACTTTTTCATTAATTGCGTTAGAAAAATTAAAATATTATATTAAAAAAGACAATGTGTCCATCTCTATTGAAAAACTTATAAGAACTGACACGGAATTTGTTGCAGTGTGTTTCAAAAGAAAATATAATTCGCAACATTGTGTTGCATCGCGTTGCACATCAAGATATTACGTGCCGTGGGAAAGCTGCTTAACCCTAGGATTGCCAAGCTCTATCCAATTACGTGCATTGCCAAGGGGGGGTACAAAGTACCCGCAAACAAAATAAAGGATAAGTCGCTATTACTTTATTAAAAACTAAAGAAATATAAACTAAATCAATTATTATCTTACATAAAAATAAAATTAAAACCCAGAAATAAAATAATGTAAATGAAAAAAAAAAAAAATCGCTAGACCCTAGGAAATCTATTCTGAACCAGAACTTTGTCCTTCCTGACATCCCACACAGACAAATGTCTTTTGACAGTGTTTACACACACTTATTTCTTGCANTTTGTCCCATCTATCTCTCGGTCTACCTCTTCCTCTCTTCTTATCTCTTGGGTACCACTCCATCACTGCTTTTGTCCACCTATCATCTCTACATCTAGTTATATGCCCCGCCCACTTCCATTTCCTCTTTAGAACAATGCTCACTATGTCTTTAAATCCTGTCTTATTTCTCACAAAACTGTTTCTCAGTCTATCTCTCCTGGTCTTTCCCAATATATATCTTTCCATTCCTCTCACTGTTACTCTTAACTTCTTTACAACCTTCTCAGTCAGTATCCAACTCTCACACCCATAGGTCATGCTTGGTAGGACAGTCATCTCCCATAACTTCCTCTTCCTTTCTAACTTAACTTTTGACTTGAACAGTAATCTATTTTTGGTCATTGTCTTCCAGCCTATAGCACATCTTCTGATCAATTATTATCTTACATAAAAATAAAATTAAATCCCTGGAATAAAATAATGTAAATGAAAATTTTTTAAAAAAAGCGTTAGACCCTAGGAAATCTATTCTGAACCAGAACTTTGTCCTTCCTGACATCCCACACATACAAATGTCTTTTGACAGTGTTTACACACACTTATTTCTTGCAAGTGATACATAATTAGACATTTTAGGCACTTTAGACAATTTATGGTAGCTTTTAATGGTAGTTTTAGACAATCAATGTATTGGTTACATGCATTACCCGCAGTACCCGCGCCCAAAGTTTGGCTTCAATATCATCCCTTAGAAGGCTTAGAACATATATATTTGTATATACTATGATGGAAAATAGGTACTTTGTACCCCCCTTGGCAATGCTAGGGTTAAACGGTACAGTCCATTACTTGTTAATACTTTTTTATTTGAATTTTAGCCTTTTCTAGCAATATCATGGCCTCTGAAATTACCTTATGGAGATATGCTATTTTCATACTATTTCGAAGCCAACTTTGGTCTGCCGACCAATGTCACTCAGTACTACGACAATTACATGGGAGACTCGGCCAAATATATTTTTCAAATAACGAGGGGACAAATTTATGCATTATTGGAAAATCGAATTTACCGGTAAGATCATATCATATCTCTTGTTTGTCCCCGAATGTATCATCTTATTTTCCGAGCAGCTTTGAAAAGCAGCCTTTATTTATTAGAATATTAATTGCTAGAACGATTTTTATTTTTGCGTTTTCGATGAAAATACGTTTGATAATAAAAATAATAAGCGAGTTCAATAACACGCACAAAAAAAAAAAAAAAAAAAAAAAANAAAAAAAAAAAAAAAAAAAAAAAAAAAAAAAAAAAAAAAAAAAACATTGCTGACTTCTGGCTCCCTTGGGAGAGCTAACTACAACTACGTGATCTCGAAAATAGTAATTATTCCCAATATTTGAAAAGGAAAAAAGCGAATTTTAATTCATGTCCTTTTATTAAAAAAAAAAAAAAAAAAAAAATGCTGTTTCTTTCTGTTATTATGTCACAACTTTGATGCTCACTGCAGCATTGTAGGATTTACCCAATATCAATCATTATCCCATTCCTTTAAATTTTTCAACATTACCTACAATGCTGGCACCGGATCGCTATGGGTATTTATCTCCTCATTTTCCTATAATATCTACTCATTTTCCTCACGAGGCTGAGTGGGCCCCGAAAATATCCAAACTTCAGTGACAAATTTTTGCCCCCGCCAGGATTCGAACCTGGGTCTCCCGAGTGCAAGACTAATGCAGTAACCACTGAGCCATGGGAGCTGGCATTTATGTCATTTTAAGGGAACAGTAGAATTGTCTGGGTTGATAAAGTTTTCTTTTATGTGCTTAACGTTTTTTTAACATCTATTGGTCATTCGAAACGGAGGTTTTACCCTCCATTCGCAATCCAGCTGCATACAATGACCTCGCTCAGCCTGGGTTGGGCCAGAAAAATAGACAGCATGACGAGGGCGCGAACCCTCGTGGACACCCACATGATACAACCTCGCTGAAAGTTGCCTAACTTCAGTGATTTAAAGAACTGGTGTATTCAACGTTCAACGTGCCATAGACGCTTAATGTAATGAACATTACCTAAAAAATATAATGAAATGAACATTCATTATACTTATCCACTATAACTCTCGAACGCCCCGCCAATTATGATACAATTTACTATGAATAATTGAACATATTACACTCATTATTTTTGTTCTTTCCACGATAACTCTTGAACGCCTCGTTCAATTTTGATAAAATTCGCTATGAACAATTGAACATATTGCACTGATTATTTTTGTTGTTTCCACGATAACTCTCGAACGCCTCGTTTAATTTTGATAAAATTCGCTATGAACAATTGAACATATTACACTGATTATTTTTGTTGTTTCCACGATAACTCTCGAACGCCTCGTTCAATTTTGATAAAATTCGTTATGAACAATTGAACATATTGCACTGATTATTTTTGTTGTTTCCACGATAACTCTCGAACGCCTCGTTCAATTTTGATAAAATTAGCTATTAACAAGAGAACATATTATACTGATTATAATACATATTATACTGATTA
Source organism: Pachypsylla venusta (assembly GCA_012654025.1). Classification (NCBI taxonomy): domain Eukaryota; kingdom Metazoa; phylum Arthropoda; class Insecta; order Hemiptera; family Aphalaridae; genus Pachypsylla; species Pachypsylla venusta. Next base: position 21,653,973 of record CM022881.1, on the reverse strand, counting down.
TAGTTCTTTCCACGATAACTCTCGAACGCCTCGTCCAATTCTGCTAAAATTTGATATGAACAATTGAACATATTATACTGATTATTTTTGTTCTTTCCAAGATAACTCTCGAACGCATCGTTCAATTTTGATAAAATTATCTCTGAACAATTGAACATATTATACTGATTATTTTTGTTCTTTCCACGATAACTCTCGAGCGCCTCGAGTTGAACATATTATAGATACTGATTAGGTATATTTTAATTTTTTTGCAGGGAAGGATACAATGGATCATCATGTTTACTGAAATTTATATGTGAGGTATCATCCAGCCCTATTCTACAAACTGGTCTTTTGTCAGAATTGATTCATATTTTACTATCGCCTTCTACATCCGATCCTGAACCATTTATGGAGAAATATGCTGACGCAGAAACCAATGGTCTGAACCAATTCGAAGATTGTGCCGATCTCTACTCGAATTGTGCTGACTTAGAAATATCTAAGATAATACATTTTCTGGATGTTACGGATTAACCTATTCGGGTAGTCGCAGACGCGGATGTTTGCTGATTTAGAAATATCTAAGATAATACACTTTCTGGATGTTACAGATTAACCCATTCGGGTATTCGCAGACGCGGATGTCTGCTGATTTAGAAATATCTAAGATAATATACTTTCTGGATGTTACAGATTAACCCATTCGGGTATTCGCAGACGCGGATGTCTGCTGATTTTTTTTTTTATTTTATTTTTAATAATAATTTGACTTTTATTTATTGAAGTTTTCATTACAAAATGTTTACATGAACTTGTTCCTAGAATACAAATTGAAACAAATGATTCTTTTAACCAAGCATACCATGATTTAATTTAAGTAACAGTTGGGTAGAAAGATCTTTTAGTCCTGAGATACTTGACTGGGGTAAAATTTAACAAAAATCCCCAGGTACAAAAATCCCCAAGACAAAAATCCCCATGTCTGCTGATTTAGAAATATCTAAGATAATACACTTACTGGATGTTATAGATTAACCCATTCGGGTATTCGCAGACGCGGATGTCTGCTGATTTAGAAATATCTAAGATACTATACTTTCTGGATGTTATAGATTAACCCATTCGGGTATTCACAGACATCCGCATACATAGAAAATTGTGGGAACAAAATTATTATAGATAGAGGTGGGTCACCAATTTGCGAAATTTAATAATATTTCAAAAAAACATACTACCCCACCCGGGAGTGAATTCAGATCCTACCAAGTATGAAACAAAGGCCTTGCCACTGAGCCACGATGTTCTATCGATAAAGAATGAAAAAATACAATATTTAAATTTAACTCTAATCATTTTTTCATAACTAACTTCATCTTCATCATTTTTTCATAACTATCCTCATCCGTGATAATTTTGTGTTACATAACACGCCTAAAGAAGTATAACTTCAAAAAGTTACAAACAAAAGAAAAGAGGTGGCCTGAGGGATATTGCAAATTGCAAGCCGCAAATGGGAAAGATCCCGTATTCCTGATAATCCCTCGTTTCTTGTCCAAGATACTCTGTGATATGCCGCAAATTCGTAAATCATCGACAACCGTAGATTCGATTTACACAAATTAATGTCGCATTTCATGAATGAAATGCCGTACTGTACATACCAGTACATTCTCTCCAACTACTTGTCGTGCTTTCTTTAGGTCGCAATATTCATGAAAAATCTAAATTGGGCTGAAATTTTCTATGTCGAGTTTTTAATGTCAAAATACATTTTGATGTACCCAGAGCTCAAATCTTGAATTTCAATATTCGAGACTGCCAAAAAGAGGCAAGACAGCTAACGATACATTCGACATGTAAAAAAAAAATTGGCTTAACGAGTCTTTATCATCTATTGGTCATTCAAGACGTGAATTTCACCCTCCATTCTTTGGAAACTTGCAAACCAGCTACCCATATTGACCAGACCCAGCCTACGCTGGGCCGGAAAAATAGCCTGCATCACGAGGGCGCGAACCCTCGTAGACTCCACATGAAACAACCTCGCTGGACGTTGCTTAACTTCAGTGATCTATCGGGAACTAGTGTATTCAACGTGTCACAGACGCTGGCTACATTCGACTTAAATTATAAATTTTGTGAAGGACGCTTCATACTATTGACATTTTAAGCCTCCAGTAGGTACTTATAGTTTTTCTTTTATAGGCAGGATTTGTGGAAACCGCCAAAAATCGGCCAAAAATAGAAGAGAGAAAAAAAATGTATAAAATTTCCGCACGATTACAATACATCAATAATTTGGACTTCAAAAAAATTGCTTTTGCATAATCCATGCTGAAATTCCATATGATTAGACACCAAATTTCAATTTCTACCTCTTACAATTTTCGTGTCTGCAATACATACCAAAAATCAAGTCTTATCGTTCTTGAGATACCTTGTTTACAGACCGTCAGACACACACACACGGACCAATGGCTGCGAGATTTGGTCTCTGTGGACCCCAAAACGTGTTTTGCCATTGAAAACTCGACATCAAAAATTTCAGCCCATTACAATACTTTCCTTTTTATAGGATAAGGAAAGAGAATCTACAGCTGATTCGTTTGAAAGAATCCCCTCCCTCGGCAATTAAGTTTAAAATTTAAGAAAATAATGGTTAATTAATTTCTCAGATTAATTAAATTTTATTTAATATAATTATATTTATGTTCTCTGATAAGCAAATTATAATGTACTAAATTATAATGTAGAGCTTCTATTTATCTTATAACAAACCAAATCTTTTGGCAATGTTCAGATTCAGGAGGTTGAGCGCACCCCAAGATGTTACTTATTTCAGACCATCCTATCAGTTGAGGATGCCACCTCCAAGTAACTTCTCAATATGTATGATTTTTCAAGCAAACAAAAACGATATAGGTACAAGGTATATTAAAAACATGTACTCCTTTTAACCCTAGGATTGTCAAGCTCTATTCAATTACGTTCATTGCCAAGGGGGGGGGGGGTACAAAGTACCCGCAAACAAAATAAAGGATAAAATGATTTTTTTTTATTACAATAAGTCGCTATTACTTTATTAAAAACTAAAAAAATATAAACTAAATCAATTATTATCCTATTATTTTTATGTAAGATAATAGGATAATAATTGATTTAGTTTATATTTTTTTAGTTTTTAATAAAGTAATAGCGACTTATTGTAATAAAAATAAATCATTTTATCCTTTATTTTGTTTGCGGGTACTTT
>CM022881.1:21619543-21647425 GCA_012654025.1 Pachypsylla venusta | reverse complement strand
CTTCACCATTGGGTAGGGATTATTTAAGAGTTACAATGTATACGTACCCCTTCACCATTGGGTAGGGATTATTTAAGAGTTACAATGTATACGTACCTCTTCACCATTGGGTAGGGATTATTTAAAAGTTACAATGTATACGTACCCCTTCACCATTGGGTAGGGATTATTTAAGAGTTACAATGTATACGTACCTCTTCACCATGGTTTATAAGCTCATGTTTTTCTTACATGTGTTTTAAATTCCAAAAGAAAATGATGTCTCTCTATAATTTCACCTATTGTTAAGTTAATATAAGGTCATGTTTTTCTTACTTGTTTTTTAAATTCCAAAAGAAATTGATGTCTCTCTATAATTTTTTGTAAAAACATTTCTTCGTACATCTCCTCCATTTTGTTTATTCTCAACTGAATATGCTGTTTTCTACTAGCAGATGCAATCAATTTGCTGATCATTGGTTCATATATTCTGTTATCATTTTTGCTACATACCAAAGGCTTGTCCAGTGTGTTATGCCAATGAATTGTTATCTTGTTAGGGTTGCACTGATCAAACGTAAAATAATCATTAGTTTCGAGGTTGAGATAATATTTTACGTTGCCCCGTTCATCTTTTTCCTTATTATTAATCAAGTCGACATATTGATTTAACATTTCGTATTGGCCTGTAGGAAACATTAAAAAATAATGGAATAAATTTTAATTTCCTTAAAAAGTGGTATCACACATAATTGTCATAATTCCAAAATTTTAGCGCAATTAATTTATTTCAAAATGTTGTATACAGGGTGATTCAGGTTGTTTTTCTCAAGGGAATAGGAGTTGTAGAACATGAAAAAAGAATTTCTTTTTACAGGTGCGATTTTTTTTTATTTAGGCCTTAGTTTGGGAGTTATCGCTAAAAACGTGATATTTTTGATGAGCTCATAACTCCTTTAAAAATTGTTTGATTTTCAAAAATTAAAATGATCTAAAAAGCTAATTTTAAGCTGCATTTATTTAGTTCCACACATTGACTTGCTCCGAATCAATGTAACAAAATGGCGGCCATTTGAAATTTTCGAATTTCAATTTCTCGAAAACCACTCCATGGATATTTAATTTTTTTATCTCATTTTTATAGAAATCACAACAAATTTTACTCCGAACACTTTTCCGAAATATTAACCCTTGTGCCTTTTGTAATGCCGAACGTCTATTGACCAATTTAAAAAGCGTTGAGACTTAATCACTGATGCTAACTTTTTGGCCAGTAGTAGGTAAAATTTCTTTGAAAAAACTTACCTTTTGCTATTCTAGGCTCCTATATTCTTTTCTATGCACTTCTGGTATCCCAAACACATGTTCGGCGTCACAGTTTTTCGTAATACGTATAACGTCTGGCACTTATTTCTTGGACAGATTAAATCTCTTTTTTAGACCATGTGGTCCCACAAATAGCAGTTCAGGGAGTTTAAATCGGGGCATCTTGCTACGCAACCCCTGGGCCCACTCCTCCCAAGCCACCTTCCCGGGCACATGCACTCCTTAGTTTATCAAAGCACAGTTGCTTCTGAAAAATAGCTGTCCAAGAAATAAGTGCTAGTCGTATTACGAAAAACTGAGGCAGAACATGTTGTTGAGGTGCCAGAAGTGCATTAGAAAATAATAATGTTGGCCAAAAAGTTGGCATCAGTGATTAAGACTCAACGCTTTTTAAAATGGTCAATAGACGTTCCGCATTAAAAAAGACATAAGGGTTCATATTTCGGAAAAGTGTTTGGAGTACAGTTTGTGGTGATTTTACTTTCTATAAAAATGAGATAAAAAAATAAAAAATCCATGGAGTGGTTGTCGAGAAAATCATATTTGAAAATTTCAAATGGCGGCCATTTTGTAAAATTGATTCGGAGCAAGTCAATGTGTGAAACTAAATAAATGCAGCTTAAAATTAGCTTTCTAGATCATTTTAATTTTGAAAATCGGACCATTTTTAAAGGAGTTATGAGCTTATCAAAAAAAATCACGTTTTTAGCGATAACTCCTAATATAAGGCCTAAATAAAAAAGTCACACCTGCAAAAAATGATTCTTTTTCATGTTCTACAACTCCTATCCTCTTGATACAAACAACCTGAATCACCCCGTATTTGTTGAATTTGTGTGTTTGACAAGACTTTTAGACAAAATTATTTCGTTCAATTTTTTCGTTCAAAAATTTGTTCGTATTATACTATAGCAATCTGTAATAAATATAATGCTCCCAAAAAACCACTTCGCGGCAAGTTAATATTCAAAAATGGCACTGAAATCAAGAGTGCCCGGCTCAACTGTATATCTTTTTTCTCCCCTTTTAAACCTTCCTTTTTTACATTAATTACACTAGTTTTGAAAATATTGCAAACCTTTTCTTTACGCCCTTTTTTCGCAACTTTTCACACTTTAGAAACTCACTTTGACACCTTTAGCGGTGTGCCTACTAGACGGTTCTAGACAGTCACCCCAAAATGACCCCTTTTGACCCATAAATGGACTCCAGATGGCGCTATCTTCAATGTTAACGTTGTGGCTCGAATTATGGCCTCAGGGAATATTCGTTTTAAATTTCATAAATATTGGACTAATAATAAAGACTAATATGTAGATGCACGAATATTCGATTTTTGCGGACGAACGGACACACATATTTTATAGACCCATTTTTACTTTCCTTATCCCATAAAAAGGAAAGTATTGTAATGGGCTGTAATTTTCGATGTCGATTTTTCAATGTCAAAACAAGTTTTTGGGTCCCCAGAGCCCAAATCTCGAGTTTCAGCCATTGGTCTGTCTGCCCGTCTGTCTGTGAACAACTTATCTCAAGAACGACAAGTGCTAGAGACTTGAATTTTGGTATGTATATGAAGTGTAATATACAGGGTGTTTCAGAAGGTTATGCAAAAAAAGAAACCACGTATAGCAGAGCTCAAATGAAGGCCACTTTGCTTAATAAACCCCTATATGGAAATGGACCCCAAGGTAGCTAGGGCCACCCAAAGTTGGCACTTTAAAATCGAAAAAGAATTATTAAAAATTGAATTATTTTGCGATTGACTTCATTGTTTGCATGGCGTCTCCCCCAATCAGGGGCGGAGTTATGGGGGTCATGAAATGAAAATGCCTAAAACTTTTTGATGCGTATTTTTTTGGTATTTTAAGGTATGACATGTTGTCTAAAACTTGTTTTGCTACAAAAAAGACCGGAATAGCTCATGTCTAAAACCAACCGTGGACCTTTTAAAATCACAAAAATTGAGGGTAGGACGATTCTAATTATTCAAAATTTTCCTCGTGGCCGTTGGCCTCGACCCCCCTGTGTTTGGGGGGTATTCCATACCCTCCGGAAGTATCTGTTCCCTAAGTGCTACAACCCCCCCTAAGATATAGCCTTAAGTTCGCCCTTGGGGTCCATTTCCGTCTATGGGTTTATTAAGCAAAGAAGCCTTTATTTGAGCTCTACTATATGTGGTTTCTTTTTTTGCATAATCTTTTGAAACACCCTGTATAATTGTTTTTCCGCTCTGGGGACTTCAAAACGTATTTTGGCATTTAAAACTCGACATCGAAAATTTCAGCCCATTACAATACTTTTTTTATATAGATAAAGAAAGTCGTGTGATGTTCTCACTTCACACCAGATTTTTTTCATTTCCTTTAGAATGAATCCTATTGGTTTCCCACAGCATATTTTGGAAGGAAATGACATTTTAATTATTGATAGTGTGTATAGGTAGCTAACACAGAGTATCTAAAAAAAGTATCTTCTTTATAATAACAGGGGGGGCGGGGGGAGAGTTCCCCCCAAAAGTTCTTGCAATGGGCAAATCGTATAAATATCTAATTTCTATTAAATTTTTCGCTGCATTACATCATATATCACGACAACTCGACATCGAAAATTTCAGCCCATTACAATACTTTTTTATATATAGATAAAGAAAGTCATGTGATGTTCGCACCAGATTTTTTTTGGAATGTAGTGGTCATAATTCTTCCACAAAAGCAAAAGAAAAAAAAAAAAATGTCGAATTTTTCATCAATACAATACTTTACTTACCTATATACTTCGTACATGGGAAAATAAAGTAAAAAAAAAAAAAAAAAAACTAATATTAACAAAATGGGGCAATGAACAGTCATACCTACCATGAAGATAATATCTTTTATGTACAGGGTGGTCTAAACCAACCGGCCGCTATCATTTTCACACGAACCGTTCAAGTTATAGAAACTCTAAGTTTAGCTGAAGTTTTTAGGGAAATATTTAAAATATCCGCCCACGGCTCCTAAGCAGGTAGATGAGTGAGAGCATGTCCGCTTCTCACGAAATTCGGATACAATGCCAACTTTTTTTATTGCATATTATCAATGTATGAAACAAAGTAAGAATTTTTTAAAGGAAAAATTTTTTGGTCCGGGATTTGAGTCTCGAGCTATGGACGATTAAATAAAAATTTGGAACCCATTTGGATGCATTGCCATAAACATTTTTCAAATAAGAAATATAAGGCTAATTTCCTTTTTACTTGTAGTCGATACAAAATTAATTTGAAATTCTTATATTACTATTATTATTTTGCTTAACGTCTCNTTGCAAACCAGCTATATATTTATATATATATATATATATATTCATTTTAGTTTTGAAAATGCCTATTAAATGAAATAAAAGTAATTTGTGGCCAGAATTATTTTTCACATTTCAAAATCTCCCAAAGGATATTCATGACAATGCATCCAAATGGGCTCCATTTTTATTAATTGTCCATAGCTCGGGATTCAAACCCAGGACCAAAAAAATGTTTTCTTTAAAAAGTTCTTATTTTGATTCATACATTGATAATATGCATTAAAAAAATGCGTTTTATTTGAATTTCGCGAGAAACGTGTGCGGATGTTATAAATATTTTCCCGAAAAATTCAGGTCCGACTTTATGTATAAATTCTTTTTTTCGAGACTCGGACTTGAAACAGAGATAGTGACCGATAGGACTTGGACACCCTGTATATTTGTATTAACAATCAAATGATTCATTTTAACATGCCTAAAATCCAAAATTAGAAATAAAATTAAAATACCTCCAATATGAATTGCGAACATTGCCAATGTTGTGTAACACAAGCATGCAATTATTAATAAGAAGAAAGCGGCACATGGCATTATGATTGAATAAATATAATAGAAGGGTGGTGCAGAGAGATCAATATCAAAATAAACATAATAATTAATAGGTACAATATTATGTGGATATTTATAATTGTAAATTTCAGCTCTTTGTTCGATTCTCTCTTCGTAAGTTGTCAAATGAGATTCTGCAACCGCTAGAGAAAATGCTGAAATGAGGAAAAAATAAATTAGTCATTTGAGAAAATGCTGAAAAGAGAAAAAATTAAATTTGTCATTTGAGAAAATGCTGAAATGAGGAAAATTAAATTAGTCATTTGAACAAATATTCAGGAAATGTACACTGTAACTGTTTACGTGCATTGGGGATAAGTTTGTTAAAATTTTACACCTCGTTATCACTTTACTTGGAAGACGATTGTCTTCTTAATTGAAAAAGTCGGTGTTAGAAGTCTGATCAATTATTAATGTTTTTTTCAAGTAGGGACACAAAAGTCGGTGTATGAAGCCTGGTCAATTATATTAATGTTTTTTTCAAGTAGGGACACAAAAGTCGGTGTATGAAGTCTGATCAATTATATGAATGTTTTTTTCAAGTTTCAAGTAGGGACACAAAAGTCGGTGTATGAAGTCTGATCAATTAGATTAATGTTTTTTTCAAGTAGGGACACAAAAGTCGGTGTATGAAGTCTGATAAATTATATGAATGTTTTTTTTTCAAGTAGGGACACAAATGTCGGTGTATGAAGTCTAATCAATTATATTAATGTTTTGTATTGAATGATAGGTTTGTATTGTCCTATGCTCATTAATCGAGCTGTAAATTGCGTAGCAAGGTCCCCAGATCACACAATCCCATGGATTTCTATGTATGGGGAAATTTCAAACTATTGGTCTACGCTACTCATGTCCCCAGTCTGGTGGAACTGCAAGTAATCACAGAACGAGTACGAAACTCCATTCTTGGAAGGGCAGAGGTGCGTATCGCTGCTGATGGAAGCCACTTCCAAATCGTAGGTCGAAGATATATTTTTAAACGGTAAATCTTATTTTGTCATTCAGTTTGCAATTGCTTGGATAACCAAAATGTTTAGGTCATTTTTCCACCCAGTACGCCCCATATCTCCGGCCCTGGTTATTGGACAATTATGAGGCTCATATCAAAAGATGCCAAAAGAAACGTTTGGTCAACAAGTTTTTTGTTTTATCAAAATATCTCGAGTAGTTTTTCTGTTATTAAAAAAAAAAAAAAATCGATTTTTATTTGCTAACTTTCAAAAATCGTAGAGCGAAGAGGAATCATTTTTCCGGATTTTGCCTCAGAAGAAATAAGTTCTTTTTTTTATATACTATTCACGATATTTTTTGTGGGCGGCATTTTGTTACATCATGTATACTTAGAACACGGCAAATCCTACCGAGATATTTTGTTGATCACACACTAAAACCAATTGCTGTAATTCGATCTTCGGGCTCAGTGGAGTGCGTACCTCAAGATGTGTAGGTATAAGCATTGAAAGTCGACATCGAAAATTTCACCCCATTATTATATTATCTTCTTTTTTCATAGATAAGGAAAGTCGTGTGGAGTGGCGGCTGCTCCTTAAGGGCAAAAGGGCACAGCCCCCCCAAAAAATTACAGAAAATAAAGCATAAAAATATTTTGTTTGTAATTTAATTTTATATCTACAAAAGTATTCTTCTTTCCCCAAAAAGGGAAAACACTTGAAAAAATATATCCCTTTATTTTCTATAACTTGCGAGTTGCTTAAAATATCTGATGTTCACTTGCAAAAAATATCGTATGTTCACCATGTCTCACAGGCAGTATATAATATAACGGGCGTAATGCTTATAGCTCCAAAATTCTAGAAAATTTCCTTTGTAATTTCGGATCTTTTCCCGCTAATTTCAAAATAAGAGAGGAATTATCCATCCTATTTACATAGAAATTGGGCCTGCTCATAAATTATTGGTTCTCAAAATGTATTATAATGTTCCATTTTATCGCGTTCTGAGGGGAATTTTTATTTTCTCTCCTCTCAAATAGGGGTACGTTTCTTCTGAAAGAAAAAATTAGATGTTGCCAAATGTTTCGGAGAAACCCACAGAAGTATAGAGCATAGAGGGAGAAATGCAAATTTATAAAAAAAATATTCATCGAACCCACGACTTGCTTAGGGCTCCAAATTAAGCTGGAAAAAATTAATTAATTAATTCAAACAATTTTCATGGTAGGTAGATAGATAGATAATACATTATTATCTTTAATTTTATTTTTATATTGAGTAATACGGCTCAAATAATATTTGATGTAACATCAGCCAAACATTATTTAAAATATGGCAACACTGTGATAACGTATCAGCAAAATTCAAAAATTTTATAAACAAAGTGTTTGATTGCTTTTGTTGATTGTAAAATATAATTATTGATAAATTGTTTTTTATTTTATAGAAAATCTATTTTTTGAAGCCAATTTCGACTTTTTTTCCTATTTGGAAATAACCCTAATTAAATAAAAAGTGTTTATTAATTTAAATTCTGTTGGAAAATGAGTCTTTTCTCAATAAAATAAACGTCGCATTCAGTGTATTTTGGTAATAAACATAAATTGTATTAACAATAAAATATTTTTATTCATGTTTACTTTTGAGTATCAAATCAATCAAAATCAATGCAAACGTTGCTCAACTTCAGTGATCTGACGGGAACTGTAGTATTCAATTTTTAAGGCATAAATGAATTTTGTTTTGGAATATTTTTTTTTTTTTTTTTTACAAGAATAGTTATTCTATATCTTTAAATGAAATTATTAAATATATAATCTTAAAGTTTAATTTAACCATATTTCCTTTACAATAAATTATATAGACAATTATTTAGATCGTGTCTGAATAAATACCTAACCTTTTAACATGCAAATTCAATGTCTATCATTGGAAGAGGAATTAATGGAAACCAAATCTAAATATGACTCAAATTTCGATATATTAGTCAGGTAAGCCAAAAAATCAACTTTTATTGCATTTTAGCAATACCTGGGGGGGCATGTAGCCCCCCAGGCTAAATATTCACGGGCCGCCACTGGTCGTGTGATGTTCACACCAGATTGTTTTATGATGACAACCACACTAATAGAAATACGTAGCTAATATAGATACTTGCCTGTAGTTGCAAGAATTGCGAAAAAAATATAATAACGTTTTTCTTCTTTCGAACAATTTTGAACAATTTTTCGATCTCGAATCGAAAATTTTGATTTCATAATATTTATCAAATGAACAAGTTTGTATTTCTCAAAATAAATCAATGTAAATTCGAGACAAGTTTGTAACACAATGATATCCTCTACCAGTTTCTCCATGAATTCACTTTTATATTTAATTGCATACGAAAATGTGCTTACGAACTGCATAAAAAATACTATGTATAATGAAATTAAAAAAAACGTCGATTGAATTTGTCGCAAAGTGTGATATTTGGATTTTGTTTCATTTGTTGTATACGTAATGATTATATTGAACATAGATGCCATTTTATAATTGTAGAAGAAACAGGGATAAACCATGATTGTTAATCTGACAACCGCTTTTTATTTAACTGAAAATGGAAATGTGATAATCAAGATTAAATAATTAGACAATATGGATTCGCAGTCATTAGAAATGTGGCGAACGATCGATAGCACGCAGAATTGTCAGGCCGATGTTGACTCTACAGTGTTCAGCAAGGCCGTAACTAAGATTTTCCTTCCGGGAAAGGCCTGGGCTGGCCGAAACTTAAGGTAATAACAAAAATATCATCAACAATAACAACATCATCAACAAGAACAGTAACAACATTAAGAACAACAAAAAAAATAATTTCTATAATTTGTTTTTCATTATTCTCGGGGGGGGGGCTGCACCGCCTTAGGCCCCCTTATATACGGCCTTTTTTCGGAGTAGAAATGAGGGTTGAGGGTATCAGAGCATGAGATGTAGAGATGTTATTGCTTATGTAGATTGAGTAAGTTCTGATATATTCTTAATATGTTGTTTCCTCCATCGCTTTTATATTTAATTAATGAAGCATGGATTATTAATTATGTAATCATATAATTAATTAATGAAGCATGGATTATTAATTATGTAACCAAAATCCATGCTCCATCAATTATCCATGCTGGTGTGATCATCACTCGACTTTCCTTATTTATTATCGCCTTTCAACCGTTAATCAGCCGCCAACAATATACAGGGTTTGAAAGCTTTTGTATTCTAGTTTTTTTTTTTTTCATCTATGTTTTGTAAATAATGTCGTCCAAATGACGGCCTTGGCAAGGGATACACATTTAGAGTCTTTCGCGGAAGTTTTCCATGACTCTTGTCAGCATACCAGCATCAATTTGGATGATTTCTTCCAAATTTGCCTCCTTTAAATCTTCAAGGTCCTAGTGCGATGTATGAAGACCTCAGCCATCAGGTAATGCCACAGGAAGAAGTCGCAAGGACTCAAATCCGGCGACCGAGGGGCCCACGAAATGTCATGCCGTAAGGAGATCACGTGACCGGGGAACGTGTCCTGGAGAATCTCATGAGAACGATTGGCTGTAAAGGCCGTAGCCCCATCCTGGTAGAACCAGAATCCTCTATGTTGTGTTCTTCCCCGTATTCCTCAATATTTGCACGCAAAAAGTACTCTAACATGCTGCAGTAGCGTTGGGACGTCACGGTAAATGTAACGCCAACTTTCTCAAAGAAATAAGGGCCTATGATCCCAATGGCGGACACGGTGCACCAAACCGTAAACTTTGGGCTGTGAAGTGGTCTCTGATGAAGCTCTTGAGGGTTTTCGAGTTTCGAGTGCCCAGTAGCGGCAGTTTTGCCGCTACTTCGTCGCTCGTCCATAAAATTGGAGTGGGTGACACTTCCAGTATCGCATTGCAACAATCCCGTCGCCTGCCCTAGTCAGCTGGGGACAATTCATGGAGCATAACAATCTTGTACGGGTGTAACTTGAGGTCGCAGTGTTCGTCTCAAGGTTCTGTTCGAAATTTGAAGAGAAACCTCATGTTTCCGTGCAGAGCGCCTTGGGGACTGTACAATGGATTCCCTCACTCTGACGATGTTTTTAGGGGTCCTCTTCCATTTTAACAAGCCCTTCCGTTTCAAACCTAAAGCTGGTGATGTGGTCCTAAAGTTGTGAACCCAACTCAAAATTGATTTTCGACCAGGAACTGGATCTGTGGATTGCAAACCATACATTATGCGGAACGCCCTCTGAGTGGCTATAATGGATTCACTTTATTTTATAAAGCACCTCGACAACGAACGTTCGATGCTCACGTGACCAAACCATTGCGAAAACTAAAAACTAGATGTCATTTCGTGTTGAATATCACAAACCCCTCGCTCCTCCCACTATAACTTCCTCTCTCACGATTTTTTGAAATGTGGGAAAACTAATTGCCGCACCTTGTATTACACTTCAACCGAACTTGTATTCTTCAATTTCTGGTATGAAATTGATATGAATAGGCACCAAGTTTAAAGTACCGTTATTAGCTATTACCATTCTCATTTTAAGCAAGATATGCGAAAACCGCTAAAAAGCGCATAAAACCTTCAACGGTAAATTCGATTTCCACAACACGCTCATTTTGCCGTTCATGGCATAAAACTGACATAGGTACATACCAAGTTTCAAGTCTCCAATAGCACTTGCCGTTCTTGACATATCTTGTTCACAGACAGACGGGCTCTGGGGACCCCAAAACTTGTTTTGCCATTGAAAACTCGACATCGAAAATTTCAGCCCATTACAATACTTTCCTTCTTATAGGATAAGGAAAGTTAAAAAAATCAAATTGGAGAATTAAAAGTAGGAAAGTTTCATTTGATGCATGTAAAAAGATTTTAAATTAAATTTAAGGACTTGGTCACAATGTATTTTGGAACTCATTACAATGATTTTAAATTGTACTTAAAAAATCGTCTTCTAGAACTCGCTCCATAGAGTTTACAGGAGTTCCCTTCATTCTTTTTCAGGTACCCTCTTAAAACAGTCATTTTTTTTTACAAGGTTCTTTTAATTTTGAAGTTCGTTAATTCTAATTTTATAATATCCACTTTTCTCTTTCGTAAACATTAATTTTTACTTTACCTTTCCATATAATTTTTACTTTATCTTGCCATATAATTTTTACTTCATCTTTCCATATAATTTTTACTTTATCTTTCCATATAATTTTTACTTTATCTTTCCATATAATTTTTACTTTATCTTTCCATATAGGTAAGTAAATTATTGTATTGGTGAAAATTTCAATGTGTTTCTCTTTCTTTTTTTTTGTTCTTTTCTGGGCGAATTATGACGACTAGATAGCAAAAAATAGGTCTAGTAAAAATGTGTGTTCGTCCGTCCGCAAATTTTTGGTCTCCTGAAATTTTTGGTCTCCATATGAACAATATGCAGGACTTTTCGGGCACCAAACCTCAAATCACTCCAATCTTGATGAATTTTAAACAAATTTAGGGTCTCTTTTGTTGGTATCTTCACCTGGGGGCCCTTAAAATATTTTCACTAGATAGCTGTGACAAAAGTCGAAGTTTGCCAAAAGCAATTCAATTTTTTTTTTTCACAATAGAGCTGCGACATCAGCCGAAGGTTGCAAATTCTAATTCCAAAAATATTTTCTATAGGGAGCTGCGACAACAGCCGAAGGCTGCCGAATTATGAAATCAATTTGGCAACTGCTGTCACAGCTCACTAGTAAAAATATCATGAATTAGTGAAAAAAATATTTCATTTAGATTTGGCCGCCTTCCGCTGTCACAGCTTTCTAGTGAAAATATTATCTTAGTTAGATTTGTCAGCCTTCGGCTGTTGCCGCATCTCTGTATTGAAAATATTACATGAATTAGATTAGGCAGCCTTTGGCTGCTTTCACAATTCACTAGTAAAACTATCATATGAATTAGATTTGTGTCGCAGCTCCCTGGAGAAAATATTATTTGAATTTTGCAACATTCGGGTGTTTTCGCAGCGTCCCCAGGTTAATAATTTACTTACCTATATTTCGTATATGGGTATATACCTAAAGTGAAAATCTCCTTCAAATCAATTGTAACAGATCATCAGCAAAAACCCAGTTTCTACGCAGTTTCTATGGGTACTCTGAGGATCAAGCTAGGGTCACCGTGCCAGGAAAGAGTTACAGCTAAAGAGAGTTAGCACCGAACAAAACGTTGTGGCATTGAGGAAAGCAACGCCAACACTATTTGAAAGGGTGATTGAAAATAATGAATCAAAATCGTGTTGTTATTAGGAATGGATCTTACTTCGTTCTGTCAATTATCGCCTGATAGTTTTTGGTTTGGAACTTGACCTTTAGGGCAGTGAGATAGGTAACTGAGTCAAGTTTAATTAATATGAAACAAATTAAAATGACGACAACACAAGAAGTCATTTGTTTCTTGATAGGAAGATATTCATTTTAAAAGGCTATTCAAAACTAACCCTTTCATGGTACTTAAGTTCCATCAAACTTTAAATATCTACGAATATGCCAAATTTTGTCAATTTTTCGACTTCATACAGTAGCGCACAGTGCAGTGGCGGATACAGGTCTTCAGTTGAGGGAGGGCGATCAAGCGTTGAGCTCAAATCTGATGTGATATTTAGTACTTATCAAAAATGACTTTTTTTAGGAAATAAGTCTGCACAAGATGTCCAAGGAAAATAGCTTGATTATTAACTAACAGACTTCGCAATTAGCCATATTCATTAATGAAATTGAATCTGCAATTTTTTAGTATTCATATTTCACACACGAAATTGAAGCATGAATGCGTTTTCTTTTAAACACAAAAATCTAAAGTGTGTTTCCGAGGGGCGTGGGGCTAAACTGAGGGGGGAGGCGATCGTCCCTATTGCCCCCCCCCCTGTATCCGCTTCTATTACAGTGTGATCCGCAAATATATTTGATTCGCTATTTGATTTTATTTTTAATTATTTATTTTGTGTTCAGGGGTTATAAATCTCTGAAACATTACAATTTTGGAATTAAATTACCCTACCCGCCACATATTAAAAAATAAATTGTTAAAGTTAATACCAAACTTTGTCCAAATAGTCTGATAGGGTTTAAACGCGACAATCAATTTTGTCATGTTTGATTGTTTTTGAATACTATTAATCTTACCTTTAAAAAATTTATCTTACCTTTAAAAAATATTTCTGAGGCGTCTGTGGACACCCAAGTTCTCAATTATTATCGAAAATACAAATGATAGAATGAATAATGCTTGCTATATTTCATTAAAGTCCAAAAAATTATAGAAGGCAGAAAAAAAATAGTATGGAGGACCCTCTCCAAGGCATATGAGAGAGGGAAATATAAAAAAAGGGGGAATCAATTAAGTTAATTCTAAGTGTATAATTATACTACTGATAGTACTGATGTGTGGTCAAATAATATCCTTGAGTAATACATAATCTTTTCTCGATAGTAGCTTTGTCCAACCTAGTGGTAGGAACCGATAAAAGCACATCGGGATAATCTAAAATGCTGACATTTAAAACAAAGATGTTCCACAGTTTTAGTCAAGCACAAAAAGTCCATAAGAGGCTTAGGTACAGGGGCTTACATAGCCCCAAAGAGGAACTTAGCTCACGAATTTAAAAAATCCACAGTATATAAAATCTTCTCTAAAATATTGATTTTCTAAGGAAATAGGAGCCGTTATCACTCAGGCGTATGAACGAAGTCCAAAATTGAGAATGGCGTGCCGCTAATAGTTCATAATATGTTTGTTAGATATTTCTTACTCAGAGTGCGTTATGGTAAAAAAAAATATCTCGAAATCANAAAAATCTTCTCTAAAATATTGATTTTCTAAGTAAATAGGAGCCGTTATCACTCAGGCGTATGAACGAAGTCCAAAATTGAGAATGGCGTGCCGCTAATAGTTCATAATATGTTTGTTAGATATTTCTTACTCAGAGTGCGTTATGGTAAAAAAAAAAAAATATCTCGAAATCAGTATGTTAAATCGAAAAAAGATTTAAGCAAAAAATATTTGTTTTTTAATACAAAGTTAAAAATCACAATCAAAATAATTTTGGTGACCTTGAAATATTCACGAATGTCGCTTTCAAGTTCAACGTTGTTGTTTTTTTTAAAAAAATAGAATCAGTATTTCTGAATGTTATACCTATTAAATTTTTTAATATTTTTTGCTTAATTTTGATTTATTCTTTTCAATAATGAACCTTTGGAATCGTCACGGCATATAATTTTTACTCCATNGTTCCCAAGCGGTCACCCCATCCAAGTACTAACCACACCCGACGTTGCTTAACTTCAACCAACGTACACCACATACAACCAATTAAAATAATCATTATGACGAACCGAATGGACAAATAGAACCAAAAAAAAAAAAATGTAACCAGCCAATTTTATGATCAGAATAGGTCCATATCCCATACCGATCAATATCGAACAAGATGCTCGATAATTATATACCTAGTTGCACAATTATGTTCAGTTGTTCAGTTAAAACTTGACTTCACTGAGTTCAGGAATTTTCTCTTGAACGCTTGAATGCGAGGGTTAATTATTTTCCTTCATTTCTTTAGAATGTATCCTATTGGTGTCGGAAAATATTTTTGAAGGAAATGACATTTTAATTATTGATAGTGTGTATAGGTAGCTATACACACTATCACTATCTGATGATGTAGATGTGGAACAGGGGAAGAGTTCCCCCCCCCCACCCCAAACAAATTCATGCAATAGGCAAATCGTATGAATATCTAATTTTCAATTAATTTTTCGCTGCATTGCAACATATATCACTGTAGTTGAAAATCTCAAATATTCGCTCCTAGAATTCACCTTGCTGATGTTGGAATATTATGACATTTTCTGACACATATATTGGCAAATAAATGCAGTTTATTTCCTTAGATCCCCCCCCCCCAATTTTACTCTGGATCCGCCCCTGATAAAGAAACATACATAGGTACCGAATCGCATACAATTTTAATATGGCGTCATTGTGAAACAGATTTTTAAATAAAAATTACAAAGTTTAATCTAGTTAACCTTAAAAAGGCACTTTGTGACGTGAAGTAATATATCACTTGTGCAACGTTCATTTCATTTGAATTGGTGGGCGGAGCGCTGCCTCAAAAACGACGAAATAAAAATAAATTTGTTTGGTATATACTGTGTCAAGTGGAACCATATAAAAAGTACTACATCTTCACTTGACTAAAAATTAAATAGATGTTAAATTGAGCTGTTCTTCTGAATACATCATCAGAGCTTCTAATGATGTGTTCAGGAGACACGATGTGGAAGCTCTGATGATATGTTCAGGGGAACACGATGTGCAAGCTCTGACGATGTGTTCAGGAGAACACGATGTGGAAGCTCTGGTGTTGTGTTCAGGACAACACGATGTGGAAGCTCTGGTGTTGTGTTCAGGACAACACGATGTGGAAGCTATGATATGTTCAGGAGAACTCGATGTGCAAGCTCTGATGATGTGTTCAGGAGAACACGATGTGGAAGCGCTGGTGTTGTGTTCAGGACAACACGATGTGGAAGCACTGGTGTTGTGTTCAGGACAACACGATGTGGAAGCTGTGATGATGTGTTCAGGAGAACACGATGTGGAAGCTCTGATGATGTGTTCAGGAGAACACGATGTGGAAGCTCTGATGATGTGTTCAGGAGAACAGGACACGATGTTCCCCAAAATTTGATCGATACTAAAATTTTCTTATGAAACTCTATATGTGACTGACGGTTATGAAAAGTTATTCTACGCACCTTGAAACGTAAAATATCAAATTTTTAGGGGGAGGGAGGTATTTTTTTTCGTGACCATGTTCATTATTGAAAATAATACCAAAAATAAAATGATTTTCCATAATAAACTATTGGAAATCTGTCAATGGCACGCTAAACACAACAGATACCGCAGGATCTCTGGAATTAGGCAACCTCCAGCGAGTTTTTACTTGTTGGGTGACCACGTATATTAGTTCCCCCGTGATGCTGGATTTTTTTCAGCCCAACCGAATCTGGGTGAGGTTTGTAAGTTTCCAACAAAAGCAGGGTAAATCCCCCGACTCGAATGAAGTTTATAAGTTTAAAGAGGCGAAATACGCTCGAAAAAATCTTGTGCTATCCCAATATATCTTACATGTATTGGGCGAGTGCCTATCATTGCACTATACCCCACTTTGATAACTTTCTGGGTCCAGTTCAATGCCGATATATCTTACAGGTATTGGGGGAGTGCATATCATTGCACTATACCCCACTTTGATAATTTTTTGGGTCCAGTGCAATGCCGATATATCTTACATGTATTGGGGGAGTGGTTATCATTGCACTATAACCTACTTTGATAATTTTTTGGGTCCAGCCAACTTAACGCATCCGTTTTGGGGTACCTTTCTCCGTTTGTTTAATATAGGAATGACCTACGCCAGCGATTATTAACCAGGGTTACTCGAGAGCTCATNAGTACGACCAAAATATATTTTCTTAAAAAATCATGGGAATATTTCTTTCTGAAAGTGTTATTCTTGTTTTAACGATCTAAACCCTTTTCCTTTATTTTTAGCCAAAAAAAAGTTATACGTGTAAGTATGAATTTTTTTGGCTAAAAGTTTATAAGTAAAGCTATCAAGAAAATGTGAGAGTATTTTATTGTTGGAAATGAGAAATTCTGTGATCCTTTAATATTTTGCTCCATTTTTTTGGAGACACAATAACTATTCTAACACAATAACTATTCTATGGCATATTCATTTTTATAAGCACGCGAAATGTTAATGAAGTAAAATTACTCTAATAACATCTTGCGTGCTTTAGTTGATTTATGACTCCCTTTCCCTCCGCATCCGGAGGATCCATTTTCCTCAGCATCCTGAGAATTCGCCTTCCCTCCTCATCCGGAGAATCCCCTTTCCCTTCGCATCCGGGGAATCCCCTTTTACTTCACACCCAGAGAGTCCCCGTTTCCTCCGCATCCGAAGAATCCCCCTTCCCTGAGTCGCCAGTGTTGTATACAATCCCTCACGTAGTAACGATTAAAAAACAATTAGAAAATTCGTGACGATTTCAAGGGTTTATTATTGAAAATACAAAAGTACCTACAGCAAGATAGTTATATGATAAGTTTTGAGCTGTCAGATTATGTCATCTTTAACCTTGTTTAACCTTGCGCATTTCAAATCTTGCTCGATTTTACGCTTTTCCTAAACCTTCAACTAGATACCTTGGAGAACAACTTCTTCCTCAATATACCCATGGGAGATTCGAGCAGCAAGGTTGTACAGAAAGACACGAGAATTGTTAGGGTCACATCACCGCACATCCGTAAGATCTGAAAAGAATATCAAATAAAATATTACAATAGAAGACTAAAATAAAATTTAAATCGTTTTCGAGAGCCAGATTTCCAAAAGTGTGTACCAGACTATTATACAGTATGTCGAAGAAGTCCTAGCGGAACCCTGTAACTTTTGAACGACTTGGAATGTTTACATTCGGAAAAGCCCTAGGGATAGGAAAGAGGCCATGGCCAATTGAATGGTTATGAAGGGATCCGACGTCGTACCCACTTGGAAATGAAGTTTCTTGACATAAAGTAACTCAAAATTGGTTATTCCATTGCCTTCTCTCCAAAGGAGAGCGCAAGAACAATACATGTCCTAATGGGCCGACTAGATCGATCCGTTATCTGTTCTCCTCCCTCTTGTTAATTTTGTCCCATTTCCTTGATGTATTCGCAACTAGGAAGATAACAACTACATCGATGATATGACCCGAACGTACAGCAACCATTTCCAACATAAATTCAAAGAAAAGAACATTTGGGACAACTTAAAAAGAATTCTAGTCTTTTATTTCAGGGAGAACGGAAGGACGGAATGCCCTGGGGCGTGTCTAGATCGTTCTGTTCTCCCCTCTTCTGCTCATTGTGTCTCATTTTGGTACATCCGTGATGTACCTTTCAGTTGGAATTGAAGGCTTCAGCTATATCCTTCCCAAAGATTAGCAAATGTTTCTCAATCAGGAATTTATCGCATTCGGGTCATACCATCGATGTAGTTGCTATCTTCCTAGTTGCAAACATGTCAGCGAAATGAGACAAAATGAACAAGAGGGAGGAGAACAGATAATGGAACGAGCCACCAAGACATACTGTCCCTGTGTTCTCCTTTGGAGAGAAGGCAAAAATCCGTTTCATGTCGTCCCAGCCGTTTTTTTCTGCTTCCGAAACATCAGATCACTCCCAATTGCAACCCAAAGCTTGGACGATAAAATTACATAACAATTAAATCCCCCAATATAAAATTAGTAATTTTGAGGTCAGGCGTCATAAAAGTTGAGGTAGCAGCCAATCGAAGGCTACCACAACTTTTCGATTTTTCCATTTACCTATGCGTAGGAAGGAGGAAATTTTGAAAATGGGTATGTTCCGAACGTGAAATTTTATTTCCCACAAGTTTTATTCAATATCATTTTTTATTTGGAATAACAGATTTTGTGTTACAGGCGTTTAAATTGGAGTAATGCACTTTTCTGAAAAAGTGTAAAAAATAGTCTATTCTGACCAAACCGATGAACCAAATTTAACGGGTATTGTCAAATTCAATCCTCATTAAGTTCGAATAGGCCAGTTTTTTTTTTCATAAAATGCATCGTTCAAATGTTATTCGCCAAAAAATAAAATTAGCAGCAATTCTGGCCACTAAAAAATTTAGCTTACCTCAGAAACCGTTGCGTCGCAAACCTAGGTTACTAATATTCAGGATGCCCAAGGTAAAATAAAATCATTTCCCGCTTTCTACTAATATATTCTAGGCTCGGATCTTTTTTGATCTAATTTGATTGAGCTATAAGGAATGTTAGTCCTTATTTTGTTTTGGAATTTTATTTAAATATGTTTCTACGATCCCATTTAAATTTTGGGACGTAAACTCTGATGTCCAAACTTGGATCTCTCCGATTAGTACCGTTCAATTGGCCATTGCCTCTTTCCTATTCCTAGAGCTTTAAAATATCAAAAAATCCAAGCCATTCGAGACTTACAGTGCCTCGGTTAGGACTTCTGAGACATACTGCATAT
This sequence comes from Pachypsylla venusta, assembly GCA_012654025.1. NCBI lineage: Eukaryota > Metazoa > Arthropoda > Insecta > Hemiptera > Aphalaridae > Pachypsylla > Pachypsylla venusta. The sequence continues at coordinate 21,628,139 of CM022881.1, read as the reverse complement.
TATGTTTTAGGATGGAAAGTTCTGAATTCAAATGAATAGGAGATATTATTGTCATTATGTTTTCCACAGAAAACAAATCTGGTCTGTGAGCATTACCAGAGTTAGTCCTTCTGCGAAAAGATCTGAGTTTAATGAAAGTCACGGAATCTACTGACAGTTTTGACGAGGAATATGTAGAATTATAGTTTGTAGTTATACTTACTAAGTTGTACATATTGTAATAGGAAGAATTCTGAGCAGAGAAAATGTCAAAAGTTATGATGTAGAAGTGTATGAGAAACATGTGGAAAGTTAATCTGCCCAAAGGGATAAAAATGGGTTGGGAGAGAAATTTGGAGACCAGCCCTAGAACAAAGTAATAACTAATGAGAAAGGATAGTTGAAAAATGTTCCGTGATGAAAGTTCATGGGTCTTAACATCTCATAACACAGGGTGGAGACCAGTCCTAGAACAAAGTAATAACTAATGAGGAAGGACAAGTTGAAAAATGTTCCGTGATGAAAGTTCATGGTTCTTAACATCTCATAACACACGGTGGAGACCAGCCCTAGAACAAAGTAATAACTAATGAGAAAGGACAAGTTGAAAAATGTTCCGTAATGAAAGTTCATGGTTCTTAACATCTCATAACACACGGTGGAGACCAGTCTTGGGTCAAAGTAATAACTAATGAGAAAGGACAAGTTGAAAAATGTTCCGCGATGAAAGTTCATGGTTCTTAACATCTCATAACACACGGTGAAGACCAGTCCTGGAACAAAGTAATAACTTTCCCCCCCCCCCCCCCTTGGCAATCCTACGGTTAATATATTCTTTTGTAGACTTTCTTATTACCTACCACAAACAAAATTGTAACTTGAAGTAATTTAAATTCCAGATAGATTTGGAGCATTCAGTCATAGGTTCGAATGTTCGATTTGAAGATGATGGAATGGAAAGCTTAGAGGCCCATTAGAAATTGTAACTGGTAGTAATTTAAATTCCAGATAAATTTGCAACACTAAGCCATAGGTTCGAATGTTTATTGAATGATTATTTCAAAATTTGAATCACACATTTTTTTCCGATGAGCTCCAATTCTTCTGTGGTATTCACGGAAAGCGTTTGGCACCTTCGGATTTTTCTTTCTTACGAAACAGAAACTCTATTGAATAGTGTATAAACCTAATGCTCCACAATTTGGGGATAGTAAATAAACAAAAATAAACCTACCCAATAAAAGCTTACCTTAATAATCTGAAAAGGATCATGTGTACAAAGTTAGTAGACTTATTTTCCGATCTTCTCTTGATTAGAGTCCATGAAAGAATGAAGCCGGCCAAAAAGAAGAATAAGTCCAACATTTGAGTGGATGCATTTAGGAGAAAGTATTTGACATCATGAAGAACCTGTCGAAGTAGAAGAAACATCTATCAAGGGGGAGGGGGGGGGAAGGTCAGTAGGTCCAACACTTGAGTGGATGTATTTAGGAGAAAGTATTGGCATCATGGGGAACCTGTCGGAGTAGAAGAAACATCTATCAAGGGGGGAAGCTATGGTCAGTAGGTCCAACAATTGAGTGGATGTATTTAGGAGAAAGTATTGGCATCATGAAGAACCTGTCGGAGTACAAGAAATATCTATCAAGGGGGGAATCTATGGTCAGTAGGTCCAACACTTGAGTGGATGTATTTAGGAGAAAGTATTGGCATCATGAAGAACCTGTCGGAGTAGAAGAAACNTTAGCCAGATTCGGTCCTTCTAACGTTGACAGTATACATTCCTCCATTTGTGAGCCATTCCAAACGATCTCATTATTGACATGTATTGGCCTAACAACTATTGTCCATCAGAGACAGGTATTTTACCAATGAATTTTTAACTGGGCAAGCCGTTACCAATATTCACCCCACTCAACCCGGGTTGGGTTGTTGTATGGTGTTCTTTTAATTTTTTAAATCTGTGCCAAATAATAAAATTAAAACTAAAAACTGGCAGTAGGAACCGTGAATATTTGGCCAGGGAGGGTTACATTCCAATTTCAAAAACAAAAAAAAATTAAAACAATTTGCATGCTTGTGCATACAAAAAATGTAATAGAAATTTTTTAGCTTACCTTAAAAGTATTTTATTTACCTGCCTAAAATTTTCACACTACTCCAGATACAAATATGAAAAGTAAAATAAATGTAGGTATATTTCTTTATCCTATGTCACTTTTTTTAGCTATGCTAGCTACTCAATTGTCTTCAGGAGGCTGAGTTATCGAACAATACCAAGTAGAAAATTTGAAAAAATCTTTTTGTTCGTAATTTTATTGAGAAAACACTTATTTTCTAATAGAATCTAAATTAGTAAACACTTTTTATTTAATTAGGGTTCTTTTTAAGTTAAATAGAAGAAGAAAGAATTCGTAAATATTTCCTCTGTGATAGGTAAGTGATTAGAAATCAAATCTATGAAGTTTGCCCAATATTTAGGGTCCTACACCGGGAAAATGGGTTAAGTTTTTCAAAGAAATTAAAAAAAAAAAAATTAAACTCTCTCTATTAATGGCCGCCATGGGTCGATGTTGGACGGTTGTACATACGTAATAGAAGCATGGCCATAAAATCGTTTCCTAACCTCTCTAATTGGTATAAAATTGATTAACAAAATTTTTGGATTACATCAACACATATCCCCGGTTACAAATCCTCATATTTGTAAGAAAAAAAATGCTCATGAAGTTGGCACATGATAGAGAAAGGAGAAAAAATCCCAAGACTGGACCCAGTTGGAGACACTGATAATAAGTGATTTACGGGCAATCCCTTAAATCACTTATGATGTAGACAAAACGGTCCCCTTTATTAACTTAAATTCATGATTTAGACATAAGGATCGATAATGATGTTCGAATATACCCGATTCGTATATTCGTGAGCTAAATTCCTCTTTGGTGCTATGTAAGCCCCTGCAAATGAGCCTCTTATGGACTTTTTGTGCTTGGAAATTAGACTGTTTCCTAGCTAAGGTGAAAATCTACGCAAGCTTGATCAGCCTTTTGGCTAGGTGTTTTGCGTGAATGTCAAGCCTGGGATGCAGCCATCCCATACTTAGTCTCCACGCAATGAGGGAGTCGCAATTAAAGATAACGTGAGAAGCAGTCTCTTCATCCTCCCCACAAAGTCTGCACATAACCTGGTCTTGATGGAAGCCCATAGTGTGCAGATGTTTTGGCTAGTCTGATGTTTTTGCGACTGAGGGCAAGGATCTCTATAGTAAGGTCTATATAACCGAGATATTGAATCCGAATTATAAGACTAGAATTTTTGGGCAATGCCCGTTATATTATATACTGACTGTGAGCCATGGTGAACACGATATTTTTTTTGCAACTGAACAGCAGATATTTTAGCAAGTTGCAAATTATAGAAAATAAAGGGATATATTTTTTTAAGTGGAGGGGGGGGCTGTGCCCTTTTGCCCTTAACGAGCAGCCGCCACTGGGAAATGTTGTCATAAACGCTGGCTCAAGACCAAAAATGTTTTCGCTCATGGAATCTTGAGTCGTTAGGAAAGTTGTCCAAATTTTTGATGCCGGGCACGAAAGTAATTATCAGTGGCCCCCAAGATGATTGGTTCTTTGCAACGGGGCTACCCGTGCTCTCGAGCACAGTCTAAGCCGTTCCCGGAATAGAGATGGGCGGAGCCGTTCATTTCGAAGAATCTTTCTTGCAGCTCAACTATTCTGTTATATAAGTTCATCTTTCTTCTTTTGAGTTTCTTTGAACTTGGTTCTATATGGGAGTCCGCGGATCGAGCAATTAGCACACTCCCGTGTATTCGTTTTTCCCTTTCATTCATTTGTTCAATTGTGGCATCATCGTGTTCAATGGTAGCCAGATGTATGAGACAGCAGCTATATATATCCTGCAAAGGCCTAGTGTCCAATATTTTGGACATTAATTTTGTAGGTCTAGAAGTCCAGCGTAAATTTGTACCTTGCAGTCATAAAGACTCAGTGTCATTCATTTTGTAGACCTAAAAGCCTAAAAAAAATTGTTTTGTAATTAGAAATAAACAAGATATCTTTGAAGTAGAGGTGTTTTGGACCATGAACATTCAATTGATTTGTCCATTTTTCAATAATTACTAAGATTTTCAGAGGGTTAAAAATGTTCCAAATTTTGCATTCTTGCAACAACATTATTGNCCGTTCATTTCGAAGAATCTTTCTTGCAGCTCAACTATTCTGTTATATATAAGTTCATCTTTCTTCTTTTGAGTTTCTTTGAACTTGGTTCTATATGGGAGTCCGCGGATCGAGCACACTCCCATGTATTCGTTTTTCCCTTTCATTCATTCAATAGTGGCATCATTGTGTTCGATGGTAGCCAGATGTATGAGACCTGGGCTTCTAGACCTACAAAATAATGTCCAAAATTTTGGACACTGGGCCTTTAAGCCTACCAAACACAAAAAGTGCTTTGGTATTTAGAGGATAACTTCTAGTCTATCGCTAAAGTTTTTAATAATTGTCATTATATATCCGTTCTTGGAGGCTAATAATTGACATGGGCCCTCAAAACCAATGACGTTTTCCCTTACTTAAAAAAAAAATGTCTGAGAGCACCGTAATGTTTCCATTTTGCGTGTGATTTCCAAAAATTAAGGGTGATGGATCTGGATCCGAGGATCAATAAATTGGCTCCCCTTTTATATTTTTTAACCAATTTTAACCCAATTAGAGAGGTTAGGAAAGGTTTTTACGGCCATACCTCCATTGCGTATGTACAACCGTTCAACATGGATTCATGACGGCCAATAAAAAATGAGTTAAAAAAAATTCAAAAGGGAGCCAATTTACTCTTCCTCGGATAGAGACACCCATGATGGGATTTTAAGACTTCTGATACACTTGTAATAATTGTACCTATATATACTATTTGAAATGTCGAACATTCCAGCATAGAAATCGGGGATTCCACGAACCTGAGAAAATTTGAACTTCTTTTTAACCAAACTATCCAAGAAATAAGCAGAGCATACTCCATAGAAATAGGGGGGACATCGAACATAAAATTTGACATACATTTGTCTGACATGTTCACTACTAGGTGGATCTCTGGCGTCTCTAGAATCAAAAGAAAATACATAGTACTGTTATAGAGAAATAGGGGGGACATCGAACATAAAATTTGACATACATTTGTCTGAAATGCTCCCTACTAGGTGGATCTCTACCCCGCTCTAGAATAAAACGGAAATTATATAGTTAGTACTGTTATAGAGAATACTTTATAGAACTAGGGGGGACATCGAACATAAAATTTGACATACATTTGTCTGACATATTCACTACTAGGTGAATCTTTGGCGTCTCTAGAATCAAAAGAAAATACATAGTTAGTACTGTTATAGGGCATACTCCATAGAACTAGGGGGGACATCGAGCATAAAATTTGACGTACATTTGTCTGAAATGTTCCCTACTAGGTGGATCTCTACCCCGTTCTAGAATAAAACGGAAATTACATAGTTAGTACTGTTATAGAGCATACTCTATAGAAATAGGGGGGACATCGAGCATAAAATTTGACGTACATTTGTCTGAAATGTTCCCTACTAGGTGGATCTCTAGCCGGCTCTAGAATAAAACGGAAATTATATAGTTAGTACTGTTATAGGGCATACTCTATAGAAATAGGGGGGACATCGAGCATAAAATTTGACGTACATTTGTCTGAAATGTTCCCTACTAGGTGGATCTCTAGCCGGCTCTAGAATCAAACGGAAATATAATTATAGTTAGTACTGTTATTATTTTCGTTCGTAGTCGTCTCCGTGGTAGAGTGTGCATCACAGCCGGCTTGCTCCAAGGAGATACCGGGTTCGATTCCTGAACGGGTAAAACATTGTTTTTTTTGTTTGTTTTTTTCAAATTTTCTACTTGGTCTGGTTGGTGTTAGGGGCAACTCACCTTCCTGAGAAAATGTTTGAGTAACTATGGCAATAGCGACAAGCGATATCATTATAAGGTAGCTTAGGCTTAGTGATATTGGAGTGATTCTTGAAAATGCCATGATGCTCATAAAAAGTGCCACATAATTAAAACTTAATGGATACGGGGACTAAAAAGAATAATTCCAAGGCACCCAATTCCATGCCAGTCGTAAAAGGCGACAAAGGTCAAAGTCGTAAACGATATCCTTTCCATTTACAATGCAGAAAGCAAGGAGAAGATACTGCATTATCATTATGTTCTTCCTATGTCCCCTGTAAAAAAAGGGGACTTAAAAAGAATAATTCTAAGACACCCAAGAACATGCCAGTCGTCGGCAAGGTCGGAAGCGGTATCCTTTCCATTAGCCATGCAGAAAGCAAGGAGAAGATACTGAATTATCAAAAAAATAGTCTCTTGAGTGGAAGGTTACCAGTGTTTGAGGTTAATGCGTGGCGATGATGATTTACACCTTATAATATTACATCATAAGTCATGCATAAAAAATAATAATCAAATTTCGGGGGGAGGGTCTGGACCCCATGGAGCCCCCTCCCTGGGTACGGCCTTTAAGTTGGTCAAATTTCTAAAAATTACGGTATATTCAGTGTACGGTAGTAGACATCTATTGTTACGGTACGGTCACATTGAAATACGGTATAAATACCGTAATTACGGTACACCTGGTAACACTGTACCTGATACTCAAGTAAAAAAAAAATTGTGAAATTAACAGTCAGCCTATTAGATGGACTCAGATCTGAGCCAACAAATGAAAATGCCTATCACTTACTGAACAGTTATAAACCACAAACTGGTTTCATTTTTAAAGTAAATTATAATTGAAGGTACAATATGAGCCAGAATGAAAGCGGTTGTCAAAATCAGAGCTCTATAGTTTTGCATCTTGTAAAGCAAAGAGCTAAGAGCAATTCCAAGTAGAAATAGTTGAAACTCTGTCGCCAAAAACCAAGATAGTATGACACACTGAAAACAGAGACAGAAATAAAAATGTACGAGGTGAGTCAGTTGCACGTCGAATGTAGCCACCTAGAGGAGCAAGTCAGCTTCATTAGGTGACGGTCCTAGGCCCGTGTAGGACATCTGGCTGAAATTTTTTGTATTAATAAACTCTTTCATGGAACAGCCTCAGTAGCTCAGATGATTGAGGTGGTGGATTCGTAATCAGGAGGCTGTTGGTTCCATCTCTTTACATAGATCTAAATAAAAGTTTTCGATATATTAATATCGGTAATGTCGATATTCTGCTTTCGATAGAGCAATCTTAGTAACACTAGACCCTGTATAAAAGTGTCGAAAAAACCACTTAAAATGAGTACCGAACCCTGTGTAGACTGCAGTTGTTTTTATAAACCTTTGGAATCTCCCCCTAAAATAGGGATATTTTACGTTTTATGCTATGGGAAATCAGAAAATTAGATTTTCGACATTTCGGTACACTCAGGTCCGGTCCTACCAAAAGCCGAGTTTTGAAACACTCAGGTCTGGGTATTGTATTAACACAGGTTGACACGTGTTAAAATGAAACTCCCTGAAAACTCGTCGTGGTAAGATCGGGCCTCAGTCATACAGTATGAAGAGTTCCGTACTAAACAAACATACTTAACTTACGTAAGATCTTTCGTCAAATAAAGTTGTGACAAAGAGTAAGGTTTGCCACCAATATTTTCTACAAGTCTCCATTTCCGAGTCAGCGAACATTTTCCATCGGGGTCCTTCTTGAATATAAGGAAGTACCCACAAGTTGAACGTTAACAATGTTAGGAGAAGCGGGTAGAACCTGAAATGGGTAAAAAATTAAGTTTTAACCAACATTCCTCCTGGTTTAGTGGGTATCACCCTGGCATTGTACTTTGAAGACCCGGGTTCAATTTCCAGCGGGGTCGGAAATTTTTCGAGCTTATGATTTCGAGGTGCACTCTGCCTCGTGGACAATTGAATAGCTAATGTGATATGAATAGCGACCAGGGGAGTCATTACCAGAGTGCAAATATATATATATATTTTTTTTTTAATTTGGCTTAACGCCTCTTTAACATCTATTGGTCATTCAAAACGGGGTTTTCTTGCTCCATTCGCTATAAACTTGCAAATAGCTACCCACATTGACCTCACACAGCCTGCGTTGAGCCGGACACGAAGGCGCGAACCCACGTTGACACCGACATGGTACGACCTCGCTGGAGGTTGCTTATCTTCAATGACCTAACGTGAAATTTTGTATTCAACATGCCATAGACGCTGGCTGAGCTAATTTTTTTTTTAATGTCAGCATGAATGCCAAACAAACACGTCTAAGCAGTCCTGAAGATTTTTCAAAACTGACATGTGAACTGTCATGTTGTCAAATCTGTGTTTAAGACGCTCATTTTTGGCATGAATTCCAAACATGCACGTCTAAACTAAAAAAATATAAACTAAATCAATTATTATCTTACATAAAAATAAAATTTAATCCCAGGAATAAAATAATGTAAATGAAAATAAAAAAAAATCGCTAGACCCTAGGAAATCTATTCTGAACCAGAACTTTGTCCTTCCTGACATCCCACACAGACAAATGTCTTTTGACAGTGTTTACACACACTTATTTCTTGCAGGTGGTACAT
>CM022881.1:21606137-21618763 GCA_012654025.1 Pachypsylla venusta | reverse complement strand
TTGGCATCATGAAGAACCTGTCGGAGTAGAAGAAACATCTATCAAGGGGGGAAGCTATGGTCAGTAGGTCCAACACTTGAGTGGATGTATTTAGGAGAAAGTATTGGCATCATGAAGAACCTGTCGGAGTAGAAGAAACATCTATCAAGGGGGGAAGCTATGGTCAGTAGGTCCAACACTTGAGTGGATGTATTTAGGAGAAAGTATTGGCATCATGAAGAACCTGTCGGAGTAGAAGAAACATCTATCAAGGGGGGAAGCTATGGTCAGTAGGTCCAACACTTGAGTGGATGTATTTAGGAGAAACTATTGGCATCATGAAGAACCCGTCGGAGTAGAAGAAACATCTATCAAGGGGAATCTATACCTACTGACAAGCTATGGTCAGTAGGTATAGATTCCGCACCATCATTTTTGGTCCGTTCTTCCAATTTTAATGAAATCTTTTGATATTGTCAGGGTGATGGTCTCTACATACCTAACCATTACGCTTGTCAATATCCGAACGCATTCTTATTGATATACCTATATCCAGATAATGTCTGATTCGATTTGGTCCAAATTTGTTTTGTTGGAATTTTGTTGGACGTACGAGTTTCTATTCAATTAATTAATAGTGGCATCTACATATGTTAGCCAGATGTGTGAGTGCAGCCCAATTGTTTAATGTGTCCCGGAAGTCCGAGACCACCTGAATATCTTTTGAACGGCTTTATGTGGAGTTTTGAAATTTTGCATGGTATTATATCCCAAATTATACCACCTGATGTTGTAACCGATTTTTTAGGGGCGGGTCCCATGTGGCATCAGGGGGTCTAACTTTTGTGTTTCAAATACGAACTCCCATCTTGTGATACATTTTCAGAAAGACAATAAAATTAGAAGTAGGTACTTTGTAAAAAAATTTTACACGTCCAGAGTGTTCGGTTTCAAAATGGCGGCCAGTAGAAATTTCCAAGACATGACTTCCAAGAGTGTGTCTAAAACTAGGCGAATTATTTGAAATGGGATATTGAATAATTGCATAGGACACCAATGTCGAGGTACCTGTTTTTTTAGACATAATTCGCCTAGTTTTAGACACTCTTGAAAGTCATGTCTTGGAAATTTCAAATAGCCGCCATTTTGAAACCAAACGCGCTAGACGTGTAAATTTTTTTGCAAAGTATTTTCAATTTTATATCTTTCTGAAAATGTACAAAAGATAGGGGTTTATATTTAAAAAAACAAAAGTTAGACCCACTGGAGACAACATGGGACCCGCCCCCGAAAAATATGTCACACCCTCAGGGGGTTTTGGGATATAATACCATGCGAAATTTCAAAACTCCAGATAAAACCGTTCAAAATATACACCCTGTATAAAGTAGCGAACAGAAGCATACNTTGTTTCCAAATAATTGCAAATAAATGTATTTAATGATCTAAAATTATACGCCCAAATTGTTTCCAAATAATTGCAAATAAATGTATTTAATGATCTAAAATTATACGCCCAAATTGTTTCCAAATAATTGCAAATAAATGTATTTAATATTCTAAAATATGTCACACCCTCAGGGGGTTTCATTTGGGATATAATACCATGCAAAATTTCAAAACTCCAGATAAAGCCGTTCAAAATATACACCTTGTATAAAGTAGCGAACATATTTAAAATTTATATCACAGAAGCATACTTAAAATTTCAGCTTTATATTTCTTGGGTTCGCAATATAAATATTTGTAAATTTAGAGTATCATTTTGGTAAGGCCAAAAGCCCTCTTTACAAATTTTGTGTGTATCACAGCATTACTAATATCCAGGGCCACCGAGAGAAAATCCGGGCATGAGGGTACAACCCCCTCTCGGTGCCTTACTAAGATCCTCATGTAATAAAAGTATCTTTTATTTTCTACCAAACTATATTTTTTTAACTTTGATAATGCCGCTCTATTTCTACTCACTTTAAAGTAGCTACTCAATCGTCCTCATAAGGTTGAGTACACTTCGACATCACAACCAATGAGTCGAAATTTTTCCGACCCGCCAGAAATACGGGTCCTCTAAGTTCAATACCAGGGTGATCCCTACTAGACCAGAAGAACTATTCACATTATCAATATTTTATAGCTTCAAGGAACACATCTGTAGTTACGTTTTCATAGAAGGCAAGATTTCGAGAAAATGCAAATCCTAATAATTGTCTATGAAATATTATGGCGAAGAAAGCTCCAAGAAATTTGATTCCATGAAATATAGAGATTTCATCTTCAGGGTCCTTTCTACAGAGACGTTGTATATTGCTTGTAAAGGAGAAGGCGATCAGGATGGAAGCTGAAAAATTAAACAAATTATGATAAGTTGTGGTGGCATCATCACACGCGCCCTTGAATTTTAAGGAAAGAACTCTGCAGAGCAGCTAATCTATAGGTTTTTAAAAAATATATTGAAACGCGAAGCTTTTGGCGTATTTTCATATCCACAACACATTTCTTTAAAAATTGACTTTATTCCACCTAATCCTCTAAAAAGTGTATAGCGAAAATCAAATCTTCTTCTTTAACTTCACCCTTTCCAATTATATTTGGGGTTGGTCTTGGTTTCCTTAATACTACCATGCCACAGCTTTTTGTTCGGTGTGAAATGCTCTAGACCAGGGATTTCCAAAGTGGTCCAGGTGGACCCCCAGGGGTCCACGGGAGACTTAACGGGGGTCTACGTTGGCGTGACAAAAAAATGGGGGTTCACAATTAGTGGGGGTCCAGGAAAATTTATCTGGTTCCGATAGTGAAAAACTAAAATGTTGGCTTGACTTCACCTATCAATGTAGGTGTGTGCTTGCAATCTTGCATGAACTTGTTTGAATAAATAAAACACAAGAAAATATGTAGGTACTAGCTGAGTACCCGAACTTTGTTTCGAGAAGATGAGAGAAATTTGATAATAAATCTGACTCCCACATTAATAATCATATCACCGAGGTGCAACCATTTAAACGCGATCAGAGCATACACATAGATTATATATTACCTACACGTTTGTTAACCTAGGAAGAACATGGGGAGTAGTAACCGGTTGTTAAGCTGCGTAGAACGTGTTGGGAGTAGTATTGGGCTGAGTTTAGGCTGGATCTGCGACCCAGCCTAACCTTGCGCAGACTTCAACACGNTTGCAAGTTCCCAACGAATGGAGGGTAAAAAACCCGTCTTGAATGACCAATAGATGTCAATGAGACGTTAAGCCAAATTAAAAAAAAAAAAAAAAATTCTCACTTTTTTTCGGAAACTGTTAATTCGTGTTCTAATCGGGATCTAATTTTTACATTTTTTGTCAAGTTTTGAGAATATGGTAGAAATGTAACTGCAGGGGGTCCACCGGAACCAGCAAAATTTTGAAAGGAGTCTATGAGAAAAAAAAAGTTTAGGAACCTATGCTCTAGACAAAGAAAGCTGGGCCACAATAATAGGTACTATTGAAGATATGGTACGAAGAAGATAAAAGAGTTTAGTAGTAAATGATGTGTATAACATTTAAAACATCTTAACCCTCCCGGTCATCTTCCTGGAATGACCGCATATCGTTCAAATAACCTGTTTTACCTAAATTTCCGAATGGTTTATTTTTCTGTAGATCTTCTTCATCAAGAGTTGGATTCATTTTCTGATTGACATGGTGGTCGACAATAGTACCAATCATCATGAGGACAATAAGAGCGAGGAGACCATATCTGAAAACCAAATCAAACTAAAATGTATCCGCCGCGCCGGACCAGTAGTATCGCAGTATGGTTTTAGGTAGAGATATATCATGAGTGATTGATTAACCCAAATAAAATGTACCCGCCGCGCCGGACCAGTAGTATCGCAGTATGGTTTTGGGTAGAGATATATCATGAGTGATTGATTAACTCAAATAAAATGTACCCGCCGCGCCGGACCAGTAGTATCGCAGTATGGTTTTGGGTAGAGATATATCATGAGTGATTGATTAACTCAAATAAAATGTACCCGCCGCGCCGGACCAGTAGTATCGNGTGTGGTCTCTTCGGGTGTTGATTATGGAATGATCCTATTGGCTAATTCAAGGTTATTCCTTATTTGTTGTTTTGTTTCTTCTTCTCCTCTGTGATCGATGGTTCGTAATGCAAGAAAGCTCGCACAAAAGAAAATGGAAATTAAATATTCAAATGAGTGCAATGAAAATGATTCATGACTTATTTGATTATATGAGCCAGGTCTAGATCCATTTGATTATGAGTCATTGAGTAAGTCATAAAAATGAATAGGTAATTTTCATTTTCCTGAGTTTGGATACTAATAGCAGTTCGGATACTAATAACTAAACTATTCCAGTTCGGATACTAATAGCAAAACTATTTCAGTGGGGATACTAATAGCTAAACTATTTCAATTCGGATACTAATAGGGAAACTATTTCAGGTCGGATATTAATAGCTAATCAATTTTAATTCGGATACTAATAGCGAAACTATTTCAGTTCGGATACTAATAGCTGAACTATTTCAGTTCGGATAATAATAGCGAAACTATTTCAGTTCGGATACTAATAGCTGAACTATTTCAGTTCGGATACTAATAGCGAAACTATTTCAGTTCGGATACTAATAGCTAAACAATTTTAATTCGGATACTAATAGCGAAACTATTTCAGTTCGGATACTAATAGCTAAACAATTTTAATTCGGATACTAATAGCGAAACTATTTCAGTTCGGATACTAATAGCTGAACGATTTGACTTAAAACAGTGCGCCCATCAAACATATTCGCATGTCCGATCTATAATAAAATCCTGTCCTTTACCTACAAGTACCACTATAAAAACTTACGTCCACAAATAGCCTGCAAGTGGCATTGTTCGAGACTCTATTTCCGCTGCTGAATAACAAAATTCCGGACTGAGACTGACTTCCCACTGAATATCATGTACGGCAAACGCTTTTGACAGCGTTTTGTTCAGTGATGTTTGAATATCTTCGGATGAACATAATTCCGGTACACAAATGGCCCACGTAAATTTTGTGCGAGAATATCGAATCAAATTATCACGTGGCTGTAAGAAAAATGTTGATTTAGAAAATTAATAATATTTACAAATAGAAAACATCAACTTAGATTCTAATAATAATTGCGCGAGCTTTCAATAGCACTCAAGCTATCATCCTCAGGCCAGTGTTGACTCTGATGTTCAGAATAGAAATGAGCGTACGTTTACTTTGTTTTTTCGAGCAGGTGCTGGTATATTCTTATCTTACAAAAAACAAAAATGTAAAAGAGGTCAGGTTCCAATGTCCAAAATGCTGTGCCTACAAAAGTACTGAGATCTACAATGAGGCCAAGCTTTTCTAATAATGGCCAGAAATAAATATATCTAAAATTAATGCCAACTTGTTTCCAAATAACTGCAGAAAATGTATTTAATGATCTAAAATTATGCGCCCAAATTGTTTCCAAATAATTGCAAATAAATGTATTTAATGATCTAAAATTATACGCCCAAATTGTTTCCAAATAATTGCAAATAAATGTATTTCATGATCTAAAATTATACGCCCAAATTGTTTCCAAATAACTGCAGAAAATGTATTTAATGATCTAAAATTATACGGCCAAATTGTTTCCAAATAATTGCAAATAAATGTATCCAATGATCCAAAATTATACGGCCAAATTGTTTCCAAATAATTGCAAATAAATGTATTTAATGAACTATAATTATACGCCCAAATTGTTTCCAAATAATTGCAACTAAATGTATTTAATATTCTAAAATTATATGCCCAAAATGTTTCCAAATATTTGCAAATATATGTATCTTGTTTCCAAGTAACTGCAAATAAATGTATTTAATATTCTAAAATTATATGCCCAAAATGTTTCCAAATAATTGCAAATATATGTATCTAATGATCCAAAATTATACGCCCAAATTGTTTCCAAATAATTGCAAATAAATGTATCTAATGATCCAAAATTATACGCCCAAATTGTTTCCAAATAATTGCAAAAAAATGTATTTCATGATCTAAAATTATACGCCCAAATTGTTTCCAAATAAATGCAAATAAATGTATTTAATGATCTAAAATTATACGCCCAAATTGTTTCCAAATAATTGCAAATAAATGTATTTAATGATCTAAAATTATACGCCCAAATTGTTTCCAAATAATTGCAAATAAATGTATTTAATGATCTAAAATTATACGCCCAAATTGTTTCCAAATAAATGCAAATACCTAAATGTATTTAATATTCTAAAATTATATGCCCAAAATATTTCCAAATAATTGCAAATATATGTATCTAATGATCTAAAATTATATGCCCAGCTTGTTTCTAAATAACTGCAAATAATAAAGGTCATAGTTCTTTTGAAGACGAAGTAGTCACTGTACATACCCTCAGAAAGTCCCAAACATTTTTGCACATTTCATAAGGGGGCCAGTCAAATGTGCGGTTGTTATAGAAATCCGGATATAGAGTCCTGTGGGGAGCAAACTCAGCGGTGGGAACACAGTACTTGGTGGTAAAATTGGACAAAGGAATGTGTGTGTAAATACATTGATCGGCATGTCCGAGTTGAAAGTTATCGCCATCTAGCAGTCCTGACGGCGTGACAACTGAGGAGTCGAGCACTGACAATGAAACAGAACAAAATAATGGTGAAAGATCATCCAATAATAACATAAAAAAAATGGGCTGAAACAGAAAATAGGGGGTATGAAATCGATGAGGGTGGGTCGCATAATCACTAAAAATATTCAGAGGCAGACCCCATTATTGGTATTATACAATCACTAAAATAAAATAAAAGGCGAAGCCAATTTTTGGTATATGGTCGTATAATAACTAAAAAAATTATAAGACAGAACCCATTTTTAATATAAAGTCGTATATTAACTAAAAAAAATTGAAAAGCGAAGCCCATTCTTGGTATACGGTCTTATAATCAATAAAAAATTTATAAGACAGACCCCATTCGTAATATAAGGTCGTATAATAACTAAAAAAAAATTAAAAGGCGAAGCCCATTCTTGGTATACGGTCGTATAATCACTAAAAAATTCATAAGACAGACCCCATTCTTAATATAAGGTCGTATAATCACTAAAATAAATTAAAAGGCAGAGCCCACTTCTAGTATACGTTCGTATAATCACCAAATAAATTAAAAGGCAGAGCCCATTTTTCGTATAGGGGCATATGTATGTATCTCATGCATACAGCGCTGACACCGCATTGCTGATTGCAGTTTGCTTTCCGACACAGCATTTCTACCCCCTTTCCTTTGTTCTTCTTCTTTCATTTAGATTTTATTGAAATGATTTTGGTACCATCCAGAGAGCAATCCAAGAGAATTTCTATACCGTCATATGCTAGATACTTTTTTCTCAATGAGCACAGTGGGCACTGGTCCATGCCGTCATATGCTAGGTACTCAACAGAGTGGGCACTGGTCCATGGCGTCATATGCTAGGTACTTAGAAGATACAATCTATAGCTTTTAGCTAAGGTATTTTGGAACAAAATAAGGCATCTTTTACATAAAAGTTTGAATAAACTCCTTTACAAAGGGTGTAACAAAATTAAATTTTATAACCATCTAGATTATTTTTTGAAAAAATGAAAAGAGAAATTTTCGTTATTTTATTTGTACTTTTATTTGAACAAAAAATATTTGCACCATTCCATTTAAATTTTTTGAGAAATCAACACTTTTTGTCAATAGAAGTCACTTCCGGGGGTCAAACCTGAATCTCACCATAACCATTCGATAGGCTGAGGCCTTTTTCCTTCCCATAAGCTTTTCAAATTTCAAAAATTCCAAGGAAGGTTCCTGTTATTCTGGAACACGCTATATACCTACTTATAATAACAGAGTACATAATCAAGGTAACTCAGCGAAGGGCAAACCTGAAGAGTTTGCATGGATTTTCCTTATGTGTGGAAATTTACGTACTAGTACTTACTAATGAAGGAAAGTTCAAATATTCTTTATGAACGAATTATAAACAAAAGCATAAATCATGATTCATTGGAATAAAACAGGTATTGCATAAATAACATTTCAAGACTTATACTGCAGCAAACAATTTTATCGTGAGTAAAAACTCCCTATTATCATCAGAATGGACAGCTTCCAGCTTCAATCAAACTAAATGTAAACTATTCCAATCTTGGCGGTATTCCAACGTGAGCAAAGCATTCTGCCTCTGCCGCAAATGCGGATTACAGAGAGAAATTCTTCCCCATGTTCTGGGTGCTTGCTCGTACAATGAACGACTGGTCACTGCACGACACCATAGAATAAAAAGAAAATTGATAGAACGGCTAAATGGAACGCCTGGTCACTGCACGACACCACATGGAATAAAGAGAAAATTGATAGAACGGCTAAATGGAACGCCTGGTCACTGCACGACACCATAGAATAAAGAGAAAATTGATAGAACGGCTAAATGGAACGCCTGGTCACTGCACGACACCATAGAATAAAGAGAAAATTGATAGAACGGCTAAATGGAACGCCTGGTCACTGCACGACACCATAGAATAAAGAGAAAATTGATAGAACGGCTAAATGGAACGCCTGGTCACTGCACGACACCATAGAATAAAGAGAAAATTGATAGAACGGCTAAATGGAACGCCTGGTCACTGCACGACACCATAGAATAAAGAGAAAATTGATAGAACGGCTAAATGGAACGCCTGGTCACTGCACGACACCACATAGAATAAAGAGAAAATTGAAAGAACGGCTAAATGAAAAAACATAGAATGTTATGAAGTAGTGTCTTGTATTGATATGAATGGATCACAGAAGTTCTGCGATATACTTGTCTTTCCATAGAAAATCTGGTGTGAACATCACACGACTTTCCTTATCTATAAAAAAAGAAGAAAGTATTGTAATGGGCTGAAATTTTCGATGTCGAGTTTTCAATGACAAAACAAGTTTTGAAAATCCTGAGAGCGGAAATACAATTATATATTACATTTCATCCAGGGCCGGATTAATAATAGTAGCACGTGCTACGGAGTTCGCGCTTTAGAGGGCCCCGCGCTATGACAACTTACATTAGATATTTCGGCATTTCTGGGTTGACAATTGAGAAAACGTATCATATTCACGGGGCCCCCAACTCTCCAAAGTATGTAGAAAAATCTAATTTAGGAAAGTACAACGAGTATTGCAACATAAGCAAATTGGTTAGTGAAGGCCCAGGGGAGTAGCGAGGGTGGAAAATGGAGGGGGGGGGATGTNATGTGTATGAAATTCCGACTGCATAATTACCATATATAGGAATGAAATTAGGAAAAGCTTTGTGGGTATGATTTATCACTGAATTTTATTGTGAAGTTAATAATTTATATAAATAATGCTGTAGTTGAAATCACAGCCGTATTTAAGCCCCCCCCCCCCCTTGAAGATGATTATGAAAAGGAGATGAGATGAAAATGAACTAATGATGAAAAATCAATGAATGAATCCATCATCCTGTATGTCTTTTGTTTTTAGCTACTTACTACTAAGCTAAAATTAACAACGTACCCACTATTTAAATTTAACTAGTTCCCATTCTAGTGGTATTTTTTATTCTGAAATTTCTCTTCCTAGAAGTATAGCAATCGTGCAGAAAATTTGGACGTATTTTGCCTAAAAAATCGTTTGCCGGGAACCCGAAACCCAAAATAGAGATCAAATATGTCACTTCCTATTGCTTTGAGACCATATTTTCACTATTTTGGGACATTTTTGAAGTTTGGAAATATTTGGAGCAATGGGATCCAAAAAACCGATATGTCTGCCGCTGAGCCACTGCCAGCCTACTCATCCACTGCCTTGTATAATTCTAAGAAGAAAAAAAAACTCTGCTAATGTGACATATTTTTAAAATAATACCATCACTGAAAAGCAACGTCCACAGCCGAAGGCTGCAAAATATTTTTAAAATGATACTGTCACTAAGACGCAACGTCAGCAGCCGTAGGCTGCCAAATCTTTTAAAACTAATACTAGCACTATCACTAAGGAGCAATATCCAGAGCCGAAGGCTGCCAAATCTTTTTAAAATAATACTATCATTAAAGAGCAAAGTCTACAGCCGGGGGTTGCCAAATCTTTTCAAACTAATAGTTCTTTTAAAGGGCAACGTCAGCAGCCGTAGGCTGTCAAATCTTTTTAAACTAATACCATCACTAAAGAGCAATGTCCACAACCGAAGGCAGCAAAATCATTTTAAAATAAAGATCAACGTCAGCAGAAAAAACGTAACAGTAATATCACTAAAAGACTTCAAACTTTAGAAGAGCAACATTTACATTCGGTAGTAGTCTGATAGAATGATTAAGATATTTTATAATTCACCATATTGTTTAAGAGGATGCCTACAGTAGGCACCCTGTTACTATTGAAGATTAATCTAGGATATAAATATTATCATGAAAAATTGTGTCTCGGCGGTGCGGCGTGGCGGTAAATCTACAAAGTGAAATGTCCGTAGGTACCGACCTGATGGCTCCATATTATTATTTCGTTAAGTCCAGAGTGAAGACAAGACAAGTAGACTTTTGTATAGGAACTAGTGATAGGAGTGGTGGGAAAAGAGAGTTTAGTTCAGTTCTGCGTAGTGCGCAAGTTGAAATTTTCGGGATTCGGCAAAAAAAAAAAAATTAACCTAGATTGCTTAAGAAATAAAAAACGTCCAAATGTTTACTACATATGGAGGGAGAAACACTTCTCGAAAAAAAAACTATATTTTGGGCGCGATAGAGCATCACCTATTAGATAGAGGCGTAGGAACGGTAGGGCGAACCGCCCCGGATGCCGGTCCTATAGGGCTTTGTCACGCCTTTTATCTCTAGAAACATTCGATTATCGGGAGGGGGAGTCGGGGGTTGCAAAGCCCTATATTTACACTTTGTTTACATTATCTCTCTGTGAAACTAGTTGGACTCAACACCACGACGCTCTTATGGTACCTACTTGGTTTGCCCAGCCCCCCCCCCCGAAAAAAAATCCTGTGTACGCCCCTGGTTAAACCTTACTTCTGATGGCCCAGTGCGTATTGTTCGCCAAGTGAGACAGATATGTTTGTCCTTGCAGATTACATGCTTCATTAGTCCTGGAACTTGGGGCATACTTCCACATGGCGTCCGAGAATATTTTTGATATCCAAACATTTTCTAAGCCATTTTCCTGTTCTCCATGACTGGTCGCCAAAAGTATTAAAGTCCAAAGAAGTCTTACAGAGGGATACATCTGAAAATCAATAATGGTTCGTTTAACGATGTTATCAGAAACTCTGCCCAAGGGTTCATTATTTTACTGGCTAAAAACAAAAAAAAGGTCCCCTCTTCACCCCGAGAAATACGTTTCAAGGAGCCTACTTATTTTGATGGAATTTGGTTTGTACGTCCCTTTTGGGGTGCTATTATACTTTTCATCAGTCACATATCTCCTTCATGGGGCACCCTCCTTCATGTGGCTATTTTTAAGTAGGGCCGGTGATAGAAAATCCGCGCCGGATGGAAAACTTTACGGGCCCCTCTATAGCAAAAGTAATAATAGTAAAAGTAGGTAATTAACTTCTTTGATGTGAAAAGGCGTGTACGCTTCTGCTTGGCAACAAATAATTGGATTATCAGATGTTAATATTTACGAAAT
Source organism: Pachypsylla venusta (assembly GCA_012654025.1). Taxonomy (NCBI): domain Eukaryota; kingdom Metazoa; phylum Arthropoda; class Insecta; order Hemiptera; family Aphalaridae; genus Pachypsylla; species Pachypsylla venusta. The sequence continues at coordinate 21,607,087 of CM022881.1, read as the reverse complement.
ATAAATATATCAATATTTCTGATTGCTGTACAAGCTGAAAGGTCGCACTATATTTTAAAATCAGTGTCCTGCAATAGCCATTGTCCCATATCAGTCCGCTATCGCTAGACTTCCGATTTTGTGTGTTTGAAAATTTTTCAAAACATAGGTATTGTTGATTTATTTATTATTAAAAAAAGAAACTTGAAAAATTTCATTATTTCATTATGATAATTTTCTCACCGGACCTCTCAGGAAATCCCGGGGCTGGGGGGATTCCCCCTCTTCCCCCCCCCCTCTTGTCGGGCCTGTTTATGAATTTTATAAAGAGTTCTGGAAATACTTTAAAGTACCCAAACCTTTAGAATTTAATCGCGGGTGTAGACTGTTGACTGTAAAAGTGTTTGATAGCCGGCGCGGCGTCCATAGAAGATTGAATAAATCAATTCCCGTTAGATCATTAAAGTCAAACAACGTCCAGCGAGGGCTTAAGAAACGGGTAACCACGCGGGTTCGCGTTCTCATGATGATGGCATTTTCCGGCCTAACCTAGACCGGGTGAGATCAATGTGGGTAGCTTGTTTCCAGAGAATTAGGGTTTAAACCCCGTCTCGAATGGACAATAGATGTTAAAGAGACAAGGCCGTCCATGGGGTCCAGACTACCCCCCCCTCCTGAAATTTCATTATTTTTTTTATGCATGACTTATGTAATATTGTAAGGAGTAACTCATCATCACCACCACCAACAACAACAAGATCAACTACTACTACAAACTCATCAACACCAACAATAACAACAACAACATTATCATCATCATCAACAACATCAACAAGAACAGGAAGAAGAAGAAGAATTGAATTGAATATTGGTTACATTTTATTGAATAATTATTTATAAACATAGAACATCTCCTGAGCTAAAACCTAACTCCTAATAGAGATGGTTCTTCATATCTCCTCCGTGCTAAT
>CM022881.1:21586693-21600181 GCA_012654025.1 Pachypsylla venusta | reverse complement strand
TAAGTACCCACAAACAAAATAAAGGATACCATACAAAAATCGGAAAATCGGCCGTAACTCGAAAACGGTTGGAGAGCTTTCAACTCGGATATGTTTTCTGGGCTCCCAGTCTTTTTTTTGGGGGGAGGGAAGGGTCCATTCCTATTAAATGTTCTATACTCTTACCGTTTCTAATATAATTCTATGATTTCCCATCCCATACAAAAATCGGAAAATCGGCCGTAAATATATTTTTGAACTGTGATTTTGGGGGGGTTCATTCCCATCAATTTTTCTATGTCTCTTACCGTTTTGGCTAAACAATGAGGTTTGTCAAAATTTTATTGTGGCCGATCCTGGATTCGAACTTGTAACCTTCGAATGGCTTGTCACAATTTTGCAAAATATGTCCTAAATGAAGGATAAAGATGTTACCTAAAACTATCCCGCTTTGAGTTGATATGTTGTCGCGACAAATCTTAAGATATTGGCCAAAATTCGGAAAATGTTGATCAAGAAATTGGAAAATCGACCGTAATTAAAATGGCCGGACAATACCATGCCTATAACCTTCCCCGGGTAACAAATAAGTGTGCAAAGTTTCGTGCAATTCAGAGCTGTAGTTCGTAAGTTATAAGCGAACAAACAAATAAATAAACAAACAAACAAATAGACATTCACTTATATATATATATAGATATCGAAACCTTAATAACGATATTCAATACTATCGGTATAAATATCGACAGCCCTAACAAGCGGCGTAATATCTGACGCAGGTACCTTAATATTTTTCTTTGTTTCGATATCGATATTTTTTTAGATAATATCGAAAAATATGTATTATATCTAAACCTGAATAACGATATTCGATAATATCGGTATTGTAACCGGGTTGGTTAACTTAATAAGTTTTACATCCAAAGAAAAGTTCTAAACGTTGTAAGTACGTTTTTCCTTACATGGGTGCAAGCCCTAGGAGAAGGTTTAATCACAAGAAAAATACGAAGAACTTCTATTAAAATATTTATATTATTATTTGAGTATTTATATTTAAGTTGTAAAAAGATAAAGTTCGACTCAGTGAAATATGGACTTGATGTCTACATTCACCAAATAATCAGTTGAGAGATGACCTAACATTAAAAATGGTTCGCTGATAATGCCGATGACATTTTTATATACCTTTACTCCTTCTATTGAACCATGACTTAGTTACAATTCTTAATATATTTGGTGCTTGGAACTGGAACTTACAGTGGTCCATACCCAATTCTATTAAAAATTTTACCAAATTTTGGGTACCTTTCGATTCTACTTGATTTCATTATTTAATTTTTTACTGAGTCTCTAAAATTCAAAAGTCACAAAAATGATCATGTTTCGTTTAAGCTGAAAATAAAATCAAACAAAAATATAGGAATATTAATCAAACAAATAAAAAATTAGAAATAATAAACATACATTTACAGAGTCTGACCATTTACAGAGTATCATGAAACCTAATTGATTTATTTGTATAGCGCATTCTATGTCCCATGACACTTGCAAAAGATCAGAATAATGGGTAGCCTACGGGAAGTAGGTAAATGTGAAAATATAAATATATTGTTGGTAGTGGGACCACAAATTAATATTAAAACGTTCTTCAAAATATTTTTATCTTCTTTCTGGACAACTAACAATTTACATAATCTTCAGGTTTTCATAATTATTTTGAAAGAATTCCTTTATCATTTTTCAACATGAATTTTTCTTCTTTATCTTCTATGACATATAATACAATTTATTTACAACAGATTTAACCACACAAAAGATAAAATTTTAGACCTCGTTGACATTAAAACAATCCATTTTCTTTTAGCTCTATGATTATCATTATTGCATATTGAGATTGTATTGTTTAAATTGTAAACAATAAAATTACAAACAACTGCACAGTTTCTTTCATATTCTTGATACCGTACAAATCTTAGAAGTGTGTGAATTACCAACAACATACAGGGTGATCAAGTTAATCCAGTTAATTGAATATTTGGCTTTAAATACTTTACTTTTTTCCTCTTCTTCTATACTTTGAATGATTTTGTCAATACATTTCCTCACAAATTTCTCCTTATTCATACTATAGAAACTTTTGAAAGGAATTTAGGTAGGAGTATTCACTGAGTCGATAAAAATATTATAGTTCAATTATTTTAACATAGACCTAACATGAGACATTATTTAATAATATTTACTTTATAATTTTTATAATAGTACTTCTACAATTTATATTTATAATATTTTCGTTCTACAAAGGTTTTCATTCTTGCTACATGAACGACATCATTTACCATGCGTCCATTCTTTTCTAAGCGCACAATGTAGTTTAAATAGGACTTTTTCTCTATTATTCTCCAAGGTCCTTTAAATCGGCTATTGAACTTGGAGTTTTTCTTGTCATTTATATTGGGAAATTCTACAAATACTAATTGCCCGCATGCCTTCGACTCCTATCGTATATGACCTTTTGTTTCCTTTGAGATTTCTCAATAACTTTAGGTATCTCCTTCCTAATTTTATTGTCTCAATCGATTTAATTACGTCGTGCCCAAATTCCTGTGTGCTCAGTATCTCTAATTCAAAAGGTTGTAAAGGTTCCTACCCAAATATTAAAAAGCTCGACGTATACCTGGTCACCTGATGTAGTGCGTTGTAACAAAAAACAACTGCATTTAAAACTTCTGCCCAATTTGATCCCTGCTCATTTATATAATGAGAAATGTAGTCACAAATCGCAGCATGCATCCTCTTCACAAAAGCCTATGACTGAGATCCTATGATGGACTGGACATCCTATGATTTATCTGTAATGACTTGCATAGTAGCCTTAGAGTCTCATTTACAAAATGGTTACCCCTATCTGTATGTAACTCTTTAAACAGCCCATGAGTGGTTATGACTTCCATCAAGAAATCTGCTGTTACTTTTGCTGTGGCCTCTCTAATAGCCTTTGCAATTACAAATTTCGTATCCGTTAAAACTAGAATGTACTGGAATCCTTTTGATTTTGGGTTAATCGGTCTCATATAATCTAAAAATACCAACTCCATGGGTTTCCCTGTTACTGGCACGTGTGTAGGTTGCATCAAACCAGTGCGTGGTACTTTCCTCCTCTGACAAGGACAAGATTCACATACATGATTTAACCTAATTAGTAATATCACGTATCATGTCATTCCAGTAATATTTCAATCGAATCTTCAAATAAGATTTTTCAATTCCAAGATGGGCACCATTGTAAGCATTGGCATGATAATATTTTAGAATTTCAGGTACAAGAACCTTTGGTATAGCAACAAGTAACTGTTTCTTATCCTTATTAAAATACTTGTAATTAGTGATGGAATATAATGCAATATATGTATTAGTGTAGATACATAATATGTATTATGATATATGATATTTATGTATCTCGAGAATGGCTAAAAATATAAAAAAACGCAAAAACACGTATCCCTTACATTTAAGGGGGATTAATTATAGACTAAAAAATTTTGGCCTCGTCCAGTGGTTTAGGCTGGGCACTGGCTGGATTCAAAATCTTAAATAGAAAGATATATCTAAAGAACATTTTAAATGGGAAGGTATATCTTTAAAACCTTGTTTTAAAGGTCTCGTTAATATGAGTTCATAAAAGAAAACCGGAGCTCTCTAGGATCCACCGTTCACGAATTACAGGGTGGAACGTGTAAAAATGGACTCTCAGCGGCCGCACCTAAATGGTAGGTAAGCTCAAAGCGTTGCCCGTTGACCCCCATACAATGGTATAGGCGGGCCTCGAACTCACGCCCCACTTTTACAAATGTATCAGGGGTGATGTCCACACAGGCCTTCTTGATACGGTCTTTGAGATCTTCGGGAAAGCAGGTTGGGTTTCGGTAAACAGCCGACTATAAATACCCCCATAAAAAATAGTCACATGGATCCAAATCCGGTGAGCGGGGACACCATTCCTGAGGACATCTCCTACCTATACAGCTGTTTTGAAAACTTTGTTCTAAGAAGGTTCAACCATCTTGTTGGAACATTATTTTTTACAAAATTACTTATTTGGGACCATAAAAACTCATTTCTACGCATTTTTACCTACCACTTAGGTGCGGCCGCAAAGGGTGCAGTTTCACTAATCCCCCTTAAATATAAGGGATACGTGTTTTTGCGTTTTCTTATATTTTCAGACATTCTCGAGATACGGGGGGTGGGGTGAGTTTTTATGGATACCCTGTATATATGTATTTTCATTCAGACTGTCTGTTTTAAGGGTTGTGCCTCTAGAACCAACCATAAGTCGTAACGATTGGAAATAGACTTCTCAAGGAAAACTTTGGTTTTCGCCACTAAAAAATTCTCTCAATAAAAAATTTGGCGACAAGTTCCAACACGAAGGAAACCCATTTCCGTGGGCATCCAGGGGCTATCAACTTGCAACCCTGCCAATCCTGTCACCATCGTGAATTTAAAATAACATTCCTACGGACACGACCGCTAATTAGCGGCAAACAATATTTTACACTTCAACCTAAGTTGATTCTTCAATTTCTTGTATGAAATTGATATGAATAGGCACCAAATTTCAAGTTCTACCTCTTTCCATTCTGGTTTTAGGTGGAACCGCCAAAAAGCGGTCTTCAAACGCTAATTAGCGGCCAACAATATATTGCAATTCAATCAAAGTTGTATTTTTCAATATCTTATATGAAATTGATATGGATTGGCCCCAAATTTCAAGTTCTAGCTCTTTCCATTCTGGTTTTAGGTAGAACCGCAAAAAACTGCCTCCAAACGCTAATCAGCGGCAAAAAATATTTTGCACTTCAACCTAAGTTGTATTCTTCAATTTCTAGTATGAAATTGATATGAATAGGCATCAAATTTCAAGTTCTAGCTCTTTCCATTCTGGTTTTAGGTGGAACCGCCAAAAAGCGGTCTTTAACCGCTAATTAGCGGCCAACAATATATTACACTTCAACCTTAGTTGTATTTTTCAATTTCTTGTATGAAATTGATATGAATAGGCACCAAGTTTAAAGTTCTAGCTATTACCCTTCTCATTTTAAGCAGGATATGCGAAAACCGCTAAAAAGCGGCATAAAACCGCCAACGGTAATTTCGAATTCCTCCAAAAGCTGATTTTAACGTTCATGTCCGTTGGGTCCGTTGGCAGGTATTTTAGGTTGAGAAAATGTAACACGTAGATACTCATGTACAATTATGATAATGAGGGGAAAAGAGCATCCGAAAAGTCTTATTTTTTTACGAGACGAGAAATTTCTCGTATTTTTTACGCGAGACGAGACAAAACCCTTGTCTCGTCTCGAAAGTTTCGAGACGAGACGAGAAATTTCTCGTCTCGCGTCCATCACTACTTGTAATGAATAATGTCATCTTGAATACTTGTAATGAATAATGTCATCTTGAATAATATAATTTCTAGACCATCTGTAATGCTTTTTATCTGCAGCGTCAAGATTTATTTTTGCAGAATAGATTTTAAAGAGAAAATCGTCTTCCATTTTCAATTTGTGTAAGTTACGTTCGATTATGTTATAACATCCTAAATAGATATTATCATCTTGTATAAACTTATCTATTGGGTGCCCGCTCAAAAAATCTGCGAGTCGATTCGCCCATCCGGTTATACTTTTAACAGTGAAATTAAAATCTACCAATTTCGTTGCTAATCTTTTCAAACGAGAATTTCTATTTTGACGTTCTTTGTAATTTGTAGAAGTGATCTATTGTCAGTGTATATTGTAAATCTTTGAAATAACAAATACTCACGCCAATAGTTCGCACAGTACCTATACAAGTGCAGTCAGTTTAAGTTCTGACGAGGAGTATCTATTTTCTACTTAATTTTCTACGAACGAAAGCTATAGGATGTTCTTTCCCATTTTCATCAAACTGTACTCTCTTTACGCATCATAATATTCTAAAACTGGGCATGTTATAATAGCTTCTTTTAATTTGTGAAAACCTTGTTCCTCTTCTTTATTTAGTACATTTTTTTTTTGTTTTCGTACTCTTTCTTAGTTAATTGATTTACAGGACTTGCAATTTGACTAAAAGAACGAATAAATTTACGGAAAATCCTACTGCACCTAAAAATCCACGAACACCTTTTTGTGTTTTCAATGAATTAATATCGATACCCTTGATCGATTTCACATTCTTCTCTGCCGGAAAATACCTTTAGCTGAAATGTGATGCCCTAAAACATTGACTAAGCTATAACCAAAATTGCATTTGCTGGCTTTTATTTTCAAATGGTTTCTATCCAGTCGCTGAAAAGTGTTTTCCAAAAACTCTAGATGTTTTGAAAAATCTGAACTGTAGGAAAGTAGGTCATCTATATACAGGACTAACCCTCTTTACAGAATCCGGTTAAGGACTTTCATTATAGCCCTCGTCCTTGCATTAGGAGACGTTTTTAACCCTTACGGCAGTCTCAAAAATTTGTACAGTCCTCTATGTGAGGTCACTGTTTTATATTTTTGACTTTCTTTACTTAAAGGCATATTCAGAAATGCTGAATTAATATCCATGGTAGAAAAATAATTGCTACCTTCTATTCAGTCAAAAATGGTTTGACAATTTCCTAATCGGGTACAGTCAGGCTTTATTCTTTCGTTATTTTTTCTAAAATCACAAACTAAGCGGCGACATCCATCTTTCTTGGGCACTAAAAATATAGGAGAACAATATTCGCTCCCTTCCGAACATGGTTCGAGAACATCTAAAATGTTATCTAGGATTTCTCTTTCCTTACTTATAAGGTGCTGAATATATGGGTTTCTCCAAAGATATTGAATAGGGATCTTTTTTTGGAGCCAAAAAATCATATTTATTCTTCGCGAAAATATAAATATATTTAATTAATAATTTCCTAACTTGTAAATTTCTTCAGCTGACAATTCACTGGAAATATCAATTAAATTTCCACCCAAATCTCTAAATGGTTTACTTAAATCTAAATTTTTATTTCTTACCCTATCTATATCTATTTCTGACATATTTTTACTGTCGATAGATTTAATTATCTCGCATGTATTTGTATCAACTTGAATTATTCCTATCACATCGCCTTTCCTAACATACTTATAATGAACAGTGGGGTTGATGGCCAAGACCTGATTTATATCCTTATTTATGTCTCTAATTTTTTCTTCTAAAAATATTTGATTTTGTTCCATATAACCTAAATTTGGGCTGAAACATACCACACCTTTAAATTTAGAATCTATTCTTATCATTGTNTTTGCATAAACCATTCTAGATTCCCTATCGATATTCAAATAGTTCTGAACAAATTGTACGTTCTCTGAGACACTTTTACCTGATTGTATAACTAAAAATGGCTATTTCCAAGTCGCAATCTTTAAACACACTGTATAATAAATTTCTGACAGTGTCCCACATTAGTCCATTTGGACCACAACATAGCTTTGGCATAGCTAGTTTCTTTATTTGATTTTGTATTACAAAGTCTCTTAACTTTACAAGTGACTGTTTGAAAATTTCTTTTTGAGGCTTCTCAAAATAATCCTCCTTTTATTTAAGTAAAATAAAAATCTATCACCTGATTTTAGAAGAATTGTATCACCTGGTGAACTATTGATTGACTTGAACAAATTTATTTTACCAAATTTTCCTCTAAATTCCTTTGCAAGAGCTTTACTCTCAAAATCCTTCAATGTTGAATGAACCAAGGAAATTTTTTCTGGAGCTTCGAGTAAATCTCCCAAGTGCTAGTAAAACGTAATTTTTGTTTGATTTCTAAACTCTGCTTCTTGAATTTAACGTTATTTAATCTTCTGCATAACCCTATCGTTACATTTTTCCTATCATTCCTAAAATTACTATGTTTACTACTTTGTTTACTATTACGTTTTCTCACATCAGCACTTTCTCTCTCAATCAATGCTGATTCTCTATCTGTAAAGTTCCTACACATAAGACACTGACTTCTGATTATGATGTCGTCGTCAATGATAATGATTTAACTTTATCATTAGTCCTAAAATAACTTATTTCATTCTTTCCAAATCTAATCTGTTTTCGACATTGAGTTTTCTTATTGTCTTTGGAATATACTCCGGATAAGCTATTTCTTTGGACTCTTGCTTCTTTAAGCAATGCTGTTCGAGTTTATGAATTATCTTTTTCGAGAGTCGCAAATCCAGATTTAAAATTTATAAACACCGAAAATTTATTCACAAAATCCATTCCTAATAATATTCCTGGAGATAAATTCTCCCATACATACATTTCAATTGGAAAGATCTCATTCTCTATCTGTAAAGTTCCTAAAAGATGAAGTCTATCTCCACCAGCAGAATATAAATTTAATGAGTTATTATAACGATTTATATTCACATTATCACCAAAAATCGTTTTCAAAACTTTTAGCGAGATGACTGTTTTGGATGCGCCCGTATCCAGACATATCTGTCTTGTTGTATTCCCCAGCTTTACCTCTATAGATGAGCTTTGGAGTCTAAAATTATCAACAAAATACATATCTTTATCTACTCTTTTTGAATTCCTAACAATTCTATTATTACTGACGTTCTTCCAATATTTTGTGTCCCACTTTATAACACTTTGTAGCACCGTATAACATACGCATCTAATAGTTTTCTTCCCAAATTGTAATAGCTATATCTTCCCCTATTAAATCTTCGACTACTAGTCCTATTATTAATATATTTCCTATTTCTAGGTACAGGTCTTTTATTTTTACTAAATATTTTGAATAGTATGCCTATTACCTCCAGGGTCATACTTATCTCTTTCTTTCTTAAGATATTCTATTTCGTTCTAAATATCGACCGCTCTAACAAGCGGCGTAATATCTGACGCAGGTACCTTAATATTTTTCTTTGTTTCGATACCGATATTTTTTTCGATAATATCCATATAAAATATCGATTATATCTAAACCTGAATAACGATAGTCGATACTATCGGTATAAATATCGACAGTCCTAACAAGCACCGCAATATCTGACGCAGGTACCTTATTATTTTTCTTTTGTTTAGTTACCTATATTTTTTTCGATAATATCCATATAAAATATCTATTAATCTAAAGCTGAATATCGATATTCGATAATATCAATATAATATCAACATCCCCAACAAAGTGAGAACTTGGTGTTACCTACTTACCTTTTACAGTAACAGTTTTTGGTTTGTTTTTAGCTTTCAAACTTCTCACTCCTGCAACTTTGAAAATTTTTGGTTTTACTTTTTCCCATTTGAGATCTCTATTTTAGTTATTTTTCTTTTAAACAGATATTATTATAATTGAAAGTATAATCTCAACTTCCAAGTCTAAAAGTAGTAGTGTTCATACGGCCAAGATACAGGATTTCTTTTCCTTCAATCAGTGATATAAAAATTAAGAAAAAGAAATCCCGTATCGGCCGTATGCCATTTTCCGTATAACTGTATTTGATTATTCTGAAAATCTTTATTATGAAAGCTATAAAACTGTTTAAAAATAGAATATAATTATAACGTTCAACTTTGTACGGGATTTCTTTTTCTTAATTTTTTCACTGATTGAAGAAAAAGAAAGGTTTAGGTGTAAACGTTCAAGTGATCTTGGCCGTATGAACACTACTACTTTTAGGCTTGGAAGTTGAGTTTAAATATTCTGCCAATTTTAATAATATATGTTTAAAAGAAAAAATAAGTAGAATAGAGCTCTCAAATGGGGAAAAATAAAACCAAAAATAACGTTTTCAAAGTTGTAGGAGCGAGAAGTTTGAAAGATAAAAACAAAGCAAAAGCTGTTACTGTACAATTGAAAAAGATTAAAAAAAAAAATATTAAGAACAAAACCATAGAAATAAACAAACAACTGGAAGTACTTACCCTTTAGAAATTTAATGTCCGATAACTATTAACAGTAGATTGACTATTAACAGTAGTAGAAAAGCAAAATGAATAATAATTTGTTGGGCAGTGTTGATGATGTTGCATGCCAATTCCTCATACATTTTTTATTACCTCACTATTTTGTATACAGTGTCTTACAGAATAAATNTTTCTTGCACTTGCTTTTCAATTAGAATTATTCCATGTTTTTCGTCTATTTAATATTTCTATTCGAATGTATACTTTTTTGTGGCCTGAAATTTCCGATGACGAGTTTTCAAGACCAAAACAATTTTAGAGGTAATCAAATTCAAAAACCCGATTTTCAGCTCATATGTGTGTGGTACACAATATTTCAAGAAGGATGGTCCTATTTTTTATAGCTCTATGTATGGAAAATTAGACAAATATACATACACTAGCTGTTTTACCGGTGCTTCGCTACGAGCTATAATATTGTATCGATGATACGTTTGTTGTAAGTTCCAGATGTGCAACGGATTCTGCAGTGTTTCTTGTTTCTCCAGGGATTTTAATTTTTTGTTTCATGTTTCTGACTTTCACTGATAGTACAGACAGCGCTTTTACCGTATCTTTCATTTCAGACTTTGTATTCTGTTTTACAAGTGTATTTAGCTGATCTGAATACCGACACATGTTTTCGGCTACATCCATAAATTCCTGTATTGCAACATCCATGACAGGAGATATATTCGCAAACTTCTCTTTTTTTGGATGGTTTGAAGTGAACGGAGTCGACCATAAATTATCTCTGTCTGTAGGCTAAAAATATCCCGTTCTTCAGCTTTCTGTGTACTCTCCAGCGGACTTCACATAATTAGCGTACTCGCAGGAAATGGATTTTGGTTCGAGCATCTTTTCCTCACACTTAGATCAAGTAACTCATTTTCATTTGAATCGTTTTCATCATCAGTTTTCGCTCGATCATCTGTATTCATTGTTTTCATTATGTAATCTTAAGTTTGGCATATTGTAGATGCATAAAAATACAAGGCGTTCACACGACTCATATACAGATGATGTGGAGTATTTAAAAACTGTACTTATTTTGTTTAAATTGGGATACTATGTCAAGTAAACCCATATTAAGGCAGATAAAATACTATATCTTCACTTGACTGTAAATTTTTTAAAATTAAATAGATGANTTCGCTTGATCATCTGTATTCATTGTCATTTATTTACCTACTTGTATGTAATCTTAAGTTTGGCATATTGCAAATGCATAAAAATACAAGGCGTTCACACGACTCATATACAGATGATGTGGAGTATTTAAAAACTGTACTTATGTTTATTTAGTGCTAACTCTGTAGCGAAATACGAACTCAGTTCGATATTTGTGCTTTAGGCTAGGTTCACATGATCGCGCGGCACTCAGTCCGCGCGGTGCCGCGCGGTATCATATGAACAGATCGATACAAGTTTGTAGAACTAGTAACGCGCGGCAGCGCGCGATCATGTAAACAATATGCACTATTTAGATAGATCTTGATCCGCGCGTTCGTCGTACCGCGCGGTCATGTGAACCTAGCCTTAATGTAGCTAGCATTTACTAGCCTTGTTTGGGGTGCGGCACTTGTTGATTACTTATCTGCAACCCCCCTGCAGTCAGCTAATGTCTTTTATTTTATGAATAAAATTCAAAATAAGTTAGTAGTTGGTTTTATTCCTACAGTAAATATATTGTACCAATGATATGTACCTCCCTGCTAATTTAACCACAGCAAGGTACTTGCATTATGTAAATATTTATTCCTACAGTAAATCTATTGTACCAATGATATGTACCTCCCTGCTAATTTAACCACAGCAAGGTACTTTCATTATGTAAATATTTATTCCTACAGTAAATCTATTGTACCAATGATATGTACCTCCCTGCTAATTTAACCACAGCAAGATACTTTCATTATGTAAATATTTATTCCTACAGTAAATCTATTGTACCAATGATATGTACCTCCCTGCTAATTTAACCACAGCAAGGTACTTTCATTATGTAAATACCATGGTCTGTTGTCTGTCGGTTTGTGTGAGTCTGAAAAAATACAAATATTAATAATACACAAAGACAGTAAATAAATAAATACCTAATAGATGATAGTTTTTTCCATGGTTTTTTTTTTGTACATTTGATATTTTTTTTTTAACCTTCTTTTTTTTAGTACGTCACTTTTTTATGTACATTTTATATATATTTTTTTAATCTTTTAATTTTTTTTTTTAATCTTTTAAAATTTAGTGCTAACTAGTAGGAGCAGTTTAATCTAGCGTAGATCTAGATTATCCTGCAGCATATCTCGTATCGTTTGCGACAACACTGTGAATATAAAAGGACAGTTGATGTTCTCTTTATATTATACTTGCTTTGTTATCAATAATATTGTAAACAATAACTGCCAGCCATCCATCTTTCATCCCACAACCCATTCTAATAAAATGTTTTAATTATTGTACTTTACCACTACGGATTTTACTGTTTCAAGATTTTTTCGTTGATTTTAAGAACTAATTATTAAAAAGAAACTAATTTTAGCATATAACTAGGTCGGGAAATCATTCAAAAGTTTAAAATAATAAGCACTGACGTAAAACACAACTAACTCACTCATCCAAAGATTGACCCTGTGATTTGTTTATCATCATGGCAAAACACAATTTTAGAGGGAACTGAAGACGTTTAAATTGAAAGTGGTAATCGGAGGAAATCAATGGGATATGTGTAGTCCACCTCCCAGTAGGGGGCACACTAGAAAAAAATTAGGGACAAGATGTAACCAATTGTAAACGTTCAAGTGATGATTAAGAATGATTTTTTTCAAATTTGCGACAAAATCCCAATGTTATACATAAATTTTTGCAATTGCCAAAATATTGTAGGAAATTAATAAGTACGTATTTTTTATTCAGAACATTTTTCTGTATATCTCATTGTTTAAACAATATGACTCATTTCATGTTCCATGTAATTTTCACTAGTTTTTCTAGAGAAAATCTAAAGGAGGTGGACTATAGAGTTAGAAAACTTAAACAGATGAATATATTAAATCAGTTAGTTCTGAGTTAAAAAAAAAAAAAACAGGCCTAATCTTTGGGAGAAAAAAATCAGTCGTAGCTGAAGCTTATTTCAAACGATAGCTTGTCCGACATGTAGGTATTGACCCTGTGTTTGAAGTAATTCTTGAGCAAGGTTTGGGTGTACAAAATTTACTGAACGGGGTTGCATTCGGTTATGACCAGTAGAAACAGTAATTCTTGAGCAAGGTTTAGGTGTAAAAAAAATACTGAACGGGTTTTCTTTCGGTTTTGACCAATAGACAGAGTAATTCTTGAGCAAGGTTTAGGTGTAAAAAAATAATTGAACGGGGTTTCATTCGGTTTTGACCAATAGACAGAGTAATTCTTGACAGGGCCGTTCAGAGGGGGGGGGGTAAAGGAACAAAATGTCCCGGGCTCCTCAAGGGGCCCTGCCCCAGCGGATTTTTTTCACTAATAATAAAGAAATAAAACTAAAAATAAACAAAGAATTAAATTTTTAAAAAAACAAAAAAATAT
>CM022881.1:21546319-21562433 GCA_012654025.1 Pachypsylla venusta | reverse complement strand
CTTCACCGCCGAGTTATCAGCCATTCTTTTATGCTTAAACCATATTACTTCCATCTCTCCAGTTGCTTCTAAATATCTGTTAATGAGTGACTCTCTCAGTGCTTTGGTTGCTATTTCAAATTTTCGCAATACAAATTCAATTGTCTCTCAAATTCTATCACTCTGGAAAAATCTATCTTCCTCAAATATTGATATCGCCTTTTTATGGTGTCCTTCGCATTGCGGAATTGTGGGCAATGAGATAGTTGACGTTGCTACTAGGGACCTATCTACTGCTACTCACTTCAAACTCTCGTCTTCTGACGATTTTCGCCCTTTCATCAGTCATCTATGTTTACTCGCTTTCAAAGACCTGTGGTTTAAAATTCCTTCTACCAATAAACTCAAATCTATAAATCCCGATACTGGTAACTGGGAATCTTGTTTACGCTCGTCTCGCTATGAAGAGGTCGTTTTGTGTAGAATGAGAATAGGCCACACGAGAATTACACACTCATTAATCTTCACTAGATCTGACCCACCGGTCTGTGAATGTGGCCTCACTCTCTCAGTTAACCACATCCTGCTCTGCCCTATCTCACTCTCCACAAGATCCTCTTTATCACCTGTTCCATCTTTGTCCGATGATAGTGCGTCAAACGACTCACTTTTAAAGTACCTTAAAGTATTAAAGTACTATGAAAAAATCTAAATAGGNAAAAAAAAAAAAAAAAAAAAAAAAAAAAAAAAAAAAAAAAAAAAAAAACCGATCTGGCCCTAAGAACTACAATAGTTACCATGTCAGGAAAGAATACAGGTGCAGAGAGTGGGCACTGAACAAAAGGTTGTGGCATGGTAGAATTAAGGAATATAACGCCGAGCCCAAATACAAATGGGAAAAGTTGAGGTTAAAGAAGAAGACTTGAGATTGTAAGATATTACTTTAGCTTAACATCCTCAACGGGCGAGTCCACCTGATGGTATGTGTAAAAAAACACAGAAAGCAACTCTATAATATTAATATGTTACTGATGTAATTATTTTGCAGTGATTGACATGGTTCTGGGGACCCATGTCAATTATTAGCCTCCAAGAAAAGATGTATGATATGACAATTCGAAATTTCAGCAGTAAATTAAATTGATTTAGAGCTTCATCCGTCCCATCTGGCCACCATCGGAAAAGATGATGCTACTATTGATTGATTGACTGGGCCACTATAATGTCCATTTTAAGTTAGTGAGGTCTTTAGTTCACAGAAATACAGAATATAGTTTTTTGTGAGATTGTTTTTTGTTTTTTACTTATTACTTGCACTCGTTAGCGTTCCACATAATTATGTTTCACAATATACCTATGATTGGTTGGTTGGAAATATATTTTGGGATCTTTCAAGTAGGTCACAGGTGTTTTTCTTCCATAACGTCAAATCAGGTCATGACGAGACTATTGTTCAGCTTCAACACGGGTAACTCTGTACAGGGGGTCTCATAAAAGCACAGGTTATTATATACAGTGTCTTATGGACTATGGGGACTGGGTTGGATCATATTACTATGGTAAAAACTGTTGAAGCAGGAGACCGGGCCATCCCCCCTAATTTATTTCCACTTGGTAATATAAACAATTTCCCAAAATTTCAATTAGAAGGCAGTGCTCTCTAAGCTTAAAAAAGCTCTGAAAATCAGATACGCTCTCGGCAAAACATTTATTGGTCATTCAAGACGGGGGTTTCAACCCCCATTGACCTCACCTAGCCTGGGTTGGGCCGGGAAAATAGACAGCATCACGAGGGGGCGAACCCACGAGGATACTCATATGGTAAAATGTCGCTGGATGTTGCTTAACTTCAGTGATCTAACGGGAACTGGTGTATTCAACGTGCCATAGACGCTGGCTGGCTATTAGCCACATTAATTGACATATTAGTCATTTTTATGGTAATTTTTTTTTTTTGCACGTTGTATTTGTTTTAATTTATTTTCTTATTATCATTGAAAAAAAAATTCCCTGGGTCAGAGCCCCAAGAGAAGTCCGGGCCCGACGCACATTTTGTCCCCTTTGTCCTCCCCTCTGAACGGCTCTGTATATAATATATAAATAGTACCATTCTATTTCAAATTCTTGAGAAACAAAAGCTCTTGTTTAAAAAAATGCCATTTCCGGCGATCGAACCTGGATTCTACTATCGCCAATTGAGTGGGCATAGCCCTAGGATCAATTAGAATTCAAAAATTCCTGGCCATTCGAAAGATACAAAGCCTCCGCTAGGACTTCTGGGACATACTGTACAAGGTGCTCTTTTTTAAATTGGATCATCATTGATTCAGGATGTTCAAATAATATGTTTTCTCTCTTAGCATATATGCCCGCAAATGATATTGTGCAACATATCCGAGTATAGGTACACATTATGAAAGAAAATAATCTTCCTCCTACAAACTGTCCGGCCCATTAACAAAAGTTACATACATCAAATAATATTTTTTCTCTCTTAGCATATGCCCGCAATGATATTGTGCAACATATCCGAGCATCGGTACACATTATGAAAGAAAATTATCTTCTTCCTACAAACTGTCCGGCCTATTAACAAAAATTACATACATCAAATAATATTACCATCAAATAATAAACCTGTTTCAAAAGAAAATCTACTAGGTAAATAACAAATAAACGAAGCTTCCAGCTTTATAAAGTGAGGAAACAAATTAATAATTGCAAAGAAATTAAGATGAAATTTTTAAAAGTTGGGTTTATAATGCGAAATATTGCCACAGACTCCGCTAAAGTTAGAGATGAATTTACATGAAATGGTAGTGACCACTCCGACTCGCACTCAATTCGAGTTTTACATTTAAATTTTTGGCTAAATTTTTTCTTAGTATTATTTGTTATTTATTTTTTTTTTTTTTTTTTTTTTTTTTTTTTTTTTTTTTTTTTTTNTTACAACAAATGTTATAACAAAACACCGAGCAACAACACTGGGAAGGCCATTCTGTGTTTTGGTTCCGATTTTGGGGGATTAAATCTTTTTAAGGAGTTTTGTGATGGCAAGGAATTTGAGTACTTTATTTGTTTCTTCAGGGGAGTCTCCCAGTATTGTTGCCAGGTTTACAGAACTTGATTTAAAGATTGTTTTCCTTTGTTTTGTGAAATTTGGACAATCTACTAGTATATGGGGAACAGACAAAGGGCCACCACAAGAGCAAGATTGAGGGACCAAATTTAAAATTAGGTGGATATGAGTTAAATTAGTGTGGCCTAGTCTTAATCTAGAGAGAGCTACTTCAAGGGTTCTTTTAGGAAGAAAGCTGGTACCCCAAGATTTAGGCTCATTTTTTATACTTAAAAGTTTGTTTGAACTTTCTTGCCATTCTTGACACCATTTCATCCTAATTTGATTATTAATATATACATAAATGTCACTCGTTTGTAACAATGGAATAAAAATGGAATGAAGATTTGTGAGAGTTGATTTAGCGAGAAAATCTGCTTCCTCATTCCCAGCTATTCCAGAGTGACCGGGACACCAAATGAATTCCACCAAAATATTGAGTAGATTTAGTGAAATGATTTTTTCTTTTATCATGAGGACAGCTTGATGTTTTAAACCGATAGTGTTGATTGATTGGAGGGCACTCGTGCAATCTGAGATGATCAGAATTTTAGAAAAGGGAGACAAATTCTGTTGAACATATTCTAAGCCTTTAAGTATGGCCATAAGTTCACACGTAAACGGACAACACAAAGGGTCTAACCTGAATCCCTTTTTTATGTTTTGGGATAAAATACAGAATGCGCAAGAAGCGGCTTCAGCTGATTTTGACCCATCTGTGTAGATCTGAACAAAATCTTCATAATTTAATAAAAGTGAAAGGAATTCTTGTTTCAATCGATATTGGTTGTTTTCATTCTATTTGTTATTTGTTTAGCCCTGTAAACATTACCTTCGCGTGTAGGTAGCAAATGTTTTTATCAATTTGGTTATTTTGCCTACAGTTTCTACTGAACAAACAAACTAGTTGATCTCATTCCTGCTTCAATTTCATCGTACATAGGTTCTGCCAAGAAACAAATCCACGTCGACTGTTTGTGTTATTGATCAGAGACATCAATATGATTTTGTCATCAGTGTTCTGTGTGACATTATTCACATTTTCATTGTTTGAGATGCATGGTAAGTAGCCACATCAGTGCTCTATGAGACATTATTCACAGCTTCATAGTTTGAGATGCATGGTAAGTAGCCACATCAGTGCTCTATGTGACATTATTCACATTTTCATTGTTTGAGATGCATGATAAGTAGCCACATCAGTGCTCTATGTGACATTATTCACATTTTCATTGTTTGAGATGCATGGTAAGTAGCCACATCAGTGCTCTATGTGACATTATTCACATTTTCATTGTTTGAGATGCATGGTAAATAGCCACATCAGTGCTCTATGTGACATTATTCACATTTTCATTGTTTGAGATGCATGGTAAGTAGCCACATCAGTGCTCTATGTGACATTATTCACAGTTTCATAGTTTGAGATGCATGGTAAGTTGCCACATCAGTGCTCTATGTGACATTATTCACAGTTTCATAGTTTGTGATGCATGGTAAGTTGTGACATCAGTGCTCTATGTGACATTATTCACAGTATCATTGTTTGAGATGCATGATAAGTTGCCACATCAGTTTTCTATATGTGGCATTATTGACATTTTCATTGTTTGAGATCCATGGCAAGTTGCCACATCAGTGCTCTACGTGGCATTATTCACAATTTCATTGTTTGAGATGCATGGTAAGTTGCCACATCAGTGCTTTATGTGGCATTATTCACAGTTTCATTGTTTGAGATGCATGTTATGTAGTTATTGAGTTTATCGCGAACAGGCAGAGAGACAGATGCGGCGAGGTTCTTCATTTTTAATATGTAATGATTTCCATTAACAGTTCTCAGCCCTGATTGCTTGTTGTGGTGTCAATGCATTTGTCCTCCGACTGCTCATTAACGGAAACTTTTATTTATTTATAAAGATATTAGGTAATTTTCATAAAAAAATTATGAAGATGACGAAATTATTTCTATAACAGAAACTATTTTTTTTTTTTTAAACGGTGGGAGGGTTCAGAGGAAAACGATTGAAACCTAAAATTAAAGTCTCTTTATTTTGTTTATGTTTTTCTTTTCAGGTATTTCTAGTTACCTATTGTTGTTTTTATACAATTTACTGCTATTCTAATTACTGTATTTGCTCTCAAGTTTATGTAAAATAAAAAAGGCAATCTGTTTGCAATTATTTTTTAAAAAATAATAATAACGGAAACATTAAATTCAGGCATTCTTAGGAAACATAATCAATTTAAATTGCTTAAAGTTTATACAAAATCCCCATTATCTGATCGCAATATCATCAGCCAAATGGAAGTCAATCTGAAGAGAAAGCATCAGATTGAACGGCTATCAATTAAAATAATTTAATTCCTTCATTCAACTTAATAGTTTAATGATTATATTTAAACTTATTTGATTTTTTGATTCTACGTAGGTTACATAAAAACGTAGAAAATCAATATTTTTTTTTTTTTTGGGGGGGGGGTTACGTTTTGTAGCCATTTTTGCCCGTGCGTTGCTACGGTTACGAAATTCAACAACAATTTCGAGAATGCGACATTAAAGCCCCCCAGTGTGATCACGGCTTTTGTACTGCGGAACACCTTCGTATTAAATTTCAGCTTTCTCGCTCATTTCCATGTGATGGATTTTTGATGGAACTGATCCGCAGGTTGAACACGGTTCCTATTTATCAAATTCAATATTTTACAAAAGTATATTACTTTTCCATAAATCGGGCAGAAACCAGATAATATCAATTTTTATATATTTTACAAAATATATATTTTTTTTTTTGGGGGGGGGGGTCCGTTCTCGTCCATTTTTTGTTATCTCCTTTATTTTGTCTAGAAAAAGTTGCAAGGAAACCAGCTAAAGAGAGTATTAATTGTTTCCACTTGAACTTTCAATGTTTTCCTCACATACCAAAAGGAATCTGGTGTATTAAAACTGAAATCTCTAGGTATAGCCATTGTGGAGCTACTTTGATTATCAGTGGATCAGTGAGTCAGAATACCAACTGGACTTTGCGTTTTATAAGTATAGAAGATATTCTCAGCTCAAATATTATCCATGTATATTTTGTCTAAAAGTAGGAAAGCAGGGAAGCTGGGAGGGGACATTTCATTCAGTATTAATTATGTTACGAATCAGTTAATGTGTCGACTGTCGATGTCGATCTTTTATCTAATTTCAAGGTTAGGCAGTTTATAAGTTTGATTTAATAATATCTAAAAGAGAAAGTACGCTATTTTCATTCCGGTGGCGTATAGTTCGGATGATCTGAGTTCTCGTGTGTGTTCCGGGTTCGTCTCCTTTATATTTTGAACTTTCCTTAATTATTATTAGCTAGACCTACCCTTTTGTAGTGATCTGATATTCGTTCGTTTGTGAATTTTATATTTGAGTGCTTTCCGAACAGATTTGCGGATTACCAGGCACCGCGGCTGCACCACAGTTGTATATTTTTTTTAAAATTCGCGTAAACCGCTGTATACTCTAGTGAAAGTATCATATAACTAATATAACCAATAAACCATGTTTAAATATTTGAAATGGTTATCATAATATGTAATGAATAGATTGAGTTGTAAGTAAATCTATTATGTAGACGTTTGTACATTTTAACATGCTAGGTATATGTATTTTTTATTCAAAACATTTATTTTAGGGCCCCCGCGCCCATATGTGCCAAGGACCCCGCGCATGCTTGATCCGGGCCTGGCATCTTCGCATTCATTTTGAGCTTGCTTGCTTATTCCGATTTGGTACTTCTCATATATGGACACCCAGGGTGAGCACGGCTACCATTTACAAAATTCAATATTTTACTGAAAGATATTCCTTTTTGTACTGCGCAATACCTCTGTATCAAATTTTAACTTTCTTACTCATGTGGTCCTTCTCAATTCCGATTTTTCGTTGGTGAAACCCGGCCATAAATCAGGCAGAAGCCGGAAAATTTAATTTTTTATATTGGGTCCTTAAATACTTTTTTTTGGGGGGGGGGTCCATTTTCGGTTATTTTTCGGTATCTCCTTTAGTTTGCCCAGAAAAATATTGCAAAGAAACTCGCTAAAAAGCGTCAGTTTTTTTTCCTTTCTTACTAAAAGGGTTGTAAGAAAAATATTTTTAACTGACTAGAATATCTTTGGTCTAAGATATGCTTTCAAAATTGCACTCGCGCGATCCAAACCCTTTTTCTAGATTTCAAAATAGCACTCGAACAATCCTAATTTTTTCTTTAGATTTCAAAATTGCACTCGAGCGATCCGAACTCTTCTTATTGATTTCACAATTGCATTTGAGCGGACCAAAACCT
This sequence comes from Pachypsylla venusta, assembly GCA_012654025.1. NCBI lineage: Eukaryota > Metazoa > Arthropoda > Insecta > Hemiptera > Aphalaridae > Pachypsylla > Pachypsylla venusta. The sequence goes on along the minus strand of CM022881.1, from coordinate 21,555,017 downwards.
TTTTTAAGATTTCAAAATTGCATTCGAGCGATCCAAACCTTTTTTAAGATTTCAAAATTGCATTCGAGCGATCCAAACCTTTTTTATAGATTTCAAAATTGCACTCGAGCAATCCGAACCGTATTTTATAGATTTCAAAATTGCACTCGAGCGATCCAAACCGTATTTTATAGATTTCAAAATTGCACTCGAGCAATTCGAATCGTATTTTATAGATTTCAAAATTGCACTCCAGCAATTCGAACCGTATTTTATAGATTTCAAAATTGCACTCGAGCGATAGATTTCAAAGTTGCACTCGAGCAATGCGAACCTTATTTTATAGATTTCAAAATTGCACTCCAGCAATTCGAACCGTATTTTATAGATTTCAAAATTGCACTCGAGCGATAGATTTCAAAGTTGCACTCGAGCGATAGATTTCAAAGTTGCACTCGAGCAATGCGAACCGTATTTTATAGATTTCAAAATTGCACTCGAGCGATCCAAACCGTATTTTATAGATTTCAAAATTGCACTCGAGCAATCCGAACCGTATTTTATAGATTTCAAAATTGCACTCGAGCGATCCAAACCGTATTTTATAGATTTCAAAATTAAACTCGAGCGATCCAAACCATTTTTATAGACATCAAACATTTCTGTCCGAATCCCAATGTACCTAGTCATCATGCATTTCTTTTCAGAGGGAGACGGATCGAGAGCAATCTCCTTATTTAAATGTCGATACTGTTCGCCTTTGCAACCCCATTCAGGTTGTATTTTCACTTTTGAGTTTAAATACGATTACATCTTATTTTGACCGTTCAAGACATAATTTTCATCAATGTGAATATGATATTAAGCCTAACCGGAGCGTGAACCGTAACCGGGATTATAGTAAGAATCGGGCCCAAAAGGTAGACAAATTTATTTTCTTTGTTTTGTTTTACAGACTGTGAGGAGTATTACGGATGTCAATTTGCTGATGACTTCTTTAAATATAATCTTAACAAGCCATTTGCTATACATGTAGTTCAAGCATATGTTCTCGATAACACTGAGCAGTTGAATACTATACTTCGTGTTGCCACAACCAAGAATTCAGAAGTCATGAGCACCTATCCTATCAACACTATACAGGAATTTCTCTCGTAATTATGAATAACGCCAAAAAAGATATGAAATCTATTTTGGGTTCCGCTATCCTCTCTTCCTTACTTCCAAATACCTAATGAGTTCAAATTCTGACCCCACCCAAACCGATTTCAGAAAATTGGTCTGATTTCCTCATTCTTTTCATCAAATCGTTGTCTTGGTTGGCTACCTCAGTTCGTTATAAATTAAACTCTAGGAAACCTATTCTACTTTAGCGGTTCATAAATTTTGTAAATTCTAATAATGAACCCCCAAGACTGCTTGTTGACAAAGAGAGTGAGAGAATCAGGCTAAAATTCTGAAAATGTGACTTTTTATATCTAAATGGCATTTGCAAGAAATTCGAAAGTGCGACCAAACCCCAAAAGATAGAAATAAATTTTTAGAGCAAAAGAGTTGTACTCTTTGGGCAATGAATTTAAATATCTCGCTTAATAGGGCAGAAAGACATTTTGGGTAAATCATAATTAAAAAACTCTGCTAATGTGACTCACAAGTTTATTAAAAGTGATATACCTCTCTAGTTATTACAATCTTTGCGATTTTAATAACTATGAAATTTGCAATAACTATAGATTGTAATAACTATAGGTTAAAACCATACACAGTGGAAATCGTTGGTGAATACCAGCCGGTTTCAATACGTTGGTGAATACCTTAGACAAATCTTAGAAAGAAGGCTTGAATTCAGCAAACACACAGAAATGTTATTCATAGAAAAAATGGCTACAAAACGTAACCCCCCACCGCAAAAAAAAAAATATTGATTTTCTACGTTTTTATGTAACCTACGTAGAATCAAAAAATCAAATAAAAAAAATTCTTTCGACCAAATTTGAAAACCACTAAAAGGCGACTAACACCGGCTGTGTTTAAGATAAAATAAATGGTACGGAAAACCGTACTAGACTTTCTCTTCCTTAATCATTCCATCAGACNAAAAAAAAAAAAAAAAAATATGAAAGAATATAAATTTAGACTTTAAAAGTTTTCCAGTTGTAATTTTTATGATACCGTAAAGTGGGGTGAATAGGATCATTTTTCAACTTTGAAAGCCTGTATCTTTCTGAATTTTTTCCTCACAGATTTTGTGTGCCAAAACTTGAGGGTTGATTAGCTCCTTTCAATGAACCTAAGCTGAAGATTCTCCGACCTTTAGTTTGGGCACATTTTAAAAAAAGCTATCTTTATCCTATTCACCTGCGAGTCAGGACAATAGGATCACCTACAGACTTTTATTAATTGAACCGGGTTTTGCAGTCGGCAGATTAATAGGATCACAAAACTTGTTTTTAAAAAAAGTTTCCAAACAAAATTACGAAGAAAATGATACCAAAATTAACTTTTAGCGTTAAAGGGGGTTAAAAATATGTATTTTTAAGAAAATAGGAAAATAAAAATCTACTTAAATATAAGAAAGTCTTAATTTCATTCCTGGGAGTTAATATCTTGATCTTTGGGAGCAGCCAATAAGATAAATAGGTTAATAATAATACATAACAACAAAAAACACTGTCATATTGCAGGATGAAAGCTTTAAAGGGAACTGCTCCTATTCACTGCAATGATTTTTTATTTTTCAAATGCTGATCCTATTTATCCAGATATTTTCAAAAAACGCTGCCTTTCAAGAAAAAAAACCCTTTTGGTGCCCAAATATTTATCAAATCGTTATTTGGATGACTGCTACGTATTCTGCACAAAATTTAAATTCGAAAAGTCATCTCCTGAGTGTATCAAATTTTTCATAAAGGGTCTTATAGAGAACTTTTTCCAGGGTACATTTTTGGTGGTGTTCATAGGGTGATACAAAATTATCCACAGGGTAGAGAGGAGGTGTGTTAGAAAAATCAAAAAATACTCTAAAGAAAGGTTGTGAAGTGGTCTACAATTTTTGTCTATATAAAAATATTCCTATCATTAATAGAAATGGCATTTTTCTGTTAAAAAGGATTTTTAGTCAAAAGTGATCCTATTCACCACGCTTTAGGGTAATGGACCTGACTCAAATATAAAATTGATCAAAGTTAAAGATCAAAAAGTGAGACAGGATTATGGAAGATCAACTTTAAATAAATTGAAACAAAACAATTACCAAAAACACTATTTATAAAAATTTATGAAAAAACTAGTTTCGAATCATTTGATTCATCATCAGTCTAATCGAGTCGAAGGATGGAAGTTGACTAAGTATTAGTCACCGCGTGTTGTTGGGTCACGCGATGTAATATCAAACTCTATTGCACGGGTCGGCAATAGGCGGACCGCGGTCCGGATCCGGACCGCGAAGCTGAAATGTCCGGACCGCGGACATATTTCAATTTGTTTAAAAAAAAAACAATATTTTCCTTCTCCTTCTAGATTTTTTTTTTTTTCTGTGGCAATATTTTTTTAAATGATATTGTTCCAAAATTGATCCAACTGTAGAAAAATAAACTATTTCAGGTAGGTACATGAGAAATATACTTACCTTGTTTATACTGAAACTGAGTAACTCAGAAGGAGGGGGGAGGGAGGGGAGGGAGAGAGAGATAGCAGAGATAATGAAGAAACAAAGGACGAGTAAATAGCCAGGATTCCAATTTTAGTTTGGTAAAAGGTACCTACGTTAATTTTTACTTTTTTTTATATTACAACACTTATCCCTATTTTATTGTCATTTGGTACCAAATACATTTAATAAAAGTCATTTTCTCAAATCATTCAAAAGGTGTTTTCTTTAGCTTTTTTTTTATTTGGTTCTTATGTCGAACCCACTATCTCAGTCTTTTCAAATCCAAGCTATTGAAAGAATGTATTTTTTGAGGTGGTGGTATTGTTGCTGTTGTTGTGTCACCGCCGGTAATCAAACCCGGGACTCCCATGTACAAGACGAGTGCATGAAGCAGTGTGTCATGAGAGCCGGTACTATAATATAAAATATGTCCGGACCGCGACGATTTTTTTTGTTGGTTCATCCGGACCCCGCTAAACATTAATTGCCGACCCCTGCTCTATTGTTTATTTCTAAAACTTTTTTGAATAAAATATTGTCACTCGCTCTATTAATTTCGATTTAATTATTTAATCAGGGACGGATTAACTTTCCGCGGGGACCGTAGCACTTTCATAGAGCGGGGCCCCCTCCACCTTCCTCCGGTGCCGTCTAAGTAGTCTACTTTTTGGAGCCAGTACAAAAATTGCTCATCTTTTGGCCTTTTGGTCTAGACTACAGCTGGTAGAGAGAACTACAGCACTCAAAATTTTATCAAAATTCATCCAAATCGGTCAGTGTACATGAAAGCTTACGACGCGGCGGACAAACGGATGTTATCGAAAGATTCTACGTATCATGAAACGTAGATATCAAATTTTGAGGGGCGGGGGGGTAATTTTTATGTTCGTGACGATTCCAAAGGTTCATTATTGAAAATAATAAACCAAAAAATAAATATGAATTTTTGACAATATTTGGGGTGTTCTAAATAAATTATTATCTTACATAAAAATAAAATTAAATCCCAGGAATAAAATACTGTAATTGAAAATAAAGAAATAAATTGCCAGACCCTAGGAAATCTATTCTGAACCAGAACTGTGTCCTGACATTCCACACAGACAAATGTCTTTTGACAGCGTTTACACACCACTTATTTACAGATGTAAATAAGTGTGTAGGTGGTACAGATAGTGGTAGTTTTAGGCAATTTATGGTAGCTTTAAAGCACTTAATTGTAGCTTTAGACAATCAATGTATTGACACATGTATTGCCAAAGGGGGGGGGGTATAAAGTACCCGCGCCCAAAGTTTGGCTTCAATATCATCCCTCAGAAGGCTTAGAACGTACAAATTTTTATGTACTATGATGGAAAATATTGTTTGTGACAATTATTAAAGGTCTCATTAAAATAAGTATCATAATTTGATTACTATAAGCTTTTTGCTAAAACGCGAGTACTTTGTACCCGCTCAACACTTGGTTAAAATAAATACCAAAATAAAAACATGAATGCAAAAACATTAAAACTTATATCCCTACAGCTCCACCCCTGATTTTTTTTTATTGAAAAGATTTTTTTTTTTTAAGAAAAATTATTTGTACCATTCCATTTAATCGTCAATAAACGCGTCACTTGCGGGTGTCGAACCTGTGGATCTCACCATAACCATTCGATTGGCCACGACTCTTTTCCTCTTGTATAGGGTGAACATAGTCAAATATCTCGGAAACCGTTAGAGATGGGAAGAAAACATTTTGATCGAAAGTTCCTCTCCACCTTGTAACCAAATTCTATTTCACCTATCTCCTTTACAATTACCCCCCTATCTATAAGTTCCAATCTACCCTCCCAAGTGAACAAACGTGTCAAAACAATTTTACATTACCTTTACATTCCAACATCGCGGTTGCAAAACATCGAAGAAATCGTATTTCATTACCAGGGCCCTGATTCGTACGACATCTTCGAGAAGCTACATCCGCGAAAAGTAAGATAAGACTTTTATTTTTTATTTTAGCGTGGTTGTTGTTTGTCCTCTATTGGTTTATTATTTTCAATAATGAACCTTTGGAATCGTCACGAAAAAAAAAATACCCCTCCTCAGAATTCACAAAAATCGAATAAAAAACTCTGCCAATGTGACAGCTGGGTTTATTATTTTCTTTGGGGGGTACCCCCCAAAAAAATTGAGGGGGGTTATCGTGATGATTCCAAATCTGGGTCGTAATTAGACCCTAAGTTTGACATACCTACCAAATTTGAAGTCTCTGGCTCTTATCATTCTCTTTTTAGACAGGATTAATGAAAACCGCTTTAAAGCGGTATATTTGATTGAACCCAAAAGTTTTGGAGCTAGCTGAGAACCCAAATATGACATACATACAAAATTTCAAATCTCCAGCTCTTACCATTCTCCTTTTAGACAGCGATACTGAAAACCGATAAAAAGCGGCAAAAATCGCCAAGGGTGTATTCGATTGCGTCCAAAAGTTTCAGGGCACAATTAGCCCAGATGGGACATATGTACTAAATTTCATCCAAATCGGTCAACGCTAAGTGGCAAAAGTACCCATCACGGCGTACCGCGGACGGCGTACGGCGGACAAACGGATTTTTTTTAATCGATTTTTGTATTCTACGTACCTTGAAACGTATAATATCACATTTTGAGGGGGAGTATTTTTTTTTTCCGTTACGATTCTAAAGGTTCATTATTGAAAATAATAAACCAAAAAAAATCGTTTGTCCGCCGCGCCGTACGCCGTGATGGGCACTTTGCAACTTAGCGTTGACCGATTTGGATGAAATTTGGTATATAAGTCCCATCTGGACTCTAATTGTGCCCCGAAACTTTTGGGTGCAAAAACTTTTGGTCTAATTGTGCCCCGAAACTTTTGGCGATTTTTGCCGCTTGTTAGCGGTTTTCAGTACTGCTGATGTCTAAAAGGAGAATGGTAAGAGCTAGAGATTTGAAATTTTGTATGTATGTCATATTTGGGGTCTCAGTTAGCTACGAAACTTTTGGGTTCAATCAAATATACCGCCGGCGGTTTTTACTAATCCTGTCTAAAAAGAGAATGGTAAGAGCCAAAGACTTCAAATTTAGTAGGTATGTCAAATTTACGTGCCAGATTTGGAATCGTCACGATACCCCCCCTCATTTTTTTTTGGGGGGGGGGAAAGGTTTATTATTTTTTGCCAGAAAAATAATAAACCCATGTGTCACTTTTTTTTATTTAAGCGTGGTTGTTGTTTGTCCTCTATTTTTATTTTCTTAGCGTCCAGGTAATATATTTACTTGAGAATGTCACAGCAGAGGAAAGTGTCCGTGACTCACCCATATACTTGCCGTTAGCAGAAAAAAAATCATTGAAATTCAACGTAAAGAAGAACAAAACGAACATGCTATACAGGTAGTCATTTAGTAGAAAGGACTGAATGATAGTTAATCATCTCGGAAACCGTTAGAGATAGGATGAAAACATACCCCCACTTATTTTTAGAGGGGAAATTTAATGGTGACCTTGAATTTTTTCTCTCTCAAGGTTATTTTAAGGTCAAATGACCTTGAGGGTGACCTTTGTTTTTTTAATGGAATTCTATATTTTTTATTTTCGTATTCAATTCTTCCTCAAAAAAATTTAGTAATTCAATCTTTTTGATTTATTATTTTCAATAATGAACCTTTGGAATCGTCATTCCCCTCCCCCTCATTTTTTTTTATTGCAGACAATACCTACTTTGTTTGTTTTCAGGTTCCACACTTACTACAGAGGAGAGCGCAATAGTAATCGTGATAAAAGTTTTCTAGAAATAATTGAAGAATACAGACCAACCTTTCGAACTTTGGAAAGTGTGCATTCAATGTTAGCGCAAGTACTGTTAAACATCCTCTCTGATCGGACAATACGTGAACACTTTCCAAATCTTATGCAGTCAATGTATTTCGCTTCTGCTGATAACCATGCTCCTCCACAAATCGGGAATAGGATACGGCAAAATTTCTTTAAAAAAAATACATTTCATCATACTCATGTTGTTGGTAAGTGCGTCTCTTGAAAACAAACATTCGTTTGATCAAAGTGTCAATACGACTTACTCACAGGGGTGTCTCAAAAGGAAAGGCGCTGCTCAATAGTCTGAGGATATATTTGAATGGCCGAACACGCATTTCTTCATTTTAAAGGGGAAACTTTCCCTAGTGGATTTCTAATTTTTGGCACTTTCAGGGGAGACTTCAGGGGACCAACTTTGAAATCTTAAACGGAACAACCCTAGTAGAAGGCATAAAGAGGCTACCTGTGCAGATAATGTCCAATGTCCGAAAACTGTTCAGTGCCTATTATGCTGTGATTTTTTTTTTATTCATTGTTTTCTTTTTGTTTTTGTGTGGGTGAGCACATCTTCAATGTGGTGACGTCACTATGGTGTATGGTTTGTATGTGTGCGTGTGTGTGTGTGTGTGTGTGTGAGTGAGTGTGTGTGGATACCGTAGCCCCCCTCACTCACCCTTGGTTTTCTTTGTCCATTATGTTAATAAACAGGTTTCTCATGATGCAACCTTAAAATAGATTTATATCCTGTCGAACATAATGCACAATGAAAGCCAGCAGAGAGTGTGAGGGGGTGCCTACGGTATCCACAAACACACAAACCGTAATGACGTCACCACATTGAAGATGTGCTCACCCGCACAAACACAAAAAAAATAAATAATAATAATAATAAAAAAATATAAAAAAAACAGCACAATACGCACTCAAAAGTTTTTTGGGCATTATCTGCACAACCAGCCTCTTTATGCCTTCTACTTACCCTTTTGAAAAGAATAAAAAAAAAAAAAATAACTTATTACATTTACTTTAATTAGTTTGTTTTAATAAGGAAGGAAGTTAGTAGTCATAATGAAATAATAAATATGTCAAAATTAATTTGTGTATCAACTACTAAATATTTTTTTTTATTTATTTTTACTTTCTCTTCCTCTAGAAGATAAAGTATTGTATTCGTGCAGCAAATTTTGACTTTTTGTGTCCCAAAAAATCGTCTGACGGGAACCCAAAATCCAAAATAAAGATCA
>CM022881.1:21528330-21538363 GCA_012654025.1 Pachypsylla venusta | reverse complement strand
GGGGGGGGGGTAAAAAGTACCCGCGTTTTAGCAAAAAGCTTATTGTAATCGACTTTAATGATACCTTTAATAATTGTCACAACCAATATTTTCCATCATAGTATATAAAAATATGTAGGTATATTCTAAGCATTCTAAGGGAAGATATTGAAGCCAAACTTTGGGCGCGGGTACTTTGTACCCCCCTCCCTTGGCAATGCATGTAACCAATACATTGATTGTCTAAAGCTACCATTAAAAACTACCATAAATTGTCTAAAGTGTCTAAAATATCTAATTATGTACCACATGCAAGAAATAAGTGTGTGTAAACACTGTCAAAAGACATTTGTTTGACTGGGATGTCAGGAAGGACAAATTACTTGTTCAGAATAGATATCCTAGGGTCGCGATTTTTATTTATTTTCATTTACATTATTTTATTCCTGGGATTTAATTTTATTTTTATGTAAGATATAATAAGATAATAATTGATTTAGTTTATAATAAAGTAATAGCGACTTATTGTAATAAAAAAAATCATTTTATCCTTTATTTTGTTTGCGGGTACTTTGTACCCCCCCTTGGCAATGCACGTAATTGAATAGAGCTTGGTAATCCTAGGGTTAACTTCAGTATGGAATTACAACGCCAACGGATAACCATTTTAACCGTATGGACGTCGAATATCCATAAAGAATGTAGATCAATATTTTGTTCGGGTAAAATCATACTAGGCTTTCAATTCAATATTCGTATGAATTGCGCAACGCTCATTATACCCATGTGAATCAATCTAAATTACTAAATAATCAAATTGAAATTGATAGAGCCAGTGACAATATTCTATTTTAAAAAAAAGTGTTTAGTGCTGCTTCTACCAAAAATAGTGAACTCCGGTTGAACTCAATTTGGCTTCTACCAAAAAAAAAAAATAATAATCCAATGTGACACCTGGGTTTATTATTTTTGTGGCAAAAAAAAAAAAATTGGGGNGGGGGGGGGGGGGGTCTCTTGGTGATTTGAAATCTGGGGCGTATTTAGATTCTAAATTTGACACGCCTACCAAATTTGAAGTCTCTAGCTCTTACCGTTCTCTTTTTAGACAGGATTAATGAAAACCGCTTTAAAGCGTTAAAAACCGCCAGCGGTATATTTTATTGAACCCAAAAGTTTCAGAGCTAGCTTCAAATCTCTAGCTCTTACCATTCTCCTTTTAGACAGCAATACTGAAAACCGCTAAAAAGCGGCAAAAATTGCCAAGGGTGTATTCGATTTCACCCAAAATTATCGAGGCTCAATAAGAGACCAGAAGGAACCTATATATCAAATTTCATCCAAAATGGTCAACGCTAAGTTTTAAAAGTACCCATCACGGCGGACGGCCGACAAACGGATTTTTTTTTTTTATTCGATTTTTAGATTCTACGTACCTTGAAACGTATTATATCAAATTTTGAGGGGGGGTAATTTTNTTTTATTTTTTTTTTTTTTTTTTTTTTTTTTTTCCTTACGATTCCAAAGGTTCATTATTGAAAGTAATAAACAAATAAATTACTTCTATAGAAGTTTTGTTGTTGTTTTTCGCGAGGATAGTTTTAAAATGTCTCATGAAATTTATTTTTTGCGGATGTTTAAATAAATTACATTAAAATCTCATTTTTATGTAAACTATTAGACTTCATTATTTTCTCCTTATTTTGTTTAAATACTTTCTCTTTATCTTCTCTTTATTTTGTTTATTATTTTTTCAATTATTTCATCTCAAAATTGCTATTTATATCCTCCCTGCAGGTTTGGATATGTTGTTTGAGGCAATCTATAATTGCTCTTCATGTTTTGATATCTTTTTATTTCGCCCAATTTTTTCCTCTACACCACGTTTGACATTTTTGATAAAACATGTTAAACTAACCTTTAAAGATGAAGTATCTTTAATCTAGAAATCCATGAAAAATAAATTACCTACATGAGAAATTTCGAAAATACTCAAGAAAAACAACAAAAAATCCTACAGAAGTAATTTATTTTTATCTCTTGTCATATTATTTTACCTCACTTTTATTGTAAGTTCGTATATAGAATTATACACACATCTGTGATTTTTTGAAAAATATTCAAAAAAAATTGCGCCTTTAAAAAAGGCAAACTCGAGTTGAAAAAGTAAATCTCTCAAAAATTGAGGCGCTGGCACACGAGCGCTCTGGGCATCGAGTTGGACGAGTCTTTTAGGAACTAAAACTTGGTAGAAGCGAAATTTTGTGCAAACCCCGGATTGACTCGCGAACTCGGTGTTGACTATTTTGGTAGAAGCGGCCCTTAGACATAGACAGTAAATATTTTGATGGTATATCGCGTCACACTACTCAGCAGGCGATAAAAAATCCTCAGTCACTTAGTCAACTTCCATCCTTCGACTCAATTAGACTGATGATGATGAAAATGATTCGAAACTTAGTTTTGTTCATTAAAAATTATAAATTGTATTTTTGGTAGATAGGTAAGTGTTGTTTTTCTAAAATTTAAATCTGTCGATTTTTTTTTTTTTTTTTTTTTTTTTNGGTAATCCCAAATTTTTTTTTTTTTTTTTTTTCCAGCGGCAGTTCATTATCATATTCGAGACTTCGCCATGGTTTTCAAGTCCGTAGGAGATTCCGGTCAATTTATGCTTGGAGAAATGAATTACGTGAGAATACTTTACTATTTGGAACACCCATTTTGTGATATGCTGGACAGTACGACCAAAAATCAATTATTAAGGGAGAAACAATTTATTCTGTTTCGAGATGGTGACGGGAAATTTGTTGCCGAAATAGCCGTTAAAGTTCCAGAAACATTTTTTCAGATAACTTTTCCCAACTATATTGATAATCTACCTGGATGTGCAGAAGTTCCGTTTAATCAGTTGAATGCAATTATGAATGACCAATATGAAGATGTAAGTAGCCTTGTGAGGTCCGACGATGTGCAGAAGTTCCGTTTAATCAGTTGAATGCAATTATGAATGGCCAATATCAAGATGTAAGTAGTCTTGTGAGGTCCGACGATGTGGAGATGTTCCGTTTAATCAGTTGAATGCAATTATGAATGGCCATTATCAAGATGTAAGTAGTCTTGTGAGGTCCGACGATGTGGAGATGTTCCGTTCAATCAGTTGAATGCAATTATGAATGACCAATATCAAGATGTAAGTAGTCTTGTGAGGTCCGACCAAGTGGAGATGTTCCGTTTAATCGGTTGAATACAATTATGAATGGCCAATATTAAGATGTAAGTAGCCTCGTGAGGTCCGACGATGTGGAGATGTTCCGTCTAATCAGTTGAATGCAATTATGAATGGCCAATATCCAGATGTAAGTTTAGGCGTGAACTCAGAACCTACAACTATGCAACAGAGCCACGATGCAACTGATCTACGATGTTCTATGGATATAGGATGAGAAAATACAATATTTTAATTGTGATAATTTTCTTTTACACTGATGCCATAATATTATGTTACAGGTGCGCGCGCACCTTAAAATTTTTCTCTCAACATTTTTACTTTCTCTTCCATAGAAGATAAAGTACTGTATTCGTGCAGAATTTTTTTTTTCTTCTTAAAGCGCCTAAAGAAGTTTCAGTTGAATGTAAAATATCGTAAAATATCTTCAAAAATTACCCTCCCCCTCATAATTCGATATTTTACGTTTTAAAATTTGATATTTTACGTTTCAAAATTTGATATTTTACGTTTCAAAATTTGATATTTTACGTTTCCAGGTACTTATACGTAGAATCTAAAATCCGAATAAAAAAAAAATGGAGATAGAGGATTCGTTAAAACGGGTCCTTTCTCTCTGGGGCCTGGGTGGTGTATATTAACCCCACACTCTCTATGGGCACTTTGTTCATATTCGTTCTTCCTATCCTTGCCAATGTCATTGCTGGTGGTGTATATTAACCCCACACTCTCTATGGGCACTTTGTTCATATTCGTTCTTCCTATCCTTCTCATTATCTTTGCTGGTGGTGTATATTAACCCCACACTGTCTATGGGCACTTTGTTCATATTCGTTCTTCCTATCCTTCTCATTGTCTTTGCTGGTGGTGTATATTAACCCCACACTGTCTATAGGCACTTTGTTCATATTCGTTCTTCCTATTCTTCTCATTGTCTCTGCTGGTGGTGTATATGAACTCCACACTGTCTATGGGCTCTTTGTTCATATTCGTTCTTCCTATCCTTCTCATTGTCTTTGCTGGTGGTGTATATTAACCCCACACTGTCTATGGGCACTTTGTTCATATTCGTTCTTCCTATCCTTCTCATTGTCTTCGCTGGTGGTGTATATGAACTCCACACTGTCTATGGGCACTTTGTTCATATTTGTTCTTCCTATCCTTCTCATTTTTTTCCTGGTGGTGTATATTAACCCCACACTGTCTATGGGCACATTGTTCATATTCGTTCTTCCTATCCTTCTCATTGTCTTTGCTACCGGGTTGGCGGAGCACATTATTTGGACAGCAGAGAATTCCACCTCCCCGGGAAGCAACCAAGAAAAAAAAGGAATGTCAAATTTAGGGTCTAATTATTTGGGGGGGAGGTATTTTTTTAGCCAGTAAAATAATAAACCAGTAAAAATGTGTAACATTGGCAGATTTTTTTTTTTTTTCCTTACAGCGTAGAGTTCAGTCTACTTATACACAACTGGCTCAACAATTTCCTCAATTACATTCACTTTTAAATGATACAATTTCCGTTATGGGGGAAGAAGGCTTTATGCCCGAATATAAAAAGTTCTTAGACGAGTATGGACTCCATTGATTACCGTTGTAGTTTTATTTAGTAAAAATTACAAATAATATATAGGTATATATGATAATTTGTTAATTTACAAAAAATATATCTATAAATTGAGACATTATAATTTTTTCTTTAGAAGTTTTATTTTTCATCCCGATTTTTTTCTTTTTAAGTTTTCCTTTCAAAATGATCAGTTAATTAATCAAGTGACTTCGCGTTACAATCTGCGTAATTTTCGGCTATGTTCAGATGATTGCGCGGTACCTCGCGGGGGGAGCATTCACATGACAACGTATGTACGCGCGGAAGTCATCAAAATATTTACTAGGCTACTTTATTTCGCCTTAAACTGCGCGATAAACTGAACAAGTCAATACAAATTTGTAGAACTAGTACCGCGCGGTTCAAATGAACAAATCGATACAAGTTTGTAGAACTAGTAGCGCGAATTATATACTTGGTTTAAAGGATACAATAAAAAAAACTATTATATTGAAATAAATGACATATCCTTTAGGTAAGATGTCTTTCCAACAAGGGATCAATAAATAATTGATTATTGTAAGCACAACAGAATATGTGTTCTTATTTTTCCGGGTTATACCATTTAGGGTAGCTGGTGTCAGCTGGTGGAATTCCATATTTTTCGCGATATTGATGGAGTGCTTCTGCTATATCAAACGGTTTTATAGCTTCAGGATTACTAGGAGGAATCCCAGGTATTTGAGGTGGATTGTCTTTTGGTTTTGATTGCCGAGTTTTAAGATGTTTGTAACATTTAAAGAAATACTTAAAACTACAATAGACTGGGAATATGCTACATATTATGATGAGTAATATAAAGGATATAATTTTCCAAGTAGGATATTCTTCGTCTAAATATAATGAATGGTTCAATTGAGAAGGTAAGTTTTGGTCTAAATTCATTTCCTGAAATGAAGATATATTTAGGTCTAAAGACAATGGTACGATACTCGTTGAAGTTATCTGTATATTGGGTAAGGTTATTATCAAAGGTTTACTAGTTGAAGAAATAGAATTTCTAAAAGTTTGATTGGGTAGTTTCAATGTAATATCGGTTGCATTTAAAAGTAATATACCACAAAAATTATTCAATAATTCCGAGTGCTCATCTTCTATATGTAATATTGTCGGTTGTAACAATATTAACAGATAGCTGTTTATTAGTGAGATAAATTCTACCGTGTGTAACACTTTAATATTAGCATAGAGGCAATTTTTATTAGAACCAATTAGAATATTACTTTCACATGAAGTAGCATTGATAAGGGTTTTGGGATTACTTCTATAGACATTACCAAGGATGCAATTTTGATTGGATACCAAAATTTGATTTGGTGATTGCAGTAATATTCTATTTGAAGTAATCATAGTTAGCACTTGATTTTCCTGCAACATGGGTGTTGACAGAAGATAATAATAATTATATTTAATTTCGGAATACAAGGGTATTGTAATGAGAAAATAAATTACATTGTCTACATAATTACATGTTAAACGAATAGTTTTTATAATATCTAATACATTATCAGGTGAACCAAAGAAACGATGCGAATAAGTAGTATTAATAGTTTTAAATGTTTCCAAAAGTTCTTCATAAGAAAGTACACTTGGATGATAAGAACCGATTGTGCATGAAAATATCATTGATTCTAATTTACTTAGAATTCTTAAGAAATGTTCGTAAGAAAGTATTAATTGCGTCAGTTCTGTTTCGACTAGAATTTTTTTTGAATCATTACTAGTATTATGTTTAATCTATTTTGTAAGTTTTTTTCATTGTATAGAATGGTGTTGGTTATTGAAAATAATTTATCTGTGCTGAGTTTATTATAACTATATTGTAATTCTGCTTGTCGTTGTAGACGATCAGCATCTTTTCGTATGTCTTTTATGATGGCGTTAAAACGTTCGGCGTCGGAGCTGTCTAAGTTTCCGGTGATATACTTTATTCCAGACCCGAGGCTAGGAAAAAGTGATCTCCTGTTTCTANCTAGGTAGTAGGTACCTACTTGTACTTTCCTAAATTAGATTTTACTACATACTTTGAAGAGTTGGGGGCCCCGTCAAAATGATATGTTTTTTCAATTGTCAACCCAGAAATGTCGAAATATCTAGTGTAAGTTGTCAAAGCGCGAGGCCCGTAGCACGTGCAACTATTGTTAATCCGGACCTGGACCCGTTCGCTATTCAAACTTATTTT
The DNA here is from genome assembly GCA_012654025.1 of Pachypsylla venusta. NCBI lineage: Eukaryota > Metazoa > Arthropoda > Insecta > Hemiptera > Aphalaridae > Pachypsylla > Pachypsylla venusta. Next base: position 21,531,370 of record CM022881.1, on the reverse strand, counting down.
AAATGTTTCAGAAAATGCGGTGTCCTCCTCGATTGAAAACACAGGAAAGAAAGTAGTTTTTCATAAATGGAATGATGATTTTATTCAATCTACATCTTTAATTCGAACCAAAGAATCCAAAGATCTTTATTACATTGGTGCCCCATTTTGTTCACCACTTAAATCTACAACTAAAATTAGATTAGCATCAGAACCTACACAAATCATAGTTAAAAGAAGCGAAAAAGGTCGCCCTGAAGCAAAGATATTATTTTCTATTCACGCCGCTACACGGCTTATTGATTTTAATTTATACGATGAGAGGGGAGTTCATAGGAATACATATAGTTTCAAATTGGCAGAAGAACTTTCTATTCCCCCAGTAAGTTAACTGAAGTGATCGGAAAGAAAATAATATGACTGGTCACTGGACCAATTGAAAACAATTACAAAATATGGGAAACCCATTGTGTACACTATGTGGGGAGGAAGAGGAAACGGCCTCTGACGTAATTTTTAATTGTAGTGTCCCATATTATAAGATTAAAGGATAGGGTGTCTGTGAAGTTTGTTTGTAAGGTTTGGGAGAAAAGTCGGAAGAGATAATCGACATCAGGAGAATCTCCTCCATCCGAAGTGGAAAAATATACGTAGTATAAGGTAAGGGGTTAATATATTCTTTAATTAAGTTCGTAATTTCGGCAATAGTAGTAGTAGGTAATAATCTAAAAGTGTAACGGGTCTTTGTTGTAAAAGGATGGGTAATAATTGGTTCAAAGGAAGGGTTATCAAATACCAACTGAAAGTGTAGCTGATTCCTACTATAATTCAATGCAGTTTGTTTAATGGGAAGTCCAATGGGATCTTCCAAATTAGAGTTTACTACTGATATGTCATCAGATAAGTTATTGAGGAAGGGTAAATCTTCATCAACGTTTGGTAATATTGAATCTGTTTGTTTACTACTGATATGTCATCAGATAAGTTATCGAGGAAGGGTAAAACTTCATCAACGTTTGGTAATATTGAATCTGTTTCCGATGGTGGTGGTGATTGTAAGGAAGAAGTAGAATTTACATTTAATTCAACGCGGGATAATGCGTCTGCATTTGTATTGAATTTACCGTAAATGAGTTTATAATCAAACTCTTCAAGTTTGAGTCGCCAACGAAGTAATTTCGACGATGGGTCTTTCAGGGAGAATAACCACTGGAGCGGTTTGTGATCGGAATAAATATCGAATGGTCTACCATAGAGGTATGGTCGAAAATGTTTGCAGGACCAAACAATGGCTAAAGTTTCTCGTTCGATTGTAGAATATTTTTGTTCAGCTTGCGTAAGTGTGCGAGATGCATAAGCTATGGGTTTGTCATCTTGTGCTAATACAGAGCCAATAGCAAAGTTACTAGCATCTGTGGTTAGAGAGAATTTTTTAGTAAAATCAGGGTATTGTAAAATAGGGTCATTACATAATACATCTNTGGGTAGTGTTTAAGGTTACGAAGGATCGTGATTTGAGGCATTTAATTGAAAATCCTCATCAGAATTATCTGGTAAGGGTATAGTTTGACATTCTTCAACTTTTTGTTGATAATGTAAAGTACGATTTGTAGGGGAGGTTCTTGTCGACATACGTTCAACAGGGGGTGTATAATTGGTTTTATTTGGTTGATTTTGAAATTTATTTGTTTGTTGATGCCAGGTACGTTTATTGTCAAAATATTTATTATTTTGCAGATATGGGGATTTGCTTGTTGGTTTATTATAATTATTGTGAGTTCCTTGCAGTTTCGAACTTTCAATAAAATATTTATCAAACATAGCTTGTTTGATTTCTTATAAGCTAGTAGCATGTATTGCTCGCAAATTAGAACGAAGAGGTTCATTTAAATTAGACAAAAAGTTTGTAAGGCGGTATCCTGAAATAATTGCGGTAAAATTTTATCTTGAGGGTTTTGTAAACGTGATTTGGTTATAGCGTCTGTTAGCAATTTATACATTTGTGTATGGTATTCAAAAGCGGATTTTGAATTGGGTTTACATGTAACCAAAGATCTGTTGTATGATTCCAAAGATCTTGGGTCCGTGTATTCTGATAATAATAAAGGTTTAATTTCTGTCCAACTTGTGACATTTGAGTTTGCAATAAAGCTGTGAGCTTTTCCAATAATTTTAGAATTTTTACGTGTCCATTAAATTTTCTGACCAAATTGGGGTGTTGAGAAATTTGTTCATACAGTAAATCTACACATTGTATAAAGGAATTTAATGTTGATGGTGTTCCATCAAAATTTGATATTTCGTTTAAACTATATTCTAGTTCAGAATGTTGTTGTGTTCTTAATTGGATTTCTATTAATTGTTGTAAAATTTGTTCCATTTTAATTAAATGAAATAATATTATGTTGGTTAAAAAGAATAAAATAAATGAAGATTGACAATTATTTGTCTTAAAATATTTAAGTAGTCAATTGTATAAATAAAAAAATAAAAAGATTTTAACGCGAAACGCGGGTTCACATAAGATAATATAGTAGATACTTACTGTGAAATGAAGAAACAAAGAATAATAATACAATAATTCATTTGGTTGATCTCGAAATATAAAGATGAATATTGATTTTGATTTCTTGTTTGATTAGAGAATCGATTTGGTTGATACTTAAGCCGCTTGTGGCTTGTAGCTTAAGCTCAGGAATTTTTGCTAGAGAAGGTGCTTGTGGCGTGGGCCTTTTCTTGCAGGGTTTCTAAAAGGTGCTTGTGGCTTGGGCCTTTGATAGAAGGTGAGAAATAAATCACAAAGTACAGATTGCAATTTCTTGAAGTCTCGTTATGTTGAGCAACCAGGTGTCTAATCGAGAAATAATCGACTATGTTTTCCAAAAATGATCGATTGCGTTAGGAACTAAACGACGACGTTTTTCTGAAGCACTGTTGCTAATTAAACTCGAAAAAGACTATACGACTGCGCCAATTATATCCTTAGTTTAAAGGATACAATAAAAAAACCATTATATTGAAATAAACACAAAGTTGTAATGTAATGATATAATAATAATAT
>CM022881.1:21494166-21523000 GCA_012654025.1 Pachypsylla venusta | reverse complement strand
TTTCATCTGTGAGGGGGAGTTCATTCAAATAGGTGTGATGACTTATGGCACGAAGGAAGGAGGTGGGATCAATGTTAGAATTCATACTAGAACTGGAGGCAGAAGATAATATAGTAGACTTAGCGATCTCGTTAAAATGGCAATTAAATTTGGTTGAGACCTCATGAGGATCTGTAACCTTTTGTCCATCACAGACAAGGGTAATTGATTTTGGTTGTTTATTTTTGGGCTTATAATTACTTGTTTCCTGAATTGAGTCCCAGATAGTTTTGATTTTGTTTTTAGAGTCTTTGATTTTTTGATGGTAACATTTTTGTCGAGCACAATGGATTATATTATCAAGAGTTTTCTTATACAGGTGAAAAAAATCATGAAAATCCGGATCTTGCGTATCCTTACTTAATTTAAAGAGCCGTTTTTTATTTTTGATAAGATAAGATAAGTAATTTTATTAGGGTACAGGGTGTATAACTCGCGCGGTACAATATCTTTTGCTCAGAACAAAGCATTCCGCGCGGTCATGTAGACTATATGCACTATTTAGATAGATCTTGTGTCGCGCGTTTCATTGTACCGCGCGGTCATCTGAACATAACCTAAAGGAGCATTCACACTATGCAGTGAAAGTGTCACTGACAGTGAAAGCAGTGGCTGATATATCGTACAAGCAACATAAGCTATGTGTCCTATGTCGGCAGAATTTAGGTGCGGGAAAATATGGAGCAACTTAAATATGGAAAAAGAAATATTTTTTGCAATGGAAATAGTGTCTATGTTTAGACATTTTTGTACAGTTTGTATTATACATAGCAAACACCAACTGCCATAAAGCTTTCAAATATAATTGAGATTTCGAGCATTGTTTTTTTTTTTTTTTTTTTTTTTTTTTTTTTTTTTTTTTCATTTAATGTTTGTATTTCTCTTGTCTCTAAATAATCGACAAAATTACCGAGTAAGCACTAACGTATTAAGTTATTAAAATTGCATTTATTGTCAAAAGATAGGCGGCAAGTTCTAAATTGCCCAGGGGCGGCGAAAGTTTAAATCCGCAACTGAGAAACCTTCGACAACACCGTCAAGGTTGTCATTGAGACGTCCGAGGACTTGGGAGTCAAAGAAACTAAGCTTCTGTCCAAAGGGGCCATGGCGTGGTAGACTGATGGCTCTAAAACAGAAGTGGGAACTGGGGCTGGTATTCACTGTGTGCGAACCAGGGTGGACATATCAAAATATTTTTGCCTGTCCTTGGGGACCTATACCGGCGTGTATCAGGATGCGATTCGCACCTGCGCGGATGAGATTATGAAGATGGGCTTCTTTGGAAGAAAGATTCATATATTCTCTGATAGCCGGGCAGCACTGAAGGCTATAACCAGCTATAGCACGTTCTCTAAAATACAGTGGGAATGTCAGCAGGTACTAAAAAAACTGGCACAGAACAACCAGGTTGGCCTAGGTTGGGTGCCAGGGCACAAGGGCTTTGCTGGTAACGAACAGGACTGCGACACCATTTATTGGTCCGGAGCCAGTGATCGGTCTAAGCGCGACTGAGGTCAGAAACTTCATTGACGGGTGGGCACTTAGAAGCCACCTAGAACGGTGGAGGGTCCCAGGTCTGAGACACAGTAAGGCCTTGCTACAGGGGCCATCCATGAACCTTACGAAATAGATCCTGACCCTAAGTCGAAAAAATATCAGACTAGCCACAGGTCTCATTACTGGACACTGTGATCTAAGAAAACACCTACGCACTATGGGCTTCCATCAGGACCAGGTTATGTGTAGACTCTGTGGGGAAGATGAGGAGACTGCTTCTAATGTCATTGACTACTTGCGTGGAGACTAAGCATGGGACAGCTGCAATCCAGGCTCGACAAAAAATACCTAGCCAAGCGCTTGATCAAGCTCGCTAAGATCTTTGGCCTTGACTAGGTAAACAGGCTAATTTCCAAGCACAAAAAGCTCAATTGAGGCTTAGGTGCAGGGGCTTATACAGTGATGTCTTGGTCAAGTTTTTACTTGGCATTCTTTACTAACCAGTTTTTGGGGACAGTAAATAAAATTTTTCATTCCGAAATTAAATTTTCAAAATTAAAAATATATTTCCTCTCTTAAATTCTTAAACTTAATATTGGCGACGAGAATAAAACGAAGCATGTCCCAGGCTATCCTAAAACGGCTGAAATGTGGGAGAAAGATTCTTGAAAATGAAATCAAAAGCTAATGCGAACAAATTGAAGAAGAAGAAATTAGCTTAGAAATGTTGGCCTTGATAAAAGAAGATGCAACAGAAGCAAAAGAAAAATTTGTTCAAAAGCAAGACGAAAGTGAAAATCTCTTGCTAAGCATTGACAACCTAGATGAGGATAACCTAAACGAGGAAATTGCCACAAGAGACGATTTTCGCAAAACGTTTCAATGTTTGCTGGCTATCGTGAATAAGAAAATAGGTCCCAAGAAAAATGAAGAAAATTAAATTATCGCTAAACATTTAAAAAATATATCGGGCACAAATAAAGCAAATTTTTGTAATAATCCTGACAGTGAAAGCGTTAGTAATTTTTTGTTAAGATTGAAAACGTACTTCCTGTTGGTGTCCTGTCATGATGAGAAGAGTAAAGTGCTGCTATTGTTGAACAGCCTGAACCCCAAAATTCATCAAAATTTATGTTCATTATTGCTGCCTGGTGTCCCTACTGGCAAAACATTTAAACAACTTACTTCGGACCTAATCAAATTGCTCGAGGGACAGAAAAATGTTTATGCGGAGCAACACAAGTTTATATCACATCTCCAAGAAGAGAACGAGACTTACAGGAGTATTGCGTTGCCCTTGAATACTTGACATGCAATTGTACATTTTTGTGCAAATGTGGTCGTTTGATCGATGAAGCGTTCCTAAAACTACAATTTATCCGCGGAATTAAAGACACCGAAATTAGACAAAAATTATTGGAGCTTAATAATGATGTCTACTTTAAAACGATGGTCGAAAAGGCTTCAATCATAGAAATGTCCAAAAATGAATGCAAGAACATAAAAAATAATCATAATAAAATTGAAAAGAGAAAGGGACCAGACAGATACTATCAATTTTTTTCTGAGCAACTAACTGAAAATATGATTATTTGAAAGTAGAAGGTTAATTTTCACGATTAAATGGTGTGAAATACGAGAAAACTCACTTTTAAATGTTTAATTCACAATTTTATTGCTTGAAGATCGACGAAACTTTGGAGAAATCAAATGTTTATTCGGTTTTTTTAAAATATGCAGATATTTTTTTTGTTTTGTTTTTGTGTATTTAAGAGGTTAAGGGGAGGACCTTAATCTTAACGCTATATTGATAAAATAAACAAACTTGCACTGGACTTTTTTCATGTTGGTACAACCTATGTCTGCTTCAGTTTAATATATTCAAATAGTTCAATAAATACGGAAGAAAAAGTTTTTTTTCAAAATAAATTAAAATTAAAGTGAATTAATTAATCTCCCACCACATTTTAAGTTTGTAACTTGCACCAAAAAAAAATCAATAGTATCTGTCTGGTACCAAGAGAAATAATAAGAAGACCAAAAATTCAAAAACTATGGGTTATAGGTGTGGCCGAGGAAACCGCGATGCAAGATCTTGTTTTCACAGTAAAACTGCATGTCATAAATGTGGCAAACTTGGTCATTTGTCATTTGGCTAACGTGTGCAAGTCATCATTACGTAAAAATGTGAAAGAAGTTGAAAATATTTCAGACCAAGAAAGTTCTGACCCCGGGGAAATTAATTGCATTAAGATAGGACCTTCCGACAGAATGTTGCCAAATGTTACAGTTTCCAGATTGTTCAGATATGCCCATTACTTATCTGGTTTTGACTACGAGATTACTTTTAGAAAAACCAGTGAACATGGAAACGCAGATTTCTTGTCAAGGTTCCAGGAACTCAAGAAAATAGTCAACGCCTTGGAGAAGGGAACAAGTCTGAAGTCTTTAGGGTATGAGGACAACCAATTCACTCTTGAGCATGGTTGTTTGCTGCGAGGCCAACAAGTAGGTAGTTGTTCCTGTCACATTGAAAAAGCGAGTATTGAATGAACTACATTCAGCACATCAAGACATGTCAAAAATGAAAGCTTTAGCCCGAAGTCATTGCTATTGGTTTGGCACGGACAAAGAAATAGAAAATTTGATGCACTCATGCTAAACTTGCAGTATGAATTTAAATGAAGATGCAACAGTTGAAGTACACCCGTGGGATATTCCCCAAGCTCCCTGGCAGAGAATTCATTTGGATTTTGCGGGCCCAATAAATGTACAAATGATATTTGTTTTGTTTGATGCGTATTCAAAATGGACAGAGTTATTTTCCACAAAGTCTACCACATCCACATGGGTCATCAAAAAATTGAAACAACTTTTTTCATGTTTGGGGTTACCTCTAACAATTGTGAGTGCATGAAAACGGAGCCCAATTTACATCCCGAGAATTTGAAAAATTCCTCAAAGATCAAGGTATTTCCCACTTGACAACAGTTGCCCCATACCACCCTGCTTCAAATGGGTTGGCGGAGAGAGGAGTCCAAAGTATTAAACAAACTCTGAGGGAAATGTCCGAGGAAAGAGGAAGCATTGAGGATAAACTCCAAAAATGTCTGATCCAGTATCGAAGGAGTCCTCAAGCCACCACTGGATTCAGTCCATTTGAGGCCATGTTTGGAAGGACCATGAGAACGGACCTAAGTCTACTGAGGAAAGTTCAACATGTTAAGTGCCATCGGCATTAGAAAATTAAGAAGACATTTTCAATGGGAAGTTCTGTTCTGTTGAGAAATTATCAGAATGGACCCAAGTGGAAATTTGGAAAGGTCATTAAAAAGATAGGTCGAGTAAATTACATGATTCAACAAGAGAATGGGACAACTTTCATAAGGCATGTAAATCAGATGAAGAAACAAATTTCGGGGGGAGTGATGTGATGTCTTGGCAAAGTTTTTACTTGGCATTCTTCACAATCTTTGGGACCAGTAAAATTTGTCATTCCGAAATTAAATTTTCAAAATTAAAAATATATTTCCTCTCTTAAATTTCTTAAACTTAATATATATTATACAGCCCTCAGAAGGAATCTGACTCACGAATATACGACAGTGCTCGCCCATGCCGAACCGTGATCTTCACAGTGATTTGACATGAAAAATTACTGACTGAGCACGGAGAAAACACGGACGGGTGTTATTTAAAATCACCGAGAGAGCACTGTCACTGACACTTAAGCCGCAATAATGTACACTCTACAGCTGAACCAGCAATAACTCGGAAAGTTCTTAAGAAATTGAACACCAAGAAAGTCAACAGCCGGATTTCTTCAAGGAAAACAATCGTTTAGCAGCTAATAATTTAAAAAAAAGAACAATGCATATAATTTTATACTTTTTTTTTACTTCTGAACTTTTTTTTTTGGGCTTAACGTCTCTTTAACATCTATTGGTCATTCGAGACGGGGATTTTATCCTCCTTTCGCTGTAAACTGGCAAACCAGCTACCCACATTGATCTCACCCAGACTGGGTTGGGCCGGAAAAATAGCAAACATCACGAGGGCGCGAACCCATGTGAATACCCACATGGTACAACCTCGCTTGACGTTGCTTAACTTCAGTGATCCAACGGGAACAGTTGTTATCAACGTGCCATAGACGCTGGCTTTTTTTATACTTTTTGAAGTACAATATAAAAATCTTTCAGGCAAGACAAGGATCATCGAAATTGGTTCGGCATATCTTTTTCAATCGAGATTTTCAAAATCAGCACATTACAAAGTCTGAACCGATTTTGACAATTTTTTTTTCGAAATAATAGTTCAATTCTAGATTAAATAGATACCTAAATTGTCTCGATATTCCGAATAAAAACTCGAAATTGGCACGAAAACGGTCGGCATTTTGGATCTTGGCCGATTTTGGGCACTTCCGGATGGTCGAATTTGGTCAACTTTTTTCAGTAATTAAGGATACCTAGCTCTTCAAAAACCGTTAAAAAAAATTCTTGGAATTTGTTCCACATTGAGAAAGAAAAAAAATTGTGCAATATTCCGCTTAGAAGTTTAAATTTTTCCCAAAATTATGAGTCCATCTGGCTGACTTAAAAGCATGTTTTAAGTCTAATTTTAAGTAAAGAACACTCTGTTTCTGTTATTTTTATAAAGCTAGACTATAGGTTAACCCGGAAGTAGGTAATACGAAACCGGTTACGGGCGGTAACTTTTTTTTTAACACAATATAAGATTGGGGGGGGGGGGGGGGGATATTATTTCTTTTTTTAAATATAAAAATGATAAAATTATACTGAAAGCCTCGTAGTTTTGACCTTTTTTCTCTCTCTCTTTTTTTATCCCCTTTATAGGGGGCTTTTAAATTTTATATACAATCTTAGTGTATACCGTATACCCTTTTTTCCTATCTCTCATATCAGTTCTGAGATATAGGTATTAGGCATCAAGGTATATCAGCTCAGAGACGATAAGGAATAAGGTATAGAATTAAGAATGTAGAAAATTTAGGGCCATATTATAAAACTCCATTACTCCACTATAAAACTCTATTATTACACTTGTAAAATTTCTGTTTTTATTTTATAATAAAATTGCAGGTAACTTTTTTTGGTCACAACATTTTTTGAAATACAAATCAGACACTCAAGTGGACCACTCCAACTCGCACTCAAGTGGAGTTTTAAAATATTGCCCTTATTCTTCGTTCACATTAACGTCTAATAAAATATGTGAAAATAATTTGAAGTAATTTAATGAGTCATCTAAGTCAGCGTCAATGGCACGTTGAATACACCAGTTCCCGTTAGATCACTGAAGTTAAGCAACGTCTAGCGAGGTTGTACAATGTGGGTTCGTGGCCTCGTGATGCTAGTTTTTTTCCGGCCAAACTCAGGCTGGGTGAGGTGGGTAGCTGGTTTGAACTCTTCGGGTCGTCTGGGTCAATTGGTTCCGTAATGGGGATGCGGATCAAATGGCACGGGTTTCATCTGCATATATTATGAGGTACATTTTGGTCACTCGGCCGAAAAAATGGTCGTCTGGCTAGCCGGCAGCGTCTGATGACATGTCTTGGTCGTTTGATTCCTTCATCCGAGTGCCACCATTTACCGGTTAATGCATTCATGTATTTTATGAGGTAAATTTTGGTCACTTTCGACCTTATTCCGGGTCGTCTGGGTCAACAAAACGTGCACTGAGGCGTCCTGGTCGATGGTTTCGCATTGGGGGCATCTTTGCGGATCAAATGGCATTGGTTTGTGTATAAGTCGTGTATATTATGAGGTAAATTTTGATCTCTTGTACGAAATAAGGTTACCTGGGTGACCGATAGCGTCAGATGACACTTCAGGGGCTTAGTGCATTTACCGTTTATTTCATCCTTGTATTTTATGAGGTAACTTTTGGTCACTTTCGACGTTCAATTTTTCCGGGTCGTCTGGGTCAACAAAGCGTCAACTAAGGCCTACTTGTCGATTGGTTTCGTATTAATGGTGTTACTGCGGATTAAATGGCTCAGGTTTCATCCGTGTATTTTATGAGGTAAATTTTGGCGTAATTTCAAAAGCCTGTACAGAGATAATGCGCCAGTTCTGACAATTAAGACTTCAGGTTTTGAAGTTTTCTGATTACTACGGTCCAATATTTCTGCATGATTATTTTATATTTTATGAGGTAGGAAGTCATATGCCAGTTCCCCTCCATAGAGGAAAAAATGGTGCCATCATAATAAATAGAGTTTTGCACACCGTCAGATATCCGGTTCTACAAGGGATAGGTCATTGAAATTTTGATAATACATTCCGTACTACTGTGCAATTAATACTAGAGGCTAAATTTCAAAAGTAAATGATAACCCGGACATGAGACAGGTAATTTCAAAGTTTACACTTTTATATACTTACTGACTGACTAATTCACTCATCATCAAAAGTTATAAGCACTTCCCGAATATCTATCTCCAGTGCTGAAAGTTTGTAGGTAAGATATTAGAAATGAGTAAAGGGAAAAATCTGAAAATTTGAGCTTTTCAACTCTAAGTGCCCCAAGACGGTGCTGCATTAAGGAAGACAATACAACATATGGGAATGAGGTTTTAACTAATAAAACACTAAAATCTTGCTTAAATGTAGACATTTACATTTAATTAAAAAAATATATATATATATATATATATAAAGACAATGCGTCCATCTCTATTGAAAACTTTTAAGAACTGACACGGAAACTGTTGCATCAGTGTGTTTCAAAAGAAAATATAGTGTCGCAACATTTTGTTGCAACGTGTTGCGCAACAAANCTTAAATCTAATGAACAATATTATTTTAACTTAAAATATTTTTTTTTAAAAAAAAACAGTTTATGCACTGTGTGAGCTGGTTAGGTTTTCTTCTTTTTAAACGTCTATGCAAATAAATGGAAAAATATTTATTTTCAAATTTTTAGGTACTACCACTGCTCCAAAATGGTTCCGCTTTAGGGAAGAAAATGCACAAAATCTAGTTTGAACTGCTAGGACGTTGAAATCTTGCATGGAGATATTGAGAATTAAATTCTGTTCAACCCGCAAATATCAAAATTTAGTCACGTTAAGACTCAGCAGTGCTATAACTTCAGGAAAGAAGATACATACACTATAAAATATCTTGATGTTAATATTTGCCTCGTAGTGCATGTTTTTTGTCCATGAAAGTATAGTATAGTAGAGATCATGAATAAAGGTTTTGGCGATTTTTTGCTGTCGAAAAAAAAAATTATCAAAAAACATGCATCAAATTTCATGTAAAAAATGGAATGCAGTGAAGAAAGTTGTCATGGAGAATCTTCGTATCAGAGAAGTTGCTGAGAATATCGGCATATCGGTTGTCCTATGCATTCCACACAAATTTTTCGGATATTTTCAGTCTGAAGCATGTTGCCAGCGAGGTCTATAGAACAACAATGTATTCATGCCTCAGACACCGTATTCACCAGAGTTAGCCTCCTGTGACTTATCCTTATTCACATGATTGAGGAGTCCCATGAAAGGACAACGTTTATCAGCGATTCGGTTTTTATCCTCTGAGATAAAAACCTAATCGTAGAGAGAGCTTAAGGACATACCAAAAAGTGCATATCAGTAGTGCTTCAAGGATTGGAAAAAGCTTCCCCATGTATATTATATCCATGGGGGATAAGGGGATTACAAAGAAATTCACTAGAAACAATATTTTTTTTTTTTTTTTTCGAAAAAAAAAAAATAAGAATGAAAATTTACCTTATGTGCCCATTACAGCGAACAGAAGAATTTTTTATTCGAATTTTAGCATAAACTTAAAATATCAAATTTTGAGTGGGGTAATTTTTTTTTGCTACGAAGTATGTGTTACACATTACATTTTTCATTGAATATACCAGTTCCCCGAATATAAGTTGCATATACCAGTTCCCGTTAGATTACTGAAATTAAGCAACGTCCAGTGAGGTTTTCGCGGCCTCGTGATGCTAGCATTTTTTCGGCCAAACCCAGGCTGGGTGAATGTGGGTAGTTGATTTGCATGTTTCCAGCGAATGGAGGGTAAAACCCCCGTCTTGAATGACCAATAGATTTTAAAGAGACGTTAAGCCAAATTAAAAATAAAAAAAAAGTGGCTCGCAATTCATGGGATTGCGGCTCGCAAAGGTAAAGTTAGTGGCTAAATACGTCATGGTGCAAAAGCTGGCCCACTTGGCGACCCATGGTCATAACTAGGAGGAATTGGGGCATTAATCACTGAACTTAAGTATTTCATTATAAATTGCATAGATGGAATATAATATTTATCCACGAACATTCTCTCAATTGCTAATATTTTATTCCTCATAGCATGAATGGGGACGTCAACTTGAGTACAAAAATAGACAAATTCCCAAGTCTGAAACAAAATAATACAAGATCAATCAATAAATGAATCAACTGCCAGCATGACCCAGGCTTGTTCTCGCGAGACACCCGGGTTCGAACGCCGGCAGGGGCTATATATAAGTTAGAAGAGGAGAGATATTCATTTGTCTGATATAATTGATGATTTTTAAATTTTGGTCTATTATTTTCAATAATGAACCTTTGGAATAATCACGGAAAAAAATAGCTCCCTCAAAATTTAATATTTTTAGGTACGTAGAATCCAAAAATCGAATAATAAAAATCCCTGGACGTCGTAATTGGCACTTTTGCCAATGCACGTTGATGTTTGGGTGTAATCAAATATATCGCTGTCGGATTTACCGCTTCTTGGCGGTGTTCATTAATCCTGTCTAAAAGAGAATGGTAAGATCCGAATACCTACTTGAAATTTGTTATAATATGTAAAATATTTATGCCCCAGAAGTTTCGTTTTTTAATCAGTAAAATAATAAACCCATGTGTCACATGCCCAAAACTTAAAACAGTGACAATTTTTGTGACATAAATTTGTGACATCATCAGTTCCGATGGTAGTCAGTAGCCAGATATGGTGGGTAGCTGAGATCGAATGTGGAACATTTTTTTTACAATATAGTTAGTCAGCTATACGAAACATAGCCGAATTACCGGGGAGAGAATATCATTTTTTAAAAACTTTCAACGTTTCTTCGCGCGTTCAGAGTTACAGGGAAAGAAAGTTATTTTTAACGGCTTTCAAAGTTTCTTGGTGTGTTCAGAGTTACAGGGTAGAGAAACTCATTTTTTAACGGCTTTCAATGTTTCTTGTTGTGTTCAGAGTTACAGGGTAGAGAAACTCATTTTTTAACGGCTTTAAACGTTTCTTGTTGCGTTCAGACCGTCAAAAAAGTGGTTGGACATTAAATCTTAGTTTTTGATGGAGTTAATGTCGAATATTACATCAACATTTTTTTTTAAAAAAAGCAAAATGAGGAAATCCCGGAAGGTGGATGAATTTTTGTCTGTTTTCAAATGTGATTTGAAAAATTGTGAACGGCGGAATACATTCATTGGTCTGGAAGTTCTCCTGAGGTCAGAATTAGGATTTCCCTTTTATTTTCGTATAGTACACACTTACCTCTGTAAATTGTTTTAACTTTTCCACATCAGGCCACACCTCTTCATAAGTTTGACTTGCTGTTATGTTGTATAGCAAAAATTTAAAAGTTGTTGTTTTGTCGAACAAAAAATTAAATGTAATTCTAAAATTTTCAGGAGTAGCAGAAAGTCTTTTAGTCAAAATCATATCTTTATGAAGCATATACATTTTTGCTGTAGTTGTCATATAGGAACAGTACGGTGCGCCAACGTAGATAAGACCTCGGAAATCTTGTGGTGCGACTGTGCTGCCTATATTATTTTTCTTCATGAGGATATATGGATGAGTGGAGTTGTTCAGCATACTAGAGAAACCTTCATTTTCTGAAAATACAAATCAGAATAAAATTGAACCTTACTGGGTTATTCCGAGTAGTTAATATCTTAGGGAGGGGGGGGGGCAATAAATTTTGATACGTATATTATATAGCATATAGATATTACATATACATATAGATTTATTATATAGCATATTAGACGTCTCCGTGGCAGAGTGCGCATCACACTCGGCTTGCACCACGGAGGTTTCGGGTTCGATTCCCGGACGGGTCGAAAATTTGAAAAGGGTTTTTTCTCATTTTCTACATGGTCTGGTTGTGTTTGGGGGTAACTCAGCCTCCTGAGGACAATTGAGTAGCTATGGTAATAGCGCCAAGTGGTAGCATTATAAGGAAATTGTTAAAGTGTAGCTTAGGCTTAATGATATTGGAGTGAATGTTGAAAATACCTTGCAATGCTATGATGCCCACAAACATTGTGACATAATAACACAAGGAAATATACATTTACATACATTTACATTACATTTACATATAGCATATTAGGTATATATTAGATAGCATATTTTTTCCAACCTTTTATTGTAAAGCGTATATTTTAATTTTTCATTGTGTTTAACAGTCAATAATATGGAATAAAATGCAGCAATACTTTTTAAATAAATAGTTCTTGTTTACATTATTCAAATATAAGCACAAATAAAATAAGAAAAAAACTTACCTCTTCATTTTTTACAAAAAAAAAAAAATAATAACCAAGGATGGAACTAGAGAGGTCTAAATTTTAATTTTGTTACATCCAGTATAACGGTTTTTATTTTAAGCTCTGATAAAAAAAAATCCCTTATTGTGTTCCAAAAAGAAATTTCTCACCAATTACATTGTCGTTGGGAGGACAGATTCAAATCTCATTTTTCTCCTGGAAGTTGAAAATAGGCCGTTTAGGACAATTTTCCGGTAGAAGGACCGAAGTGGAGTGGATTTAGGACAAACAGTGATAACTAACCTAAATAAGAAAATATTTCAGCGAAAAATAAAAACATTCACTTTCGCAATTCTTTCACGGCGGTGCCAGAGGAATGAGTAAATTTCAATGCAATTACATAGGAAATAACACTATAGTTTGAGATGCAAGTTATTCCCTATGTAATTAGATAGGAACTTTCTTATTCCTCTGGCCACGCTGTGGAAAAAATGAGAAGCTCAATTTTTTTTTTTTTTTTTTTACTAAAATTTTTCTTTGTTTAAGTTACTTATCACTGTTTGTCCTAAAAAGGTAACCTTACTTCAGATTTTCTACCCGTAAATGGTCTTCATCAGAAAGGCCCAATTTTAATTTCCAGCGGAAAAATGAGATTTGACTATGTCCTCATGCGACACTGATGAAAATAAAAATCTACGATTTTGAATAAGGTAGATGAGAAACATTTTGTATATCTGTCAAGATCCTAGGAGCGATTCGGGGGGTGATATCGAGAAAAATACATGGCGGGATTTTTGCCCAAAGATGACCTGTGGCAAATTTCAGCAAAATCGGACCAGCTCTTTGCCTCCCAGAGCTCTACACACGATTCCGTATGTGGACCGTTGCACGTCGGAAATATTGGATTTTTTTGGACCCCAGTGAAAATATGGCATAGAGAAAGGAAATGACAAATTTGATCATAGGGAAAATATGGCCCATAAGGAAAAGGAAATGACATATTTGATCTTAATTTTGGGTTATGAGTTGCGTCAGACGATTTTTAGTACAAAAATTGTCCAAATTTTCTGCGCGATTACAACTCTTGTTCGCCTATAGGAAGTTGTATAATCAAAAATTTACATTTTTTTCTTTTCCCGAAAATTCGAATTGGTTCCGAGAAAGATCGGATGGTCATTAATGCGTGACCACTCTCTATAGGCGCATTTGTTCCGTTACAACGAGGTTCTGCTGTTATCTATCTATCTAGGCGCACGGTAGTGCGCACGGCCAAGTTCCAAGTCAAGCCTGGTGACTGCAGTGTGTATATTTACACGAACTATTTCATGCTATTTCTGACCCCCCAATATCTACGGATCCGCTAAAGCCATGAAAATGTTATTTAGTCATTATTACAAGGTCCCATAGTTAGATATATTGTGTTAGAATGGAGGTTGTACATGAAAGGATAATGGAGAAAAAGGGATCAGAAAAATGCAAAACCACGCTGGTTTTGTGACTCACTCACTCATCAAAATTCAAAAGCACTTCCAGAAGAGCTAGAAAGCTGAAATTTGGTTTGTAGGTGTATTTTTACTCAAAACCAACAGGAAAAATCTGAAAACCGCAAAATTTCGTTTCGTTCCGGAGAAAAAAAAGAGATTTAGTAGACGATAGGATTTATAGTTTTAGAACACTTCCGGAAGGTGCGGAATAGGTAGAAAACTAAAATTTTGTATGAACGGGTATTTAAAAGAGTTTTCTTGTTGTGTATTGAGTATTAAGCTTGATTGTGTTGCTAAGATTCAAATGCTAAGAGAGTTTTCTTGTTGTGTATTGAGTATTAAGCTTGATTGTGTTGCTAAGATTCATATGCTAAGAGAGTTTTCTTGTCAGATTATTTAGGACATGTTCTTCTCTGGCGTTTAATGGCCCGATGATACTCACTCTCCAAAGCGCTGCAATCATAGATTACATGAAAATCTGCTTACTCATCCTCCTCACATAACCCAGTAGTGCACAAATAACTGTTATGATTCAGTGATCAGTTTAATTTGGACCAAGTAGAGAGAAGAATTTGCAGAAGTCAGAGATGTTGTTATTCCAGCCATCATTTGATTGCCGTGTCGTTGTGCTGAACATTAAGTTCAGTAAGATATATGGTTTTGTTTCACCCATTACCTTACCGAACTTCGTGCTAGAGTTTTGGGAGTAGAAACCTGGAATTTGGTATGGAGGTGTATTTTGACTTAAAAACACCAGCAAAATTATGTTAACACCCAAATTGTTTTTCTTTCCGGTGAAAATAGAGATTTTGTAAGAGATGGGATATATAACTCTAGAGCACTTCTGGAATAGGTAGAAACTAATATTTGGTATGAAGGGGTATTTCGACTTATAAACACCAGGGAAATTATAAGAACACCCAAATTGTTTTTCTTTCCGGAGACAATAGAGATTTCGTAAGAGAGGGGATTTATAACTTTAGAGCTCTTATGGAATAGGTAGAAAACTAATATTTGGTATGCATTCGACTACCTGATGTAAGGTTTACCCCCACCAAATTATTATACAGGAAACGGGTGGAATTTTAATATATACCCGCCGATGAATATGTCTTGGGCCGGTATGCCTCTCATTATGGACACCCATACCTGCCGGTAATGTACAACAGGTTACCGCAGACAGTGAACAAATGACAACACTACAAACAAATTTGTGTCTGTGAGTGAGGTCACACACGGTGACCCACTTGTTGTCGAGGACCACTATCATCCCGCACTCTGTTTAGAGATCAAGTGGATTAAAAGGGTACGACGCCCAAGGGGGGAGGAAAATCGTCATCATACCTCTCACCTATGTGGGCATATAAATAACGTCCCCGATGACAAAATGTTACTTGACCTTGACTTTAACAGGGTCGATCTGGGGACATTAAGGAAAAAATTCGCGTCCCAAGATTGGACGGATGTTGTCTGCTGTGATGTTGTGGACGAAGCAGTGGATGCATTTTGTGCGCCATTATGTGCGATTTTTAGGTTGTGTGTCCCCAGAAAAACTCACAGAAAGGGCCATAATCTCACTGGTGGAGTAATGAAACCAGAAATGTGTACAAAACTAAAAACTGGTTTCAGAAACATAAATCATTGGATACCTTTTTGAAATCCTATAAGTACTATAGGGACTGGTCCCGAAGATTGATAACTCGTGACTATAGACTCTATTTGAGATCGATTGAACATGAGATCAATAGAGAGAGTTCCACGTTCTGGCAGTATAACAGAATGAAAAGAGGTGGGGGAACTGTAAAAAAACTTAAAATACGGAGGAATAAATCTGGGCACCAGTTGTAAAGCCGGAGGCGCCTTCGTGCAAATTAAATCTGTTTACAGTAATAATAGGTCAGCTTATCAAAGCAGTTTTGTTAAAGAAGGACATACCACTTCTGATTACTTGCACTTTAGTACTGTAACAGAAAAAGACCTGGACAAATCTATCAAAAGTATTCGAGGGAACAAAGGCCCTGGAATGGATGGCATTCCACCTGCTATTATTAAGGCAGTAGCTGAATACTTAAAACAACCACTGCTGCATATAATCAATCTGTCCTTAGAAAAATGTGAATTTCCAATTTTTCTAAAAATAGCGAAAGTTACCCCAATTCCTAAGATTGTGGGTACCAGTGAGGTATCCGAATTCAGACCAATATCCCAACTGACCTGTTTCGCAAAAATTTACGAGGCTTGCATTTATAACAAGCTTGCGCCCTTTATTAAATACAAAGTTGTGGAAAATCAACATGGTGCCTTGCCGGGTAGATCAACCGTCACAAACTTAATGGACTCACACCAATTATGCGCCCAATACCTCGAGGAAGGGGCTGGTTGACGTCTTGTACACGGACATATCAGGTTGACGTCTTGTACACTGACATAAGGAAAGCTTATGATCAAGTTCACCATGACATCCTGCTGGGAGAATTGTGGCACATAGGTCTGTTTCCCAGTTTGGTAAACCTTTTTGCATCCATCATACTTGCAGGGGCGACTTCAATATGTGGTATATGAGAAACACGTATCTGACTCTTATGAGGCTGTCTCAGGGGTCCCCCAGGGGTCAATGTTGAGCAATTTGAGCTTCTCAGTGCTCATAAATGGCACAGGAAAGAATATAAAATACTCCCAGTATAAATTATTTGTGGATGATTTTAAATTAATAAAATCAATTAGAACAGAGGAAGACTGCCGTCTGTTACAGGAGGACATTGACTCTAGCACGGAATGGTTACGGGCGCACCAGCTAGAGTATAACTCGGACAAATGTGACATCTTAAGCTTTACCAACAAGAGAACGCGTTTGTCCTTCCCCTATATCATTGGTTCTGAGTTGATCCATTGATCCCAGAACAAATTTCCATATTCCATATTAATAAGGCATATCAAACACTCAATTTTGAGATGCAACAAGCTAAAGACTATCAGGAAGTTGACACTATTGTCCTCCTGTATAATGCCTTTGTAAGGTCTAAGCTTGAGTATGCATCAGCGATATGGTGTCCTCATAAGAAAAATCAAATATTAAAGATTGAAAAAGTCCAGGCTAAATTTGTTCGGGGTCTGTTCTACAAAGAGAACGGATTCTATCCTAAATATCCCGAACCTATATCCTATGAGGATCTCTGCAACAGTTTGCAGCTGCCTCTGCTAAAGACTAGGCGCAATATACACCAATTGCTTTTCTTGCACAAATTGATAAATGGTGGGGTGGATGCCGCGTTTTTGTTATCCCACCTAGGACTGATTATTCCAAATCGCCATTTTAATTTGCTCAACAGGGGGAATTATTTTCATATACCCCGTATAAAACTGCCAGCTTTTGGGAGATCTCCAATCGTGAGGGCGAAAATTATGTACAAGGGTCTATCTCAAATTCTGGACCTCGCCCAACCATTTGATGGGTTCAGGGCTGTGTTAGAAGGGATGAGCGGAGGGATGTTGGGTACGTGATGTAACCTCGCATCTACTTATTCATCTATTTATTGTGCCCTTTTATTTTCGTGGTGATTTATTTTTTTATGTATTTGTATTACTTTTTTGTTTTAATGTAATTTTTTTATATATTTATTTTGTTATTTTGTGTCCCACCGTAATTGTTTTTGTGCAAACGTGGTGGGATGTGTAAAAAAAAAAAAAAAAAAAAAAAAAAAAAAGATATGAAGGGATAATTCGACTTGAAGACACCAGCAAAATTATGAGAATACCCAATTTTTTTTTTTCTTACCGGAGAAAAAAGAGATTTCTTAAGGAGAAAAAAGAGAATTTTTTCGTAGGGAATTTATAAATTTGGAGCACTTCTGGAATAGGTGGAAAACTAAAATTTGGTATAAAGGGGTCCGACTAAAAAACACCGGGGGAATTATTGAAACACCCAAATTGTTTATCCTTCCGGAGAAAAAAGAGATTTCATAAGAGATAAAATTTATAACTTTAGAGCTCTTTCGGAATAGGTAGAAACCTACAATTCTGTATGAAGGGGTAATTTAACTTCAAACCACCAGCAAAATTTTGAGAACACCCAAATGGTTTTTCCTTCTGGAGAAAAAAGAGATTTGAAAAAAGATGAGATTTATAACTTTAGAGTTCTTTCGGAATAGGTAGAAATCTACAATTCGGTATGAGGGGGTAATTTGACTTCAAAACACTAGAAAAATTATGGAAACACGCAAATTTTTTTTCGTTCCGGAGAAAAAAAAAGGATTTCATTGGAAATGGAATTTATACTATAGAGCTCTTTGAGAATTAGGAAGATTTACTTTTAACTATTTATAAAGATTTCTAATTGATTGGTTTACTCTTGTGAATTAGTCGATATGTTTATTCCTGATGATGGTTCAAAATACACAGGCGCAGTGGTAACTCTTCTTCTGGGCAATATGACGTAATGGCATATCAATTTCTTGTTCCTTCTGTTTGTTATCCACGGGCGAGATATACGACGCGCGTAACGCTATTTGTTTGTCCACCATAATTATTAGAGTTAGGGCGACGTAGGATCCTCTCCACCGTCCATCACATATTAAAAAGAGGTCGTCCTCCCAATAAATAAAAAAGGTGAACCAAAAAAATCAAATCAGACAGGCGACGAAAACAATTTGTAATCTATGCCATCCAGAAGTCAAACGAAAGTAGTAAACCTATTCCTCATGTACCCGGTACTCAACCGAAAACAGTTGCTCCTTATTGCGATTAGTTACCGAATGTCAAAAGATAAACAGTGGCAGAGAACAGTTATGGGAGGCAATAATACAGATATTCCCGTCGTAAAATTTTGATTTTTTTTGATAGTTAGACATTCGTTATTTTAGATCATTGGATACATTTGCGTTTAATTCTAAACAACCTGGCATATAATTTTAGATACATTTATTTCTGGCCATTAATAGAAAAGCTTGGCCTCATTTTATATCTCAGTACTTTTAAAGGCAGACCTTTGTGGGCATTGGAACTTGGCCTCTTTTACATTTTTGTTTTTTGTGAGATACTACACCTACCGTTAATCTCATAATCCAGGACCAAATAGGGGTTGAACATCTTGAACAATGGATCCAATACTATGTATCCAAAACCATATTGATCCGTCTGAACTCTCACTACAACTGTGAACAAAATGTATCATACCCAAATTATTTAAACAAATAAAAGCACTTGAGAATTAGACAAGCCGTAGAATATGGCGACTAAGAACACAAATTTCAGTGTGATTAAATTTCCTGTAAGCTTTAAGAATAGTAATAAAATCGTTGCTTTAATAGTTATAATAGCCCAGCCACCCAAAATATACTTTTTGCCAAAAACAGTACTATACCTAATCCAAACTTTAATAACAATAGCCCACCCGCCCAAAATATACTAGTTGCTAAAAACATGACTATACCTAATCCAAACTTTAATAGTAACAATAGCCCACCCACCCAAAATATACTTGTTGCTAAAAACAGGACTATACATAATCCAAACTTTAATAGTAACAATAGCCCACCCACCCAAAATATACTTGTTGCTAAAAACAGGACAATACCTAATCCAAACTTTAATAGTAACAATAGCCCACCCACCCAAAATACACTTGTTGCTAAAAACAGGACTATATCTAATCCAAACTTTAATAGTAACAATAGCCCACCCACCCAAAATATACTTGTTGCTAAAAACAGGAATATACCAAATCCAAACTTTAATAGTATCAATAGCCCACCCACCCAAAATATACTTGTTGCTAAAAACATGACTATACCTAATCCAAACTTTAATAGTAACAATAGCCCACCCACCCAAAATATACTTGTTGCTAAAAACAGGAATATACATAATCCAAACTTTAATAGTAACAATAACCCACCCACCCAAAATACACTTGTTGCTAAAAACAGGTCTATACCTAATCCAAACTTTAATAGTAAGAATAGCCCACCCACCCAAAATATACTTGTTGCTAAAAACAGGAATATACATAATCCAAACTTTAATAGTAACAATAGCCCACCCACCCAAAATATAATTGTGGCCAAAAACAGGAATATACATAATCCAAACTTTAATAGTAACAATAGCCCACCCACCCAAACTATACTTGTTGCTAAATACAGGAGTGTATATAATCCAAACTTTAATAATAACAATAGCCCACCCACCCAAAATATACTTATTACTAAAAACAGGACTTTTTATGGACAAATGGGTTTGAATCTTTCAGTTTTATTGTTTCACAAGGCCCCTTTAATTTTTGGCTCTTGTGTGGCCATTCCGCCGTATCTTAATGGAGATTTAACATTTTATTTGGGGGTCTTCCATTTTAGATAGTTGCTGAGATGGAGGCGTAAGAATTTTTCGCTGGTTCAGGGTATTTTGTTTTGAATGGTTATTTGAGATGGTTTAAAATTTTATTTCCCTTCAAAAACAAAATATCTATTTTTATGTATATCTAGAGTTACTGATCTAAATATGGGGTAGTATGTATTGCAAGTTGAGGAGGCGCTGCTGTCTGTTGGCAATCACTCATAACTAGAGATCAAATTAATGGAAACAACACTCTCTCATTGATAGGACACCGCTTGGTTAATTTTTTCGTAGGTATTTTATTTTTCAAAAAGTTTTTTAAGGTAAGATTTTTTTTTCTCATATTATTATAACCGTATTTAGAACGCCCGAAAATACACACGAATTAATCGCTCACTTATCACTTCGAAAACACACCGATATCGCTTCCAAAATTAAACACGCTCTGTTTATCACTCAAATAATACTGACTCCGTTTCTCGCTCAAATAATACTGACTCGACGTTCTAGAAGGATCTGGAATAAAGGATTTTCTAGTACGCAATCAAACTACACGTTCTAAAAAAACTA
Organism: Pachypsylla venusta; assembly: GCA_012654025.1. Classification (NCBI taxonomy): domain Eukaryota; kingdom Metazoa; phylum Arthropoda; class Insecta; order Hemiptera; family Aphalaridae; genus Pachypsylla; species Pachypsylla venusta. The sequence continues at coordinate 21,502,552 of CM022881.1, read as the reverse complement.
CGCGTTTATAAATAATTAGAACGTAAATCCCCATCCTAAATGTAAACAAAAACAGTGCTTTGTAATGAGAGAGCAATAAAATATGTCATACATATTTCCCCCTTCACCCCGACCATCCTCCCAAGCAACCTGAATGGTATAGTAAACATTCATTCATCCCTCATTGTAAACAAATCTAAAAATAACTTCTTCTCAAAAAGGAGAAATCAAAAATAGAATACAGGTTCTATATTACATATACAGGTTGACTACTTCAATATCAAAATGCCGCCATATGTAACTACAAGCAGCATGGATTGCCTTTTCAAAGTCTACGATAATACGCTTAGGCTCCAAACACAAACCAATTTCAGTACATTTGCCTTTAATAAAATTGAAACATTTTGTATAGCTAGATGTCGTCTTGTCTTCTAATACATAATATAACAAAAGTATTTACTGATCTGAGGTAGGTATAACAAATTATTGTAAACACTTAATAGAAATGGGAACAAAATTTAAATGTACCGTCCATATAAATAAAATCTGAAGAACAGAGAGCTCTAAGATTAGTGTCACAAGTAAAAATAACAGATCCTTCCCCAGCTTGAAGTAAAAATGGTTCATTTCGGTTCGTTGTATATTCACGACTTTGAATACGTTTCGGTTCGATCCTTTGGTAAAATTTTCCGTCGAGCCTTGTAAATACTGCGTTTTACCAGATGTATATTTTTGAGACTTAATGTTTTACTTTCAACATCATTAATATCACTCAAAGCTTTTTTCAGCACTTTGCTCAATAGTACGCACATTTTTTTTTTTTTTTTTGCACAGACACTTAACTCTGGTCTGAGCAAATCTTTTTCACATGGAGGTTCATGTTGATGTTCCTGTATTATTTCACTCTTGTCAATTGTTTTTATAAATGAAGTACATTTTTTTTTTTTTTTTTTTTTTTTTTTTTTTTTTTTTTTTNTTTTTTTTTTTTCATTGCAATGCCACTTTGTTTCTACGGATGGTAGATCACTATGCTTGTGAAATTTATAGTTTTGATAAACTAAAAGTAACTTCCTCGTTAATAACTTCAAATTTCACATGTTATAATAATTAATCAATACAAAATAATAATAATTTCGAAAACAAACATTTCATTACAAATAAGAACAAACTAAATTATAGAGAGCAATCAACAAAGCACGATCATAATCTTATGATCGGAGGAATAGGTATAGAGAGAGATTATTACCTGAAAATTCAAATCGGAGGAATAGGAGTTTCAAACTTGCGGACCCTATTATCGGAGGAATAGAACACCGGACCAAAGGGACACTCATTAAATCGGAGGAAAAAGATGCTGCCCGGTGCTTGCATTTTTCGATAGATTGAATATCAATGAAAAGTATAAGTGTGACCTATCAAGTAGCATTAGCTTTTCTTACTGAACATAATAGTAGCATTGTTTAAGCCCCTGGATCATTCTGAACAAAACCATATGGTGGCCCAGAAAATCGAAACTATTTTTCTCTGAAAAGTAAAAAACCTGCATAAAAATAAATATAGTTAGGTACCCAACTTTTCAATATAAAAAGTTTCAAAATCCAGGAACGTAGGAAGTTTCAAAATTAAAAATAAATAACATAGGTATATTTCTAAAATTACAATCTGGATCAAGTTCTCGGACATAGCAAAATCTTTAAATTGAAAGTGGTAATTTAGTTGTGAACGTTTCGGGGCGAATTTTGATGACATTAGTCTCAAGGAGACCGATGTCATGAAGATTCGATACCCTCTTCGCTAGAGACACTATATTAACTTACCAACAATATGTCTATGCTGAAAAAAAGATGGGAATTCTCCTGATTTTCTGACGTCTTCAACCGAATCCTGACTCATGAAAGTCCATGCGGTTGCAATAAAGACGCTCTGATCGCTGGTTATTAACGCTGCAAATTTCAGCAATTCAATAACTATATTCAGCGAATGTTCAAAGTCAACAATATTTGGTTCATAAGTTTGAAATTCAGTCACAAATGCTTCATAAGTTCCAATTCCCTTTTCTTTGTAGTGATTGAAAAATCTGAAAATACAAATAAATGTTCCAATAAAGTCCGTGTGGCAGTGTGTGTGCATTAAAAGTGAGCAACAACTCCGAAAATTATCTCGTTTTCCGCCGTCTCATTTCTCTCACACATAATGTGGGATTGTCTGTCTATCTCTTTTTATCATTTGATTAATTGAAATCAGTGTAGGCTGGAAATATATTTTATTAACATTGTTTGTATAAAAAATATTTATTTAGTATGGCGGCTCAGAGAATGCACAACTTACGCTATTACAGTATCTTTGTTATCTTTATCAAAATATTGTACCCTTATATTTAGTATGGCGGCTCAGGGGCTGCATAACTTACGCTATTAGTGTATCTCTGTTATCTTTATCAAAATATTGTACCCTTATATTTATTATGGCGGGTCAGGGACTGCATAACTTACGCTAATACTATATCTTTGTTATCTTTATCAAAATATTGTACCCTTATATTTAGTATGACGGCTTAGGGACTGCATAACTTACGCTAATACTATATCTCTGTTATCTTTATCAAAATATTGTACCCTTATATTTAGTATGACGGCTCAGGGACTGCATAACTTACGCTAATACTATATCTCTGTTATCTTTATCAAAATATTGTACCCTTATATTTAGTATTTTTGGCTCAGGGACTGCATAACTTACACTATTACTGTATCTCTGTTATCTTTATCAAAATTTTGTATACTAATATTTAGTATGGCGGCTCAGGGACTGCTTAACTTATGCTATTACTGTATCTTTGTTATCTTCATCAAAATATTGTACCCTTATATTTAGTATGGCGGCTCAGGGGCTGCATAACTTACGCTATTAGTGTATCTCTGTTTTCTTTATCAAAATATTGTACCCTTATATTTAGTATGGCGGATCAGGGACTGCATAACTTACGCTATTACTGTATCTTTGTTTTCTTTATCAAAATATTGTACACTTATATTTACTTCCAACACGTTCTACCCAACAAACATGGTGGTGTTTAGGTCAGTTCTATGATTTTGAGTCGGAACAACCACTTCAATACCATTATATGAGCGAAGCAAATTCCAACCTACATCTAACTATACCACATAATATTTATGGAGTACTGTTGGAATGGAATATTGAGTTGCAAACAGAATATTCAAATTTTCTCAACCTGTGTTGACCTTAAACGCATTTTTTTTAAAAAAAAAACAATAAGCCTTTAAGCGGATCTCAAAATATGAGGAAAAAGATTTTCCAAGATGGTGACCTCACATGACACCGTCAACAATATATATGGCTGAAAGTAATCAGATACCCTTTGGGGCATACGTGTAGAATGCGACAAAATTTTGGTCCCTATAACCTAAGTGGTTCTCAAAAGTATTGAGGAAAAACAAAATTCTAAAATGGTGGCCTCACATGGCCCTGCCCACAAAATATATGACTCAATGTGATCAAAAGCCATTCAGGGTTAGACTTATAGCAACTCACAAAAATTTGGTCGCTACAATTTAAGTGGTTCTTAAAATATTGAGGAAAAGCCAAATTCCAAGATGGCGGTCACACATGGCCCCGTCCACAAAAGGTCAGAAAAGCATTTCACAAAAGTTTAGTTGCAATAATTTAACAGTTCACATAATATTGAAGAAAATCGAAATTCCAAGATGGCTGTCTCACATGGCCCCGCCCTCAAAATAACTCTGTTATCTTTATCATTATATTGTATACTTATATTTAGCAGGGCGGCTCAGGGACTGCTTAACTTACGCTATTATTGTAACTTCGATATATGATCAAACTTTTGTACACTTATATTTAGCAAGGGGCTCAGGGACTGCTTAACTTAGGGTATTACTGTATCTCTGTTATCTTTATCATTATATTGTATACTTATATTTAGCATGGCGGCTCAGGGACTGCTTAACTTACGCTATTATTGTATTTTTTTTTTTTTTTTTTTTAATTTGGCTTAACGTCTCTTTAACATCTATTGGTCATTCAAGACGGGGATTTTACCCTCCATTCGCTGGAAACTTGCAAACCAGCTACCCACATTGACCTCACCCAGCCTGGGTTGGACCGGAAAAATGAGCCAACGATACGTGGTGTTCCCAAGCGGTCACCCAAGTACTTACCACGCCCGACGTTGCTTAACTTCAGTGATCTGACGTGAACTGGTGTATTTAACTTGGTATGTTCGTTGGCTGAAAATATTGTATCTTTGATATATGATCAAACTTTTGTACACTTATATTTAGCATGGAGCTCAGGGACTGCTTAACTTAGGCTATTACTGTATCTCTGTTATCTTTATCATTATATTGTATACTTATATTTAGCATGGCGGCTCAAGGACTGCTTAACTTACGCTATTTTTGGATCTATATTGTCGTTATATGTGTAATACAATTCGGTTAATTTAGTCTCAAATAATCCTAGTATATGATCGATAGCTCCAGAAATATTTATTGGCCTGATTACATGTTCGCCCCACTTCACTTGATTAATAAACTCTTGATGATGGATATAATCATTTGGACCTCTCAAAGTACAACCTCCAAAATTATTAACTGCAAAACCTGAGTAATGACACACAAATGGATGTAAACATTATATTAAATGGGTAGGTATACGACTAATAGAAAAAAAATTAATGTAAACATTATAGTCCAGTAGAATGGTATTTTGAGTTTGCGTTACAATACACGAATTTCGAATCAAATGAAATTCGATAGAGAACTATTAAGAGATGTTNGCAAACTAAGGGCATTTTCGATGACCATTCTACTGGACTATTATGTTAAATAGATAGGTAAGTATACGACTAATAAATAAATTTTTTTAAAAAAATGTTTCAAACTCATTACAATATGAAAATATTGAAAATTTTCGAAGACCTCTGGCCTATTCCCCAAAACAACTTTGAACTCCAACTTCTCAATTTCTGTTCTATGAACATTTTTGAGAAGTGCAAAGTTGGAGTGAAATGTGTCTTTTTCTGCAAAGAACTTTTTCACTCCTCAGTTTACTTTTGAATAATAATATAGATAGTAATATTAAATATTAAACTTTTGAATATTAATTAATACAGAACATAACATAACAATAACAAATTAAATAACTGACTACGTTTTCACTTGACTGAAACTTTTTATTTGCAAATTTTACAAGTGGTAGATACAAATGTACACCTGTACACATAAAGAAGAAAAAGGAATATAATTTACAATTATAAAATTTACAAAATGAGTTGACATGTTTCGTCTTCTCCTGGAGACATCCTCAGAACAACTAGCCAATAGTAAAAAATAAACAAAAAGAAGGGAAAACAAAAACCATGCGCGAGGTTAGGCCGCGTTTACAATTATAGAAAATCAGAAAGGCTCCGTTTACATGAGTCCAATAGCCGAAAAAAAGACTACGTTTTCACTTGACTAAAAAAGTTTCAGTCAAGTGAAAACGTAGTCAGTTATTTAATTTGTTATTAATATGTTACTTGACATAGTATCCCGTTTTGAGAAGATTTTTAATACAGAACATTTTGAATATTGAAACTAAAGTCAACTTAACTGAACACTCTAAAAATAAATCAAATTAGAAGAAAAATAAAATCGGGGATAATTCAGTAAATTTTGAGAATGAAATCGACATGAAAAAAATGTAAACAACTTCTCATTAGGCCAGTGTAAGGATTGTAATGCGGAAGATTTTGAAAAGCTTCGTGGAACGTAAATATTCCTCACTTCATTTTTTTTTAAAAGTGCGACCTGAGAAGTTGCTTAAGTTGCTTCGCGGAACAGGCACAGTTTTTATGAGGTCTCCGGAACCCAGATCTTCAAAGTGAACCATTGGTTCGTAGGAATGTTAGTGAGTGTAAAAATATATAAATTTACTATTCAGTTTTCTATTTGTATTTACTCGCTTGACAACTTACAATAATTTTCTTTTTGTATTTGTACCTCAATGTGTAGGTATCTATTAATTTGTATTTGTATGTATACCTATTTGTATATCAATGTGTAGGTATCTACTAATTTGTATTTGTATAATGTACCTATTTTCTTTTCTACTGTAACTATCGTATTTAGAGTTGCTCCGTCTAACCACAAACACCACCAAAGATTTTCCTATTCGACGGCCGGTGCTATGAATACTCATGGAAAATAATGAAGGAACCATTATTTTCCATGCGTTCACGAACTTACTCCCCCAAAAAACCACACCTTTGTGGACCTGGAAAACAAATTAGTAGGTATTTTCTTCGACGACTGATTTTTTAGGAAATCACCTAAAAAGCTGGAGGCTACTTACAAGAGTGTTGGAAAAAACCATTTATAATTATTGAAACAAAAACCTTGCTCAGTGAAAACACCATAGTGCGTAGCTCTATTCGACAAATATGATTTGGTAAATGAAAACTTAGACGTTGCTATGTCGTCGTATGTACACGAAATATTTTTTGTTAATGAAACTGGCGTGACCTAATTTAGGTTCCTACAGGGCGCACTAGTTCGAACTCAAGATATTAATCTTAGGGCCATACTTATAAAACGCAAAGCCCAGTTGGTATACTGACTGACTGATAATCAACGAAGCTCCACGATGGCTAATCCTAGTGACTTGAAATTTAGCACACAGACCCCTTTTAGTATGTAGGTGCGTAATAAGAAAGAAAAAAGTTCAAGTGGAAGCAAGTTACCGCCAGGAATGACGCTTTCTAGCCGGTATTTTCGCAATTTTCCAATTTTTTTTTCCTGGTCAAAAGAAGATATCGATAAATGACCGAGAATGTACCCCTTCCCCCAAAATAGTATATAAGGACCCCATAAAAAATGTAGTATTTGGAATTTTCCGGTTTCTCACCGATTTTCAGCAGGTTTTCACCGCCGAAAAATCGGAATTAAAAAGTACCACATTGGGCTGAGCGAGAAAACTGAAATTTAATACTATGATTTTTCGCAGTACAAAATGTAATATCCTTGAGTAAAATATTGAATTTTCTAGATAGGAGCCACGCTCACTCTTGGGGTTGGTTCCTCCAAAAATCTAAAATTGAGAAGCATTAATAATTTCGCAATCTCGAAATTGTTGTTGAATTTCGTAATCGTTAGCAAAGCACAAGAAAACGGCTAGTCTTAACATATAAATCAGAAATTTGTATGTGTGTGAATATGTATATCTATGTAGTTGCCGGTTACAATACCACAGCCCAAACGGAAGAAGATAATGAAAAATTGTTGGGAATGGACCCCCCCCAANTGGGCCCCCCCCCCCAAATCATGGTCTACGACCCCTGGTAAATTATCAGAACTATAATATTTCGAGTTACGGCCAAATTTCTAATTTATTCACCAAAATTCGACACACACGTTCTGATATCTTAAATTTTGTCGCGACAACAAATCAACTCAAAAGAGAAAGTTTTGGATGATTCCAGAGTTACAAGTTCGAAACTGGAAACAGGCAAAACAAGATTTGGAAAATACTAAAAGGTCAAAACGGCCATGCCTCTAAGGCCCCTGGCGGAACGTTTAAATATTGATTTTTGAAAGGGTGTAAGATACAGCATTCACACAAACCCATACTCGCCCCCCCCCCAAAAAAAAAAAATCAATGTCCTTAAAATATAAATGGTACGGAAAACCGTACTAGACTTTCTCTTCCTTAATCATTCCATCAGACTACCACCGTGATATTATTGTTATACTTCTTTTAGTGATATTATTGTTATACTTCTATTTTCTGTTGATGTTGACCATTATTTTAAAAAGATTTTGCGCCCTTCGGTTGCGGACTTTGCTCTTTAGTGACAGTGTTATTTTCAACGATGTTGCAGCCTTCGACTGCGGACTTTGCTCTTTAGTGACAATATTATTTTGCAAGATTTTGCAGCCTTCGGCTGTGGACATTGCTCTTTAGTGATAGTATTATTTTGAAAAGATTTTGCAGCCTCCGGTAGCGGACTTTGCTCTTTAGTGACAGTATTATTTTGAACGATTTCGCGGACATTGCTCTTTAGTGACAATATTATTTTGAAAGATTTTGCAGCCTTCGGCTGTGGACTTTGCTCTTTAGTGACAGTATTATTTTGAAAGATATTGCAGACTTGGGCTGTGGACTTTACTCTTTAGTGATAAAATTATTTTAAAAAGATTTTGCAGCCGTCGGCTGCGGACTTTGCTCTTCAGTGACAGTATTATTTTGAAAGATTTTGCAGCCTTCGGCTACCCGGCCGGTGCCCCAAATGCAAAAAATCTAAAAAAACACCAAAAATTGTCCAATATAATACTTTTGGTGGCTGTGCATATCAAATTTGATCAAAATCGGACGAATTTTATGTTTTTTT
>CM022881.1:21451457-21466003 GCA_012654025.1 Pachypsylla venusta | reverse complement strand
GAAATTATATAACCACTGTTTTTAACCATTTAGTCAGAGTCCCCCCCTCCACGATTTAGGACCAAGAACGTCGCAATTGGACCAAATCTCTAAAATCCAAACCACACAACCAATTTTGATGAAATTTAAAATGGGTAGGTAAATAAGGCATTAGTTTATTTATGAAAAAAAAATGGACCCATGTGGGTGCACTTTTGACAGGGGCACCACTAGTGCGTCCCAGCAGGGGCCCACAAATGAAAAAAACATAAAATTTGTCCGATTTTGATCAAATTTGGTATGCACAGCCACCAAAGTATTATATTATACAATTTTTTGGTGTTTTTTAGATTTTTTGCATTTGGGGCCCCGGCCGGGCTCCAAATATGAAAAAAAACATAAATTTTGTCTGATTTTGATAAAATTTGGTATGCACTGTGTTGCTCAAGAACTATAATTGACATCTTTTGATATTTTGTTGTAATTTTGGTTATGGGGCCCCGGTAGGGGCCCACAAATGAAAAAAACATAAAATTCGTCCGATTTTGATAAAATTTGGTATGCATAGCCACCAAAGCATTATATTTTACAATTTTTTGTGCTTTTTAGATTTTTTGCATTTAGGGCCTCGGCTGGGCGCCAAATATGAAAAAAACATAAATTTTGTCTGATTTTGAGAAAATTTGGTATGCACTGTTGCCCAAGTACTATAATTGACATCTTTTGGTATTTTGTACAAAAGATCTAAAAAAACAAAAAATTGAATACTATAATTGACATCTTTTGGTATTTTGGCCCCTGCCGGGGCCCACAAATGAAAAAAGCCACCNAAAAAAAAAACAAAAAAAAAAAAAAAAAAAAACATAACATTAGTCCGATTTTGATCAAATTTGGTATGCACAACCACCAAAGAATTATATTTGACAAGTTTTTTGTTTTTTTTAGATCTTTTGTATTTGGGGGCCGGGCACCAAATATGAAAAAAGCATAAATTTTGTCTGATTTTGATAAAATTTGGTATGTACCTTTCCCCAAGTACTAATATTGACATCTTTTGGTATGTTGTAGTAATTTTGGTTTTGGCGCCCCGGCAGTGGCCTACAAATGAAAAAAACATAAAATTAGTCCGATTTTGATCAAATTTGGTATGCACAGCCACCAAGGTATTATATTAGACAATTTTTGGTGTTTTTTAGATTTTTTGCATTGGGGCCCCGGCCGGGCCCCAAATATGAAGAAAACATAAATTTTGTCTGATTTTGATAAAATTTGGTATGCACCGTTGCCCAAGTACTAAAATTGACATCTTTTGATAATTTGTAGTAATTTTTGTTTTGGAAAATGAAAAAAACATAAAATTCGTCCGATTTTGATAAAATTTGGTATTATTATTTTTCAAAATAATACTGTCATTAAAAGAGCAAAGTCCGCAGCCTTAGGCTGCAAAATCTTTTTAAAATAATACTGTCACTAAAAAGCAAAGTCAACAGCCGAAGGCTGCAAAATCTTTCAAAATATTACTATCACTGAAGAGCAAAGTCCACAGCCGAAGGCTGCAAAATTTTTCAAAATAATATTGTCACTAAAAAGCAAAGTCCGCAGCCGAAGGCTGCAAAATCTTTTTAAAATAATGGTCAACATCAACAGAAAATAGAAATTTAACAATAATATCACTAAAAGACTTTAAACTTTAGAAGAACAACATCTGCATTCGTTGGTAGTCTGATGAAATGATTAAGGAAGAGAAAGTCTAGTACGATTTTCCGTACCATTTATTTAGTTTTCTTTCTATCTAATGTGTTGCTCTGTTGCTAAATGCTATCTTATTCAAAACGCTAAAGTGTTGCTGAATACTCTTTCAAACTTTCTAGACATCATGTTCAATAAAATTACCTTTGTAAAAAAATTTGTGTACCTACATTTATATTTTAACTAAATGATAATAATTCAACTGGTCTCGCGCATGCCTTGGCTTGCATTCACGCCCCCCCCCCCCCCCCCCAGTTTGGNTGGCTTGCCTTCACCCCCCCCCAGTTTGGGAACCTCTGGATATCACCAACAAATATGCCATTGTATATTTACAGGATCTTCCTTCTTACACCATTATGGTTGCAAATTTCTAGACAATGACTACAGATTGGACATGGTCGATCTTGTAGACCCTGTGCTCGGGCTAAATGCTGATATCACGCCAGTATACATTGAGAATATACAGAACTTATCGGTTTTCAGAAAAGCATTACAAGATTCTCTCACAAATGTTCTTTCTACGAATATTCTGGACAATATGCCAGAATTGTCAGAGTAAGTAGATATAAAATAGTAAAAAACTGTGCCAATGTGACCCATGGATTTATTAATTCACTGTGGCTAAAAAATACCCCACCCAAGAAAAAAGTTCTTAGGGGAAGGGGTAATTTTTATTCTCTCGTGACAATTCCAACTGGGGTTTAATTAGACCTTAAATTTGACATACATACCAGTCTCTGGCTCTTACCATTCTTCTTTTAGAGAGGATTAGTGAAAACCGCTAAAAAGCGGCAAAAACTGCCAAGATTGTATTCGATAGCACCAATACGTTCCGGACAATAATTAGAGCCCAGATGGTACCTTAATAATAAACAAGCCTCTGGCTCTTACCATTCTTCTTTTAGAGAGGATTAGTGAAAACCGCTAAAAAGCGGCAAAAACTGCCAATATTGTATTCAATAGCACCAATACGTTCCGGACAACAATTAGGGCCCAGATGGGACCTTTACTATTTTAGACAATTAGACCAGATGATTTCATTCTAAATTTGAAAAAGTCGATACGACGAAAATTAAAATATTTCCTTCAACAAAAAAACCAAATTACTCTATACGTTAACACAGAACTAGGGTAGGTAGAACAAGTCATTTCCAACACAAATTACTCTATACGTTATCACAGAACTAGGGTAGGTAGAACACGTCATTTCCAACAAAAATGACTCTTTACGTTATCACAGAACTAGGGTAGGTTGGACATGTCATTCCCAACACAAATTACTCAATACGTTGTCACAGAACTAGGTTAGTAAAACACGTCATTTTTAACACAAATTACAATATAAGTTATCACAGAACTAGGGTAGGTAGAACACGCCATTTCCAACACAAATTACTCAATACGTTGTCACAGAACTAGGTTAGTAAAACACGTCATTTTTAACACAAACTACTCTATATGTTTTCACAGAACTAGGGTAGGTAGAACATGTCATTACCTATACAAATTACTCTATAGGTTATCACAGAACAAGGGTAGGCGTTAACATAGAACTAGGGTAGGTAGAACACGATATGTTAACATAGAACTAAGGTAGATAGAACACATCATTTCCAACACAAATTACTCTATATGTTTTCACAGAACTAGGGTAGGTAGAACACGCCATTTCCAACACAAATTCCTCTATACGTTAACATAGAATTAGGGTAGATAGAACACGTCATTTCCAACACAAATTACTCTATATGTTTTCACAGAACTAGGGTAGGTAGAACATGTCATTACCTACACAAATTACTCTATACGTTATCACAGAACTAGGGTAAGTAGAACACGTCATTTCAAACACAAATTACTCTATATGTTTTCACAGATTTAGGGTAAGTAGAACATGTCATTTCATACTCAAATTACTCTATAGGTTATCACAGAACTAGGGTAGGTTGGACATGTCATTTCCAACAGAAATTACTCAATACGTTGTCACAGAACTAGGGTAGGTAGAACACGTCATTTCCAACAAAAAATACTCAATACATTATCACAGAACTAGGGTAGGTAGAACACGTCCTTTCCAACACAAATTACTCTATACGTTATCACAGAACTAGGGTAGGGTGGACATGTCATTTCCAACACAAATGACTCAATACGTTGTCACAGAACTAGGGTAGGTAGAACATGTCATTTCTTACACAAATTACTCTATACGTTATCACAGAACTAGGGTAGGTTGAACACGTCATTTCCAACAAAAATTACTCTTTTATAACATTCGAACGATGCATTTTATGAAATGAATTCCTCTATTCAAACTTAATGAGAATTGAATTTGATGTTTGGTCCAGTGGTTTGGCCAGAAATGGAAGTCGAAAATATGCTATATTCGACTTCCCCTTATGACCAAACTACTGAACCAAATTTAACGCTTAAATATTTTATTCGACGACAAAATCAATTTTCATTATGTTTGAATCGTTCGAATGTTATACTCTAAAAACTATAATTAGCGGCAAAATTAATCGGCTCTTGGTCTCTAAAATTTGATTCACGTCAGAAACTGTCGCAAACTTAGATTATTATTATTATTATTCGGAATGGCCAATGTGAAATAAAAGCATATCCCGATTTTTAGGAAGTTATTCTAGGCTCGGCTCTTTTTTTATCTAATTTGACTGGGCTATCTCTAAAAATGTAGTAAAATGAATTATGTTTCCATTTCAATTGTATATATTGTGATTCACTCAGATTGTGATTCATGAGCAATGACTCAGCAAAGTGATTTGGCTCATTTTTTGGCAGTTAATCAATCACTCATGACACATCTTTACTGGTTGATATTTAGGTATATCTATTTTTTAAGCAGTTTGATGGAATTTTATCCGTTACCCATAGATAACAAAATGGTGGTTTGTTCAGCTCGAAGGCCGAAACAATATGACAAGTAGAATTAAATGTGTGGTCTTACCTTGAAATAATTTACTGGTAAAAATGTGGTCAGTTTACTCACAAGGGAGATAGAAAAAGGAGGAAAAAGATAAGGAGTTGATTGGATAATTGGTACCATCTTCTATTTATGATTTAAAACACTTTAAAGGTTGAATTAATCCTATGACGGAAAACTATGACGTTCCAGTATAACACGAGGTACCTTTTAACACAAAATTGTTTCCTTTTTCCACAACAAATGGTTCTTTAACAAAGAGTATCTTTTTCTATTACTGTTGTGAAGTTAGCAGTCTGCAACCAATAGGTGATTGTTAGTTGAAGCAAATACAGCTGTTAGCGCTTACGTGAGGCGTATTTTGTAAACTAAAATATTTTTCAACACAATCATAAAAAAAGATAATGTTTTTGTTACTTTTTTAAGTTAACAATAGTATGTCTAGTATGAACTTAAATTATTTTTTTTTTTCAAAAAATTGATGTATCAACTAAAATTAATTTGATGAGATTCGAGCGTTTTTGCCTGTTATAACATTGTCAAGTGAACTGTTTGTACCTCAAAGGAAACCTGTGTCATTTTTCAAGGGAACTTGACAATGTTGTAAATGTTGTGGGTAAAGGGACTCTTCAGTCTCATGCTTGCAGTATAAATAAGGTATATTAGTAATTTTGTAACAGACGAAAGCGCTCGTGTAAATAAAGTTTTTTCAATTTTCAAATTAATATTTGATATATTATTAAAATTAGGACTGCAAACATCCTATCCTACATATCATCTCTAAATTTGAACTTGTTAAAATACAGGGTGATTCAGTTTGCTTGAATCAAGGTAATAGGAGTTGTAGAACATGAAAAAGAATCACTTTTTACAGGTGTGACTTTTTTGTTTAAGCCTTAGTTTGGCAGTTATCACTAAAAACGTGATTTTTTTTTTTTTTTTGATAAGCTCATAACTCCTTTAAAAATGGTTCAATTTTCAAAAATTAAAATGATCTGAAAAGCTATTTTTAAGCTGCATTTATTTATTAACTTGCTCCGAGTCAATGTAACAAAATAGCAGTCATTTGAAATTTTCTTTTATGTTTTAAATTCTACAAGAATGAGATAAAAAAAAAAAAATTAAAAATCCATGGATTGGTTTTCGAGAAAATCAAATTGGAAAGTTTCAAAAGACCGCCATTTTGTTACATTAATTCAGAGCTGAGCCGAAGATTTGTTGGAATCGAATACAAGGTCGCGAAAAAATTGACTTTAACGATGTCATTGATGAGTTTGCAGCCATAAAATCTCGATGAATCACATTATAACTATGACAATTGCTTTGTAAGATTCAAACAAATGATATGGAAGATTTCAGAATTTGCCTCGGGAGCTAGTAAAACTCGCTACGGCTCTGATTTGGAGCAAGTCATTGTGTAAAGTAAATAAATGTAGCTTAAAATTATCTTTTTAAGCTTATCAAAAAAAAAAAAAAAAAAAAAAAAAAATCACGTTTTTGGCGATAACTCCCAAACTAAGGTCTAAACAAAAAAAGGGTAGGTACCCAGAACATTTTTCTACCTACCCTCTATTTTCATGTTCTATGGACTCCTATTCCCTCGACACAAACAACTTGAATCACGCTGTATAATCATGATGTCCATATCTCCTTTTAGCTTTTATAGTTCATACGTCCAATATGTGTTAGGAAATGGCATGCATGTAATCAAATATTACGAAGAATGTTCACCAGCGTATAAAGAGAATACAGCATATGATCTTGTACTGAGTGTGCTTAATGGTTTTGTTGAAAAAAATCCGAATTTCTTTAAAAGTGTATATCTTATCACTGCAGAATCTGAAATCGGCCAGGAGAAGATCGACTTCTTGAAAAGTAAAGATAGACTTCACAAAACTTTCAAAAATAATCATGTTGCAGGTGAGAATAAGTATATCCTGCGGGTAAAACTTTCAAAAATAATTACGTTGCAGGTGGGAATAAAGTTATCCTATTGGTAAAACTTTCAAAAATAATCACGTTGCAGGTGTGAATAAAGTTATCCTATTGGTAAAACTTTCAAAAATAATCACGTTGCAGGTGAGAATAAAGTTATCCTATTGGTAAAACTTTTAAAAATAATCACGTTGCAGGTGAGAATTAAGTTATCCTACGGGTAAAACTTTCAAAAACAATCACGTTGCAGGTGAGAATAAAGTTATCCTATTGGTAAAACTTTCAAAAATAATCACGTTGCAGGTGAGAATAAAGTTATCCTATTGGTAAAACTTTCAAAAATTATCACGTTGCAGGTGAGAATAAAGTTATCCTATTGGTAAAACTTTCAAAAATAATCACGTTGCAGGTGAGAATAAATAATCACGCTGCAGGTGAAAAAAAAGTTATCCTATTGGTAAAACTTTCAAAAATAATTACGTTGCAGGTGAGAATAAAGTTATCCTATTGGTAAAACTTTCAAAAATAATCACGTTGCAGGTGAAAAAAAAGTTATCCTATTGGTAATACGCAAAATATCAAATTTTGAGGTTGGGTATTTTTACTTCCGTCACACGATTCCAAAGTTTAAACAAAACTCCTACCTAGATACATGGATACTTAGATACCTAAGGCCGGTCATACACGCACCGATAAGTCTGTGCAGACTTATCTGCGCAGAAAAGTCTGTCGTGTATGGCAGGATCTGCACAGATTTTGTCTCCGATTTTCAGACAAAATCTGTGCAGATCCTGCCATTCACGACAGACTTGTCTGCGCAGATAAGTCTGTAAAGACAAGTCTGCACAGATAAGTCTGTACAGACTTATCGGTGCGTCTATGGCCGGTCTTAGTAGTTAATAACGCCGAAATAACCTGTAGATTTGCTAGTGTAAGGGGCGCTATTGGTATATTGGTATTACTTCAATGATTTGGAAATTGATTAGAGATATGCACGAGGGCGGATGCAGGGTAAACTTTTAGGGTGAAGGTACTAAGATGTTTTTGTCTGAGATAAAAATGTGGGAATGAGGTAAGTACAGCTGCTTCAGCTTTCAACAATTAGTTTCACCTATTGCAAAAACTTTTGGAGGGGGGGAACTCTTCCTCCAGTTCCCCCCCGTGGATCCGCCCTTGGTTATTTATGCTGATATTGTACCTCATTTGATTCCAGGCGCTGTTAGAATTATGTTTGCAAACGGAGCATGGGGAAATCTAGTTGTAGATCCCGCATTGGGTGTTCCCATTGTTTCTGTTATTATGGATGATGGCACAGGTAAAGTCAGTAGTTCAGAGGGCTTCATGAAACTTAAATCTAGTTGTTGATCCCGCATTGGGTGTCCCCAATGGATGATGGCACTGTTAAAGTCAGTAGCTCGCAGCCGCTTCATGAAACTTAAAAATCTAGTTGTTGATCCCGCATTGGGTGTCCCCATTGTTTTTGCTATTATGGATGATGGCTCAGGTAAAGTCAGTAGATCGCAGCCGCTTCATGAAACTTAATTTGAGCCGCTTGATTTGAGTTATGAAACTTTTGACTTTTAACAGGTGTGACATTATTGTTTAGGCCTTAGTTTGGGAGTTATCGCCAAAAACGTTATTTTCATTCATGAGCTCAAGTCCTTTAAAAATGGTCCAATTTTCAAAAATTAAAATGATCTGAAAAGAAAATTTTAAACTCCATTTATTTAGTTTTAAACATTGACTTGCTCCGAATCAATGTAAAAAAATGGCGGCCTTTTGAAATTTTCGATTTCAAATGACCATATTCAAATTCTACAAAAATGAGATAAAAAATTAAAAATCCATGGAGAGGTTTTCGAGAAAATTAAATTTGAAAATTTCCAATGCCCGCCATTTTGTTACATTGATTCGGTGCAAGTCAATGTGTATCGAACCTTAAGCGATCATGTTCTACATTTTTTCATGTTCTACAACTCCTATTCCCTTAATACAAACAACCTGAATCACCATATCATACATAAATAATATCAGGAAAAATATTAACAGTATTAAAGTTGTAATTCTAAAAATAGCTCAGCGGTTAAGCGCTCGTCTGGTAAACAGTAGGGCGTGGGTTCGATTAGGGCGTGGGTTCGATCACCAGCATGGGTAGAATTTTTCCTCATTAAATTGAGTATCTGACCACAAAGAAATAGAGCTCTCTTTATGGGTTAGGTGGGGGAAAATGCCCGAGGCATTAACCCCATCTAGTGGTTGGTTACCTTCCACTCAAGAGTCTATTTTTTTTTATTATTATTTTTTTTTAATTCTAAAAATAAATAAAAACGACAAGTTAGGGAGAATTTATGAATCCTACAATGGTATTTTTTTTTTTTTTTTTTACAGNTTTTTTTTTTTTTTTTTGTATTACAGATTATGACCAAATTACATCAGTTGTACAAACAACATTAGATGGAAGAAAGCCAATTAAGATTGAACTACTTCCAAAGAGCCAATTATATTTCGCTTTTATGGAACGCTATGATAGTTATTACCCAGATAAAAAGGTTTTATATTATCTTCAAGAACCATACTGTTCTTTTGTAGTAACCTACACCAAAGTTAACTTGTTATCATCAGATAGATATTCAATACGTTACAATCATTTGGGGTACCCAACGGCTGCCGCTTCTTATTCAATGGTCCCCGATGTAGCAAATAATACACATTTTTATTTAAGCACCTTTACTGGATACAGTAGTGCCGCCCTGAAAACACGGAGAGTTCCTTTTGAGCTTGGAAATTTAGAATCATTGACGTCAATAAATCTAGAAGAAGTTGTAAGTACATTGGCGTACACAAGATGGAGGGGTTCTAACACCCCAAATCTCCTCTGAAGAAGAGGAAATCCCGGGGTGGATATAGGGTAATTTTTGAGAGGCGTTTTTTCCGAAGATTACGTATGCCATTTGCGTTTTGAAAATTATTTCGGCATATGGGCCCCGCGCCTTGGTCATATGAAGCGCGGGTTAGATGTCCAATTACCGACCACATTTTAGAGCATCTGTGAGGCAGTAACAGGGCAAATGTTTTCATTCAAAGTTTGCGGTTTATCAGCGTAGACGTATATAGATATTTGAAGCTTTCTAGCAGTTTTTTTCTACGAATCTTTGAAATTTTGCTAGTATGTCAGTAATAATTGTATATATTGGACGAGTCAAAACATTTTTAATTTATATAAATGATTGACAGTAATCGATTCAGAGTTTAATTAATTAAATTAGAAATTAAAATAAGAAAATTAAAATTAAAACTAAAATTAAAATTCGAAAATTAAAATTAAAAGCNAAGCTCACCAAGATAAGTTAAGTTATTAGTTTTAATTTGAATGTTTTAATTTTTGGCTTTTAATTTTAATTTTCGAATTTTAATTTTAATTTTCGAATTTTAATTTCTAATTTAATTAATTAAACTCTGAATCGATATTGTCAATCATTTATATATTAGTATGGATATCTTACGATTCTTCTAATTATTTTAATTTTTAATTTAATTCGAATGTTCATTGAATGTTGAATGAATGTTGACGGTGTTGTCTCTTTTATAGACAGAGATTTGGGCTCTGGAGACCTCAAAACGTATTTTGGCAACGAAAACTCAAAATCGAAAAATTCATCCGATTACAATACTTTCTCTTTTAAGGAAATTTGTATGATATTCACACCAGCTCTTTTTCTGTTTCTTCTACTATTTCAGGGTAAAGAAGTACGCAAGATAGTTCGCCAATATTTGGCAGTAAGAAAATTGCTTGGTTCCCAAATAGCTAGTGAATTAGTTGATGGAGGTGTAATAAGTCAAGAGCAGACATTCCTATCTGATATGATAACTCTGGAAGATCATATGACTACACTAAGAAGAGGACATTAGAAGCAGAGGAGATTTTCAAATTGAATTCAAAATGTTAGTCGTTGAACCCTTTTCAGATTTCAAATAAAATAATTATCAGTTTTAATTAGGTAAATAAAAATGAAGAATTTCTATGTTGTAAAGCAAAACGTCCTTGTCACATTTTTGTGGGTGTCACGACATTACCAAGAAAGAGCCTCAATATATTAATAATATCTTCGATTTTCTTGAGGTTGGCGTTGCTTTACTTAATTCTTCTGTGACAAATCCTTGTTTTCTGTGTATAGTATCTTTAGCTGTACACCTTCCTGGTATGCTATTGTTTACAATTTATAAGTTTTAGTATTAAGAAGATTTGAAATAAAGAATTTTATTTAATTATAACTGACATTAGAAGACTTTTATTATTTAATTATTAAGTTACAAGATACCAAGACAAAAGGCGACTCCGTATTGAATAACAACAAGAAAGAAGTCACGTGACCACCAATTCAATAATAAGTAAAGTTAGTTGCATTCACGTAATTAAGTTGACAGCGTGTTCTTGTTTTACTATTTATTCTAACATGCTTTATTATTACTGGTTTATTATTTTTAATAATGGACCTTTGGAATCGTCACGAAAAAAAAAAAAAAAACTACCCCGCCTCAAAATTTGATATTATACGTTCCAAGCTACGTAGAAAGCGAAAAAAATAATCAGCGTTTGTCCGCCGCACGCCGCAGCGTACGCCGTGATAGGCACTTTTGCCACTTGGCGTTGACCGATTTGAATGAAATTTCATTAATCCTGTCTAAAAAGAGAATGGTAAGAGACTTCAAATTTAGTAGGTGTGTCAAATTTAGGGTCTAATTACACCCCAGATTGGGAATCGTCAAGAGAACCACCCCTCAATTTTTTTGGGGGGATATTTTTTTTGCCAGAAAAATAATAAACCCATGTGTCACATTGGCAGAGTTTTTTAATAAATATCTAGGTATATTGTCAAAATAAAAACAAGGTCACAAACATGAGTACAAATACGGCCGTACCCAAGATCTTTTTTCGGTGAGGGGGGGGCGTAGCATTGACAGCCAAGCCAGGACTAACACATTAAAATAATTATCATGGAAGGTGATGATGTTGTTGTTGTTGTTNCTGTTGTTGTTGTTGCTGTTTTTTTAATATTATAGGTCACGTGCAAAGTAGATTATTTTCATTTAAAAAAAAAAAAAAACGATTGAAATTTCGGCGGGGGTCTGGACTCCCATGGGTACGGCCTTGATTACAAAAGTAATATTAACTGACTAAATAAAGACAAGGCGAAAATGAACTACCCGGACTTATGTATGCAGTAAGAGTTTAGACATGCAAGTCGTTAAACTCATTGACTTTTGACCCGAACTTAAGCTTACCGGGTTGTGTAAGCTGTATAGAACGTGTTGGGAGTAGTATTGGATTAAGTTCCAAAAAAAATTAAATGTGTGTTGAATTCTGTTAGGTTTAACGTCTCTATAACATCTATTGGTCATTAAAGACGGGGGATTTACCCTCCATTCGCTGGAAACTTGCAATCCGACTACCCACATTGACCTCACCCAGCCTGGGTTGGGTAGGAAAAACCCCCAGCATCACGAGGGCGCGAATCTACGCCGACAACCACATGGAACATCCACGCTGAACGTTGCTAGACGCTCTAAATTCCTATTAAATCTCTTTTTTCTCTCGAACGAAACAAAATTTTAGGGATTTCAGATTTTTCCTATTGGTTTTTGAGTAAAAATACGCCTTCATGCAAAATTTCAGCTTTCTAGCTCTTCCGGAAGTGCTCTAGACTTTTGATGAGTGAGTAGATGTGTCACAAAAACAGCGCGGTTTTGGAGTTTTCAGATCTTTTTTTCTCTGTTACCCTTGCATGTGCGACCTCCATTCTAACACAGTAAGCCTAAGTATGGGACCTAGTAATAATTAACAAATGTCATGTTTATCGCTTCACCGGATCCGGTTATACAGGGTTTTCGGAAATACCATTAAACAATTCGTGTAACTATAGTCGCCAGACTTGACTTGGCGTACTACCGTGCGCCTAGATACTATTTATTTGTATATACTCGTATGTGGGTAAGATATATCGAAAAATTTGTTTGACCATCATCATCACCCAGATAACTATCAGAATTAAAAAATATCGAACCGTTTTCAAGTTAAGGCCGATTTTTCGATTTAGCACCAAACTCAAAAATATCTTAATTTTTGTCGCGATAACAAATCAACGCAAAGCGAAAAAGATTATGTTGTGCTAAATTCAAAAGAGCGAACAATCACCTTTGGTTTCTCACTGAATGTTTAACAAAACAAATCTTTCCAAAATTTGTTAATCTCAAAACAAAATCAACATCAAAATCCGCTCAAAAGGCACTTATCGAAGGGAAAAAATGTTGGTTAAAAGAAGAAAAGAAAGAATGGTTCAGAAAAAGAGGATTAATTGGAGAAATGAAAAAAACTCATCAGTACGGAGCTTTCAGCCAAGACAGATACACAAACGTTTGCTGCAATAGATCGTGAGGTTTATGATTTGGTAAGAAAAACCGGACACGATCATTATTTAAATCAAAAAAATAAATTGGACCTGTTATCCGAAAAAACAGGCTCGGAAAAAAACCCAATGAAAATCAGAAATTTGGAGGCGAAAAAATTATTATCTTTGAATATTGTAAATAATAAAAACAAAGATTTGGAATCTATTAGAAATAATTCTGTTTATAATGTATCTTATGATTTTTACCCTAGATTTAAGAATTTAAGTAGCCTACAATTGGACCAGGCTGAGGTTGATCTGTTAAACAAAGGTTTTAAATATGGTTATCATAATAATTATTTAAATAAACGAGATATTTTTGACCTAGCTTCTGATTGTGAAGTAGCCCTGTCCACCATACCGGCTAATTGTACAAAAGAGAAGTATGATTGTCAAAAAACATTGAAAACAATGGTGGACTGTGAGGCGGCTTTTACTAATAAAAATATTAAAAAAAACACCACAGAAGTTATGACTTTAAAATCTATCAAGGAAAAAATTACTGATAATAACGTTGTCATCTGTAAATCAGATAAAGGCCACACAGTAACATTACTTGATAGATTGGATTATACAAACAAAATGAAATTATATATTAGAGACAACAACCTTACACAAGCAAAAGATAACCATATTTTAAACAAATATGTAGCCAAGGTTAAACGATGTGTATCAGAATGTCCACAATTGCTTAAGGGCATCCAAAATATAAGCAATCCCCAAATTCCAAAATTATATGGTCTACCTAAGTTACACAAGGTAGGTAATCCCTTAAGACCTGTTGTCTCCTGTGTTTCAGCTCCGTCGAGCGAACTTTGTAAAACGTTTATATCGATTTTACCCAAACTAATCAAATTTCAACCTAAATATTCGGTAAAAAACAATATCACGTTGATTAAAAAACTGAAAACACTAAAAAAAATTCCAAATAATGCCAAATTAATAAGTTTCGACGTGAAAAATCTTTTCCCCTCTATTCCAAAAGAGGAACTTAAAACAATAATATTGAGTAGGACAGACCATTTGACAACCGAGATAAAGGAAGAATTGAAGAAAGTATTAGAAGTTTGCCTAAATCAAAATTTCTGTACTTTCAATGATATAATCTATGAAATAAACAAAGGTCTCCCCATTGGATCTCCAATAAGTCCACTAATGGCGGAAATTTTCATTGATTACATTGAAAACAAAATTTTCCAAATGAATAACCCTCTGATAACATCGATTTTCTATTGGTATAGATATGTAGATGATGTGTTTGCGATTGTAACCTGTACTGTAAGACAATTAGAAAATCTTCTAACTACCTTGAACTCAATACATTCTAGGATCCAATTTACTGTGGAGTAAGAAGGTAACAACAATCTTAACTTTCTGGATCTTACTATTACAAGAGTAAAGGATCTCTTAGAATTCAGTATTTACAGGAAAGATACATTCACGGACACAGTCATCGACAAAAAATCGAATCACCCTTATCTTATAAAATA
>CM022881.1:21436212-21451357 GCA_012654025.1 Pachypsylla venusta | reverse complement strand
ATTCTTGATAATGGAGTAAAATCCGAAATACGCGTATCGAATAATAAATTAAAATTTGTAGAACATAAAGTCAAGTGTTTTAATCATTTTCATTTCTTGTAAAAAGATTTAAGCGGCCTTTTAAATCCTCATTTACTACATAGTTTGCAATTAACTGTCCAACCGTTTTTGAGTTACGGTCGATATCTCGTTTTTTTTATAAGGGA
Source organism: Pachypsylla venusta (assembly GCA_012654025.1). Taxonomy (NCBI): domain Eukaryota; kingdom Metazoa; phylum Arthropoda; class Insecta; order Hemiptera; family Aphalaridae; genus Pachypsylla; species Pachypsylla venusta. Next base: position 21,451,151 of record CM022881.1, on the reverse strand, counting down.
AATCATAGAATACTATCAGCACGGAACGGGATCTCCAAGGCGCCAAGCCTTAGAGGCCGTTTATTATTCTACTGACACTCAAGTTGACTCTGGCTATAATGGCGTAACTAGCTTCATAATATGAGATCTTTTTTTGAGGAAGTTTTTCCACGTGTGCCACAATGGTTTATTGTTCTACTTACACTCAAGTTGACTCTGGCTATTATGCCGTAACTAGCTTCATAATATGAGATCTACATTTGAAGAAGTTTTTCCACGTGTGCCACAATGGTTTATTATTCTACTTACACTCAAGTTGACTCTGGCTATAATGGCGTAAGTAGCTTCATAATATGAGATCTTCTTTTGAAGAATTTTTTCCACGTGTGCCACAATTTAAATTACCCTAACTAAATTACCTTATCCAAATCAACCTACCCAAATTACACTATCTAAATAACCCTATCTAAATTACCCCATACAAATTAGCCTATCTAAATTACCCTATACATATTAGCCTATCTAAATTACCCTATACAAATTAGCCTATCTAAATTACCCTATACAAATTACCTTATCTAAATTACCCAATAGAAACTACCCAATAGAAATTACCCTATCTAAATTACCCTATATAAAATACCCTATCTAAATTACCTTAAACAAATTACCCTATACAAATTACCGTATCTAAATTATCCTATACAAATTAACCTACCTTCATTTCCCCGTATGATGTTTGCAAACTACCAAATAGCTACATCAATATAAGCTCTGTTTTTCAATCTTTCTCTTCCCTTTTTCGGTAATTTTTTTTTACATTTTTTTTTAAATACTGCAGGCCACAATGACTTTCAATATCAAATGTGGGCTTTTGATAAGTTATCTCATTTCATTTTTAAACCAATATGGAGGTAAGATATATTTTTAATTCAATGTAATTATTTTTATTAAATTGATTTTTTAGGTGTTAATTTTGATTTCTAATGGTAGAGAGAGAGAGAAAGAACTCTCTACAAAATCCTATCAACAGAAAGAAAATACCTACTACAGAAGAAAGATAAAAGAAGAAATGGAAATCATAAGAGCCGGAAATAAGAAAACAGATTTAACCCTAGGATTGCCAAACTCTATTCAATTACGTGCATTGCCAAGGGGGGGGGGGGGATTATTCAAATCAGAGTTAGTCTACTTGAGAATGTCGTAACAGAAGAAAGCGCTCGTGACTCGCCTTATTATTTGTAGTTGATACACAATATTTTATTGAAATTTATATAACATACATTTTGGCAAAAAGACATATCTTCTTGGTTTTTTGCTCGGTTTTTCAAAAAATATTTACCAGAAATGTACCAAGAAAGGTTTTATATACTAAAAATATTTCTCACATAATACATTAAATAACATCAGAACGTAATTCTCTAAGATTAGTATTTGGATGATTGATACGGAAAAAAGTGCAGATACCTAATTGTTGAAAATATCCATGGCCTTAGGTATAGATGAGTCTGTGTATACTCGGTGTTGGCGAATGTCTGATACCACAAAGTCTTGGTGGGGCACCTGGGTTCGTTATACATTAACCACTAGGAGATGGGTGGGAACCACTCTGTTACTCTGTTTTACTTTATCAGTTCATAAATCTGTAATTCAATAGTTTAATTATTATCGGAGGTACCCACCAAGAGTGTGAGGAAATGAGACTAAAATACTGAAATCGGTTGAAGTGGATTTGGAACATAAATTCATTAAGTATTTCGAAGTCAGGGAGAGTGGACAGTGGGGCCCAAAATAGACTTGGTGGGGAATTTTCATTGATCGCAGTTGTGTTTTTGTGGGAATCTCAAAACAAAAAGAGAAAATGTTTATAAAATGGTAAAATGACAGAAATCTTACATAATCTTTTTATCAGTCTTCAAAATACAGGGTGTCCCAAAAGTCCGTGATCGCCTGAATATATTTTGAACAGCTTTATGTGGAGTTTTGAAATTTTGCATGGTATTATACCCCAAATTAAACCACCTGACGATGTGACCAATTTTTAAGAGGCGGGTCCCATGTGTCCCCCGGGGGTACAACTTTTGTTTTTTAAATACGAACCCACATCTTGTGATACGTTTTCAGAAAGACAATAGAATTCGAAGTACTTTGCAAAAAAATTTACTCTTCTAGCCGGTTTGATTTCAAAATGGCGGCCATTTGAAATTTCTAAGATATGACTTCCAAGAGTATCTAAAACTAGGCGAATTATTTCTAAAAGTAGGCGAAGTGTCTACAACTAGGCGTCCCTCAACATTGGTGTCCTTTGCAATCATTCAATATCCCATTACAAAAAAATCGCCTAGTTTTAGACACTCTTGGAAGTTTCAAAAGGCCGCCATTTTGAAACCAAACACGCTAGACGTGTAAATTTTTTTGCAGAGTACTTCTAATACTATTTTCTTTCTGAAAACGTATCACAAGATGGGAGTTCGCATTTAAAAAACAAAAGTTGTACCCCCGGGACCGGTCCCTGAAAAATTGGTCACATCATCAGGTTTAATTTGGGATATAATACCATGCAAAAATTCAAAACTCCACATAAAGCCGTTCAAAAGATATTCAGGGGGTCTCGAACTTTTGGGACACCCTGTATACACTGGACAGCATTCGGTGGAGAAACCGGATTTGTTGAGGGCGCTGGAAATTTTCGGCCGTACATTCAAATTTGCAAAAGAAAATAATTTTTGGTCAAAAATTGGAGACTGGAAAAATATCAGGTTGGACCTCAACGTCATTATAATTGTACAGGGTGCGGCAATTAGTATTTCCACATTTGAAAGAGCTGGTACATAAATAGCAAATGAGATATTTGGAAAATTATTTACTATTCTGTAAGCTTATGTATTCTAGTTTTTTTCCATCAATAGTTTGTAGATTATATATCCTCTTTCACGGAAGTTTTCCATGACTCTCGTCCGCATACCCGCATTAATTTGCATGATTTCTTCCAGAATTGGCTCCTTTAACTCTTCAAGGGTCCCAGAGCGATCTTTGAAGACCTCAGCCTCGAGGTAATCCCACAGGAAGAAGTCACAGCGACTCAAATCAGGCGAACATGTCCTGCGGAATCTCACGAGAACGTTTGGCTGTATGGGTAGCCCCATACAGCCTAAACCTGAAGATGTGATCCTAAAGTTGTAAACTTAACTCAAAATTGTTTTTCGATTAGGAACTGAATCCGTGGAGTGCAAACTATACCTTGTGCGGAACGCCCTCAGATAACGAACGATACTTGACAACGAACGCACGATGCACGCTCGGACAAACCGATGCAACACCTAAAAACTAGAAGTCTTTTCGTGTTGAATGTCACAAACCCCACGTTCCTCCCACTATCTCTCCCCCTCCCAAGATTTTTTGAAATGTGAGAAAACTAATTGCCGCACACTGTACATGGCCATTACCATGGGGTATCTGTAGAGATGTATATCTCTTCTGTGTGGCATCATGAACGTTGTTTTAGGGTTCGCTTTTGGCACTTTAAGGGTGACATTTTCGAGTAAATATGAACTGCGTATGTTGTTATATAGAATTTTGTGAAGGAATGCAATTTGGTTTTTTGTAGCTCTAATTTCAAGGGATTCAAGAACCAAATTTTCAATCAGCAGTTCATATTCTATATAATGGGCATATTTCGGGTAGAACTTATTTATTTTATTAAACAAATAGCGGACGAACCTAGTCTGCACATTTTTGATCAAATATGGGAACGTCATTTTTGATTTTTTGGAGGTATATGTTATCTCAGAGCAGATTTTTTGGAATTAAATTGGGTACCCGGTTTTGTCAAACCTAGTACCCGTTTTTAAAAGACAGGTTTGACAAAACCGGGTATTTTGACGTTTACAGAATGAACATAATTATCCAGACCAAAAACCGTATTTGCTTTTAAGAATGTCTTGGGTAGGTATGTGATAAATAAAAAAATTGTACAATATTTTACCTTTTTTTTAAAATCTCGAACTAGAATAGGTTGCCTAGAAAATAAAATTTAAATTTGGGGTACTCAGTTATATCCGACTTTCCCCTAAATTAAGTAAATAGTTTTTTCCATTGCCTCCAACATCTGAATATATTAGTACCTATATGGAAATTATTAAAAAAAAATATTTCCTACAAAGAAGTCAGTTCAAGGTAGAAAAACAAGTAAAAATTCCACCTATTACAAAACACGATCTACAGTGTGTCTATGGAGCGCACCATCAGTTTGAGTGACATTTGTACGGTTAAAGCTTGAAATTTTGAAAGTAGACCTGCGTTAATGGTACATGGCCGTTCCCGTGCTAATAGTGCTAAGGCATGGCCGTTCTCGTGCTAATAGTATTCTATGATATTCCTTTCAAAAATTCGGAAGCTAATTGGTAGAATTCTATGATTCCCCTTACAAAAATCGAAAAATGGTCATAATCCGAAAAAGGTAGGACCGCTAACTATGTTCCAAATTAAGGGCTAAAAGGCCACCTAAAACTTTTTTGCTTTGAGTTGATATGTTGTAACAAATTCAGTCAAAAATCGAAAAATCGTCTGTAACTCGTAAACGGTTCGACATTTTTGAATTGTGATATTTTTGTGGAGTTTGGCCCATGTTTTTTTTCTGAGGGGGGAGGGGGGATTCTCATAAATTTTTCGATATCTCTTANCCCCCTTGGCAATGCACGTAATTGAATAGAGCTTGGCAATCCTAGTGTTACTACTCTGGTCCATTTTTTCATTAATTAGGTATGTCCATCAATATCTTGATTTTCAGTTCGTATTTGTTCTCTACACCATTTTCTGGAATTTCCTAAAAGATTTATATTTATCCTTTCCTTTGTGTCTATATTTTTCATGGTTTCTCCATAAGAATCCATTATCTTTTTCATACCTTCCATTTCTCTGTTTACCTCTAGCACTTATTGTTCTTGAGATATCTTGTTCGCAGATAGGCAGACTGACACACACAGGCCAATGGCTGAAACGTTAGATTTGGGCTCTGGGACTTCAAAACGTTTATTGAAATTAAAAACTTTAGTCCATTACCAATGCTTTCTTTTTTATAAGATAAGGAAAGTAAAAATTTGATTTGCTTACAGTATACGCAGAACACATTTACGGATGTGATCTCGATGATTCATATACACCATTACGAGACAAAAATGGAATGTTTAATGTTTTTGGGTATCCAGTAACACCGGTTGTGATACAAGATATTGAGCTGATCAAAACAGCCATGCGACATCACCTTGGATATATTTATCAGACAGAATTATTGAACAATATGGACGAATTATTACAGTAAGTTAATCCTATACAAATGGTAAATAAAAGCGAAATTAGATATTTGAAAAAATATTTTGTATTCTGAAAGCTTGTTATTTATTCTAGTTTTTTTTTTTTTTCATCTAGCTGTATTTCTTTTTCATCTAGATGACGGCCTTTGGCGAGTGATGCACATTTGTAATCTTTCGTGGAAGTTTTCCATGACTCTCGTCAGCAAACCAGCATCAAATTGGATGATTTCTTCCAGAATTGCATTCAAAGGTCCCAGGGTGATGTTTGAAGACCTCAGCCTTGAGGTAACCCCACAGGGACTCAAATCCGGCGAGCGGGGAGGCCACAAAATGTCATGCTGTAAGGAGATCACGTGACCGGGAAACATGGGCCGTAACCCCATACAGCCTAAAGCTGATGATGTGGTCCTAAAGTTGTGAACCCACCACAAAATCGTTTTTCGATCAGGAACTGGATCTGTGAAGTGCAAACCATACCTTGTGCGGAACGCTTTCTGAGTGACTATAATGGATTCATTAANAACGAACGCACGATGCTCGCGCGACCAAAGCATTGCAACACCTAAAAACTAGATGTCATTTCTTATTGAATATCACAAACCCCACACTCCTCCCTCTATTACTTCCCCTCCCACGATTTTTTGAAAAGTAGAACTAATTGCCACACCCCGCATTTCGGATCCTGTTGAAAGTCATTGTGACCTCGATGAACTAAAGTAAGCTAATCCTATACAAATATTTCGGATCCTGTTGATGTGTTGAAAGTCATTGTGACCTCGATGAACTAAAGTAAGTTAATCCTATACAAATATTTCGAATCCTGTTGGAAGTCATTGTGACCTCGATGAACTAAAGTAAGTTAATCCTGTACCAATATTTCGGATCCTGTTGAAAGACTTTGTGACCTCGATGAACTAAAGTAAGTTAATCCAATACTAATATTTCGGATCCTGTTGAAAGTCTTTGTGACCTCGATGAACTACAGTAAGTTAATCCTATACAAATATTTCGAATCCTGTTGAAAGTCATTGAGACCTCGATGAACTAAAGTAAGTTAATCCTATACAAATATTTCGGATCCTATTTAAAGTCTTTGTGACCTCGATGAACTACAGTAAGTTAATCCATAAAATCACTTATACTTTACTTGATCTTTTGTCATAAATTGAGAAACTTTAATTTTTTGGACACCCTGTATACTCTAACAGTTCTGTTTTTTGTTTTTCCACCCATCAACCTGCGACAATTTCAAATCATAACTTCACTTATACTTTGCTTAAACTTCTGTCATAAATTGAGAAACTTGCAATTTTTGGACACCCTGTATACTCTAACAGTTCTGTTTTTTGTTTTTCCACCCATCAACCTGCGACACTTTCAAATCATAACTTTACTTATACTTTGCTTAAACTTCTGTCATAAATTGAGAAACTTGCAATTTTTGGACACCCTGTATACTCTAACAGTTCTGTTTTTTGTTTTTCCACCCATCAACCTGCGACACATTCAAATCATAACTTCACTTATACTTTGCTTAAACTTCTGTCATAAATTGAGAAACTTGCAATTTTTGGACACCCTGTAGACTCTAACAGTTCTGTTTTTTGTTTTTCCACCCATCAACCTGCGACAATTTCAAATCATAACTATTCTGTCATAAATTGAGAAACTTGCAATTTTTGGACACCCTGTATAACAGTTCTGTTTTTTGTTTTTCCACCCATCAACCTGCGACACTTTCAAATCATAACTTCACTGTCTACTTTTGGACACCCAGTATATCTCAAATAACTTCTTTTTTTTATCAGCCGGCCCTTGACTTTCAATCGGTATCAAAACATTAGCAGATTTCATCAGAAAAAAATAATTAATAAGTTGATTTGATAAATGCTCTTTTCAAAGTTTCACCCTGTATAACGGAAAAACTTTTTTTCGCCAATTTTTACTTTGGTCCCACTGACACTTTTGATCTACAATCTCTTTGCAAAATATCAGCGAATTTGACTAGAAGCCTGTTGAAAGTTTTCCTATCTTTTTGTACGAGGTCCTTTGCAAAAGAAAAAAAAAATCTATCAAGGCAATATTCCTGGTTCATTAAAAATGGACATCGCCTGAAGTACCCATACGTCTTTTGGTGACATTAAATTTGTGTGACCTCTCCTTGTTTCAGATTCTACCATGACGCACTAAGTACTATGCGCCGGGGATATAACTTTGAATTGGACTTCCCTACATATAATCCAGGGTTCGTTGCATCGGGGTCCACCTACGGACTTTTGTTGAAATTTTTTAATTCATTAATAGGCCAATACGCTTTTCTCGCTCCATATTTGTATATTGCGAGTTTTCATGAGCATTTCGGGCCAACTGGAAATTCTTTTGTTCGTAATGTACAATATTTTCAAAATCTTGGGTACCTATCGAGTTCGTTTTGTCACGCTCGTACGGCAGGTAAATTATAGTAGTCAGGGGGTGTCCGGAGTAATCTTTGATTTTCCTGACTTTTCATTGACCTTAGGTCTGAGTTTTCCTAACTCATTATTATTATTATTATTATCTTTAGTTTCCAAGATATTTTTAAATATAATATCTGTTATTAAGTATATCACTAAAAAATTATCATTGAAAAAAGGCCAAGTTCCTATCACTCTTCCAAAAAATTCCACCTCTGAAAGAAGTGATATCTATTATTTTGGCCAATTTTATTGTTGCTGCTGTATATCGAGCACTTAAATTTATTATTGCACGTTCTTCTGCCGCAATTCTCTTAAAGTAATACCCAATTTACACATGGTCAGTTTTTTCTAAGGGGATTCGTAAAATACTACCTATTTACAAACTGGCCAAGTGTAAAGTCGGTATTACTTTAACAGAATTGAGACAGAAGCAAGTGCAATTATAAATTTAAGTGCGCGATATACAGCAGCAACCATAAACTTGGCCCCAATAATAGATATCACTTCTTTCAGAGGCGGAATTTTTTGGAAGAGTGGGAGGAACTTGGCCTTTTTTCAATGATAATTTTTTTGTGAGATATCAATACTTTTTGTAAAGATTACTATAATATATAACTGATTATTTAAAAACAGCAATATTCATAGTGCATCTTCTTCCCTGAAGTTATAGCACTGTGAGTTAACGAGTTTCAATTTTGACATTTGCGGGTTTAATTAAATTTAAGTCTCTCTAGCTTCATGCAAGATTTCAGCGTCTTAGCAGTTGAAAGATTATATTCCGTGAATTTTCTCCCACGAAGCGGAACCGTTTTGGAGCACCGGTAGTAAAAGTGTGAATATATATATATATATTCCATTTAATTGCATCAAAATATCTTCCTTCATGCAAGATTTCAACGTCCTACCAGTTTAAACTAGTTTTCAAGAATCTCCTTCCCTAAAGCGGAACCGTTTGGAGCACCGGGAGTGAAAGAGTTCAAATATAAATTATTTCCTGCTGAATTGCATGTAAATATCTAACTTTATGCAAGATTTCAGTGTTTTATCTGTTAAAACTACATTACAATACGTTGTATTGTCTTCCCTAAAGCGACACCGTTTTGGAGCACTTAAGGGTTGAAAAGATCAAATTTTTCCCTTTACTTGGATGTCAATTGCTAACTTAATGAAAAACTTCAGCGTTCTAGGTATACGGGAAATGCCTGAAACTTTTGATGATGAGTGAATCAATCAGTCAGTCAGTGAGTATCCAAAAGTGCAAACTTTGAAATTACCTATCTCCTGTCCGGGTTAGCATTAACTTTTGAAGTTTATCTTGTAGTATTGTACTATACTACGGAATGTATGTTCAAAATTTCAATGACCTATCCCTTGTAGAACCGGATATCTGACGGTGTGAAAAACCTGGTGAATTGCTTCGTGTAAAGATACACTGGTGCTTTCCGGAACTTGGCCTGGCGCACTGCCGTGCGCTCAGATATAAATCGAGAGTAAACTATAGTCTTAGGACTTATTCACTGTGGATCAGTCTTCAAATGCCAAATTTTCTTAAAATGTGTGCCGTTTCCAATAGCACACACGTTTGGATCTCATAAAGGTAGTAATATCCTGGGATACTTTTCAGATTGGGTATTAGGAGTGTCTACGGTATGGCACCCAGTGCTCCAACTACAATAGGTATTATTTTGCACTCCATGTCTCACATTCTACTTATTTCTACGCTCAAGTCTTTATATTTCAATTTCTTTTCTGCTCTTTTTTGTTAAATTATTATCTCCAGGGATAGTAATGTCTATCAGATAGCATTTTCTGTTTGTCTTGTCTTTAATTATAATGTTCGGGCGATTATTATTATTTACTGTGTTTCAGAGGTTTCTTTAACCTCTGACACATTACAATATGGGATTACTCAGGGACCAGGGGGAAAAATCTGTAGAAGAAATTTGTCATTAGTAGGTTCCTGAAAAAATAAAATTATTATTGTACTTCGAAATAATCTTCCAAGCAATATTCACCCTTCCTTTAAAACCAATGATGAATGTTATAATAATAGGTTAAAATGGATAACATAATATAAGGTATAGGTATAATAATAATGAATTAATCAAAAAAAGAAAAAATAATAAAAATAAAAAAAGTAAAAAAACGAAACAAACAGGGCCTGGAAAGAGATTTGAATTTGATATTAGTAGGTGGCTGAAAAAAAATCTGCCAATGTGACACATGGGTTTAATATTTTACTGCCTAAAAAAATACCCCCCCCCCCAAAATAAAANCCCCCCCCCCCCCAAATTGAGGGGAGTATTTTTTTTTCTTGTGACGATCCCAAATACCATTCCCTTTTCAGACAGTATTAATAAAAACCGTTAAAAAGCGCCAGCAGTATATCTGATTGCACCCAAAAGGTTTGAAGCTCACTGAGACTCCAATTATGTCATAGATACCATATTTAAAGTTTCTGGATCTTACCATTCTTATTTTAAACAGTACCTATTAATGAAAACCACTTACAAGGTTTAATAATAAAGTTCTCACAACCTTGGTGATAAGAACTCCACAGTCACAATCACAAAAGTTTTTAGGTTGGTGCATCGGTCGGGTCTGATATGTGAACTTAGCGTCTATCTGAACAAAATAAAACATACAATTTAGATTACATCAAGAAAAACGCTAGTTTTGCAACGCCAAAAAAAAAGAAAAATAACCAGCGTGCTATATATGCGCTAAACCTAGTTTGTATAAGTATCTTCACATTCAATTCTGACCCTTTTTAACTAAACTTTCTAATTTTTTTTTCATATTCGTCGTTGGCACGTGCAATAGATAAAGTTTAACTTTTATCTTACCTAAAATTTAGAAAATACTAAAAAGTCTGTATGGCCGTGCCTCGTGCCTATAAGGTTCCTGCGAATCTTTTTTTTAAAAAAAAGGTTGCTCAATACAGGGTGGACACAACCCCGTATTCCCCCTCCCCCAAATTCCAATGTTATGAAAAACAAAAGTAGCAATATAACAGTTCCTTTCAAATAACTAAAATTGTTTTCCTTTCAAAAAAACTAAAATTGTTTTTTTTTTTTTTTTTTTTTTTTTTTTTTTTTTTTTTTTTTTTTTTTTTTTNTTTTTTTTTTTTTTTTTTCTATTTGGCTTAACGTCTCTTTAATAACTATTGGTCTTTCAAGACGGGAGGTTTACCCTCCATTCGCTGGAAACTTGCAAACCAGCTACCCACATTGACCACACCCACCCTGGGTGGGAAAAATAGCCAGCATCACGAGGCCAGGAACCCACGTGGACAACCACATTTTACAACCTCGCTGAACGTTGCTTAACTTTAGTGATCGAACGGGAACTGGTATATTCAACGTACCAGAGATGCTGTTCTATCTCAAAATATGCATGTGTAGCATCATAATTATCATCAGGTTTGTACATCTTTCTAAATTGAATCTCCACATTAAGTTTACTGTAAATATTTTGCAGGCGTATTACACTACGTGAATTTCGAAGGAGTCCTTGGCTACCTCATGATACAACCAGAATATGGATACATGGACGTTGTTGATATAGTGGACGATAATAACTATAGTAAGCCTTTAGTAGTGTAACTGGGCCCGCAGTAATCTTTAGCGGATTGTTGGGCTGGCGATTTATGCACATTAAATGGGGTGGTTTTAGTAAATCGCTTTACATCACCTAATTGAAGGATAGGGGACTCAGCCTACTCCGAATCCCTCCCCTCGAATATGGGGGGGGGTGCACAGCGACACCACACTGTCTATAGACACCGGCTCATATTCGTCCTATTTCCGTTTGGTGGTCTCTTGCGTGGCTTGACCCGTAGTTAGGAGCGAGAAAGGATTCCAACTTCCTGAGAAGTATCCAAACAAAAGTAGTATAACAGGGCACTTTAGTTTTCTTGCGTGTTCGTTTAAAATGTACCTTCTTTGAAAAGACCCGGAAAGGCTAAATGTACAACTTAATGAAAAATTCCCATTTCCTATGCTGACTCACTTAGAACAATCACCGAATCAACGTACATTTTTGACGATTAAAGTAGTAACTTGAAATTTGGAGCACAGGGAGTTTCTAAATTTGCAAAACACTCGTTTATATTTCAGTAGCGGCTTTGAATGGTAATATTAAATAAACGGCGCTCTTCGTGAATTTTAAGAGTGATTTATTTGGTATGTAATTTTCTTACAAAGTTGCGACATCGCCAATAACTTTCGGTTTTTAAATAGGAATTTTTTCATCTATTTTTTTTTTAAATCAGCATCAAATCTGAACACCAGTTTGTAAAAAGTCTCACAAATATCGTTAAGGGCAACTCTTACTTATTAAGTAGGCACGTCGCCAAAGGTGTGAATGCAAGTTCTAAAGTGCGAGAAATTGCGAAAAAAGGGTGTAAAACAGAGGTTTGCAAGATTTGTGAGATTTTTAAAACTAGTGAAATTAATGTAATAAAGGAATGTTTAAAAAGCGAGAAAAAAGATATAAAATCGAGGCGGGTACAGTTTTGATTTCAGTGTTTTTTGTGACTAATGACTTGGCGGGATTTTTTTTTACCGCGAAATGTTTTTTTTGATGGGATGGGGTATCAATTCTTTATGAAATAGTCAATTTATGTGTTTGTAGTAATTTCAAACGAATTGTTAGGGCTAGGCAACTAAATACATGACGCGATTCGTTAGACGGCTGCGAAATACAACAATATCAACATTGAAATTTCTCAATTTTGGATAATTGATGTTACCTACAACTAGGATGAAGACGACTTCAATATACAGGGTGTTTGGCTATAAATGGGACCCCTGAATATGGTGAGTAGCTGAGATCAAATGGAACATTTTTGACGAAATTCATAAGTGAGCCAGACGATGAATAGCCGAGTTACAGGGCGGAGAAATTTATTTTTGGACAAATTTCAACGTCGCTTAGTGGGTTCTGTGTGACCGAACAAAAAGAAGATGGACGCTAAGTCCTAGTTATTGATGGCGGTGATTTCAAATATGCTATCAAAATTTTAAAAAACAAAGCAAAATGGGGGAAAACCTGAAAAGTGATCAATTTTTTTGTCTGTTCTCAAATGTGATTTGACTTATGAAAAGAGTGTCTCTTTCTAAGATATTTTGTGTAAAAAAAAATTTGAAAAATCGAACAAAAAATTAAATTCCCATGTTAAGAGGGAACCACGAAAATGGTCCGATTGCGATACAATTTTAGAAATAAGCTCCAATTAAAGTCCTGGACAAAACTGTCAAATTAAAAAAAATCGAAAAAAGAGCGTGAACCAAAATGGCGGCTTTCCAAAATCCAAAATATGTTCGATTAAAAGTATTTTTTTCTTTTTCTCTCGTTTGATTTTTTAGTATTTTTTTCTCGTTATAACAGTACCCGAGTATAACAAATGAAATTATGAGTTCAAATTTTTTAAAAGGATATCGTAAAAAAAAGAGAAAAACAATTTGTGAATTTTCATATCTCCTAGAATATTTTCTGATGATTATTTTCTTTCTTAATCTGAGTTCAGATTACAGTTTCCATGCTCAGGTACTCCTAAAATAAATTTAAATGTGTTTTCAAACCGGGAAAAATGAAAGAGAAATGTATTGAATTGAACATTTTTTTAACTTTGGAAGGCTGCCATTTTGGTTCACGCTTTTTTCGAAGTTCTAATTTGACAGTTGTGTCCAGGACTTTAATTGGAGCTTATTTCTAAAAGTTTATCGTAATCGGATCATTTTTGTGGTTCCCTCTTAACATGGGAATTGAATTTTTTGTTCGATTTTTCAATTTTTTTTACACAAAATGTCTTAGAAAGGGTCACTCTTTCAATAAGTCAAATCACATTTGAGAACAGACAAAAAAATTTGATCACTTTTCAGGTTTTCCCCCATTTCACTTTTGTTTTTTAAACTAGGATCTTCCATCTTCTTTTTGTTCATCTTCTTTTTGTTCGGTCACACAGAACCCACTAAGCGACGTTGAAAGTTGTCCAAAAATGAACCTCTCCACCCTGTAACTCGGCTATGCTTCGTCTGGCTGACTAATGAATTTCGTAAAAAATGTTCCATTTGATCTCAGCTACCCACCATATTCAGGGGTCCCATTTATAGCCAAACACCCTGTAGAATTATCAATATTTTAATCAAGGATATTATTTTTGTACTGTGGAACATCTTTGTTTCAAATTTCAGCTTCTACCTTTTCCCAAAGTGTACTTCTCAACTTTGGACTTCAGTTCGTACCTACCCTAGAGTGATAACGGCTCCTATTTACTTATTTTTGTACTGAGGAACATTTTTTTTTCAAATTTCAGCTTTCTAGTGTTTATCCCGATGTCCTACTTCTCAATTTGGACTTTTGTTATTAGCGGTTCCTACCACTAGGTTGTACACGGCTATTATCGAGAAAAGATTATGTATTACTCAATGATATAATTCAAGCACACATCAGTACTATCAGTATTATAATAATACAGATTGAATTAACTAAATTTATTACCTCTTTTTTTTTAATTTACCCCTCTCACAAGCCTCCAACCCCCCCATAATATATTTTTTTCCGCCTTCCAGGTATAATTTTTTAGACAATAATAAAACATAGACTTGCATTGTTTATCTCATTCTATTTTTTAGTTGAGATTCTATGATGCTATTAAAAAAAAAAAAAAAAATCTTTTTTAGAACGGGCTTTGGGGGAAATGGTGGTAGTGGGGAGTAATATATTATCTCCGAACCGATTAGCCCCGTCAATGTCCAAGAACATTAAATTAAATGTAAAGATGAGGAAGACTAAAAAATATGAAAACTGTGGCTTATTCCACAAAGCAACTTTGCACTTTGCACTCCAACTTCTCAATTTCTGTTCCATGAACGTTTTTGAGAAGTGCAAAGTTGGAGTGAAAAGTGGAATTGTAATGCAAAGTAAATTTCATTCATTTGTTTACTTTCTGTTCCATGAAACTTTTATGATTGCAAAGTAAGGAGTAAAATGTGTATTTTTCTGCAAAGAACTTTTTTACTCCTCAGTTTACTTTTGAATAATAATATATTAATATTTTAATATTAAATATTAAACTTTTGAATATTAATTAATATAGAATATTTTGAATATTGGAACTAAACTCAACTTAACTGAACACTCTAAAAATAAATCAAATTAGAAGAAAAATAAAATCGGTACTTAGATA
>CM022881.1:21364822-21407022 GCA_012654025.1 Pachypsylla venusta | reverse complement strand
CCCCCCCCCCCCCCTGCTCCCCTTGGCAATGCTAGGGTTAATAGTCAGGTTGTTGAGTATTATTTTAGTTAACAAAATACGCTTCACACGAGCGCTAATGGCGGTATTTACTTCAAATAACAATCACCTGTTGGTTGCAGAATGCTAACTTCACAACAGTAATAGAAAAAAATTATCTTTGTTAAGAAGCATTATTTTTTGTTGTGAAAAAGATGGAAACGATCTTGCTCACATGTGTTAATTTTGATCTCGTGTAAAGGACACTCCCTTTTGTGTGGAGAACATTTTGTGTTTAAAAAGTACTTCGTGTTATATTGAAACGTCATATTTTTGCGTCATAGGATTAATTCAAAAGGTGCCTTTAAAGTGTTTTGAATCATAAATAGAAGCAGGTACCAATCTCATCAAAATTCCTTGTCTTTCCTTCCTTTTTCTAACTCACTCGTGAATAATCCGAACACATTTGTACACATTTCAAAAACGTCCTCATAACACTGTTTCCTATGGTAAGTCCTTCCTTATCTCTTCCATCGATCTCTGGAATGCACTACCGTATCCTATCCTAAATTCACCCACCTTTCATTCTTTCTTTCAAATCATCTTTATTGGGGGCACTCAGCGAAGGTTTGTTAGCTCCCATCACCTAACATTTTCTTATCTTTGCTTTCCTTTCCCTCTTCCTTTTTGTCCTAATCCTTCTCCCTTGAAATTTGGTAGCTTGTACACGGATCATGGAAGTTGATTGCGAGAATGGATGTTTCTTTTTTTTAAATTCAATAGGGGAGTTTCATTATATTGTTCTGTTTTCTATAATAATAAAACTCAATCTAAATGAATTTAATATATATATATNTCAATGTAACGATAAATATATGTGTGTGTGTGTGTATCTGTGTGTATGTATCACTAATTGTTTAGCCAAAACTGTAAGAGATATCGAAAAACTGATGAGAATGGACCCCTCCAAAACCATATGTTAAAACGACAGAAAAAATATCAGTATTTAAAAATGTCGAACCGTTTTCGAGTTACGGCCGATTTTTCGATTTTTAACCGAATTTAGCTGGTCATGGTCCGCTATCGTAAATTTTGTCGCGACAACATATTAACTCAATACGAGAAAGTTTTAGGTGGCCTTTTTAACCTTAATTTTGAACATAGTTTGCAAAAAACGGTTTAACCGTTTTAGATTTATGGCCGTTTTTTGTAAGGGGAATCATAGAATAGTATTAGCTTCCGATTTTGAAAGGGAAATCATAGAATACTATATTAGCACGGAAACGGCCATGGCTCTAATGCGCCGAGCTATAGACCGTAGCGGAGCACGGGCGAAGCAGCTAGTTTTTATATATATGTAAACATGTATGTATCATTATTATTTTTTGTAAAATATATAAGACCTCTATTTGGACTGTGGGGGTAAAGGGACTTTTCACTCAATCCTCGCAGTATAACTAAGGTATAATGTAATAGTAATATGTACCAGTAAATTATTTCAAGGTCAGACCATACATTTAATTCTACTTGTCATCTTGGTTCGGCCTTCGAGCTGAACAAACCCCTATTTTTTTACCTTTGGATAAATTTGACGTCTTAAAATGGTCGATTGAAAAACTTCTAGTTAACTTAAAAAAATCTTAGAACCTAAGTTAAAATTAGCTTAAGAAACGCCTCTGTATCTATACTTATAAAACGTAAAGCCCAGTTGCTGTACTGATTCAGAGATTGACATCAGATAATCAACTTAGCTCCAGGATGACTTAACCTAGAGACTTGAAAGTTGGTACACAGATCCCTTTTAGTATGAAGGTGCGTAATAAGAAAAAATCGAAAGTTCAAGTGGAAGCAATTTACCGCCAAAAATGACGCTTTTTAGACGGTTTCTGGTTTCTGCCCAATTTTATGATCGGATTTCACCACCGAAAAATCGCAATTGATAAATACCACATCTGAATGAGCGAGAAAGCTTTTCGATACAAGGTGCTCCGCAGTAAAAAAGTAAAAAATCATTATTTTTAAATACGAGCCGGGGAATAATAAAGGGTTGTTAAGCTGCGTAGAACGTATTGGGTCTGTGACCCACAACAAGTGCATTAAGCAGCCTTCAACACGCATTTTCATTTTTTAGGAACCTAACCCAATACTATATCTCACAAACTGGCTGGTTTGTAGGTCAGTTTTGTACTGACCTACAAACAACACTATTGTATCAGCGAAGCATATTAGCCTAACTATACCACATATGGATTACTGTTGGAATGGTATATTTTGGGATGCGAATGGAATATTTAACGTTTCCCAACCTGCGTAGACCTCAAAATGCCATTTTTTTTTTTTTAAAAAAAAAAACAACAACAACAATATTACTCGAACACGTCCTACCCATAAAACTTGTGCTCATTTCTATATTACTTTTAATCGACACTACCCGCTTTTGTACATAATTTTATCTAAATCGAACATACTGGTACAAAAATATGGAGAAAAAGTTGAAAAAATTTGCTTAAATTTGTTAGGGCATACAACAACTTGCAACCAAACTTTCTTGTTCCAAGATGGCGTTCTCGCATAGCCTATGACTCAATGTGATCAAAAGCCGTTTAGGGTCAGACATATTTAAGAAAAGCGAAATTCCAAGATGGCGACCTCAGATGGTCCCACCCACAAAATATATTACTCAAAGTGATTTAAAGCTGTTAAAGGTCAAACCTATAGCATCTCATAAAAGTTTGTTCGCAATAACTTTAAGAGTTAAAGTTTGTTCACAATAACAAGATGGCGGCCTCACATGGCCACGCCCACAAAATATATATATTTTTTGGCAGAAACCATCCCGGATATAGTTCCAACAACTGAGGACAGTTTCATAGTAATCGGATGTGTGGTTTAGGAATGCATAAAAGATATACAAAAAAATCATTTTTATATATACTATAGATAGACTAGCTGAGAAGCTGAGTACCCGACCTTCGTTCCGGAAGATGTGGGAACATGGGGAGTAGTAACAGTTTGTTAAGCTGTGTAGAACGTGTTGGTAGAACTAACCCCATACTACTCCCAACACGTCCAACCCAACAAACTTGGTGTTCAATTCTATTAAATTATAGGTAAAAACTTATTCGCAGATTTACCAAAATTTCATTAAAATCGGTTAAGCCGTTTTGGAGGTGTAGGTATGGTAACAAACTCCGTGACACGAGAATTTTATATATTAGATTTACTAGATTTTTAAAATAAAAGCTAGTAAGTAAATGTTGGACAAGAATATAAAAAAAATGATATGAAAAGCACGGACTTATCCTGATTTTATTGTTTTCAACTTAACTTCTTATTCGATGGAAACCACTCAGCTACACTCATCAACCACACCCAGGCTTGTTTGTCCGAGGATAGCCAGCACCAATAAGGTCTGAAACCTAGATGATCACCCAGACGAATTAGCACCGACTTCAGTGACCTTATACGTGAATCCATTATTCAATTCTACATGGCGCTGACGATGGCTGGAAAGCACCCCATATATCTTTATATCTATAAAATTATCCTGTTATGCCATGATGTTTGTCACCATACTCCTCCAAAACGACTTGACCGATTTTAATGAAATTTTATATGTACATTCGGTAGGTCTGCGAATAGGTTTTTATCTATTTTTTATATTCCTAAACGGGAACGGCCATGCCTCTAAGGAGCCAAGCTAGAGGCCGTAGCAAAGCACGGGCTAACAGCTATAATGTTATAAAGATTTATGCAAATAAAGAGAATGGCCAGTAGTGATCGTCAGATTGCTTAAGCCAAAAATATATATATATATATAAAAAAAAAAAAACTATTAGCACGGGAACGGCCATGCCTCTAAGGCGCCAAACTAGATGCCGATGCCGTGGAGAAGCACGGGCAAACAGCTAGTATCAAAATAAGAATCGTAGCGAAGCTACGATTATTATATTGATAATTTTGGCGAAACAGCTGTATTAAATATAATTTTAATATTTTCTTTTTAAAGCTTTTTTTACGATTTCTGTTAATTTAGTTTTTCTTCACTTGTGCATATTGAATAATTGGGTGTCCACAAACGTGAGATGACTCAGAATCATTTTTTAAAGATTAGATTAATGATATAGATTTTTTTTTTTTTTCGAGACTATTCCAAATTAGTAAAACAATACATACCATTTCTTTTAATTTAAAACAATTAAAGTCTAGCGTCTTGTTGATGTTATGAGAAGCACTTTCTATTCTAAAAAATGGTTTCTCCACAATTGGAATTAAATCAGTGCTGATTGTTAGTTGTGCTCGTGGATTTTGCAGGCTGAGCGTTCGACTTGATATAAGGAGATCTCTCTTTGCTGTGTGCCGCAAAGGTGAGCAATATGGTCGGTCTATGTAGTACAAGATGTTCGTGTTTGGATCTCCAATTTTTTGAGCATGGATCATATAGGATGATGGACAAAGAGTAATATTTTGCTGACAAACATTAGGTAACATCCGAAAGAGGTAGGAATCTGAAATTATTATTATGTTTTATTGGGTTTTGATCAGATCTTTTGCATACTGTGTTTGTCCCTACACCTTACAAATTGCATATATACAAAGAAGAAAAAATACAGGGCGCGGCAATTAGTTCTCCCACAATTGAAAGAGCTGGTAAATAAAAACGAAATGAGATATTTGGAAAATTATTTTGTATTCTGAAAGGTTGTGTAATGTGTATTCTTTTTTTTTTTGTAGATAATAATGTCGTCCAAATGACGGCATTGGCGAGTGATTTGTGGCGTACCTAGAACTTTGAGCGCCCGGGGCAAAGAATGATTCGCCGCCCCCCCCCATCCACCGTTTTACACGTTTCTCATTTTCAGATTACGTATTTTTAACAATTTTCTGCTGTATTTCATTATTAACGTTAATTCACGTACATATTCGTACGTCACTAAACAATCGCGAATAATTAGTCGAATATATAGTATGAAAACGATCGATACTATCGATAGTTTTTAATGGTTTTGATATTTTCTCGTGGCCACAATATTGTGATTTACCTAGTACGGTATTGTTAACATGTGAATCGCGCTTTGCCAGTGATTTGAATTTTAAAACGAACACAAGCTTCTTATCACATCACAAACCTTGAACTAATGTACGGTAGCGCTACCACTTTGCAAATGACCTCGATCCAGAGTGTTTCTTCTTTCTATAATATGTACATTTGCAGCGATTAAAGCGAGTTTTTCAATTGTGATGGAGAACATTTTTAAGATTATAATGTTTCGGGATTGTACAAATCAGAACAAGCCAACGCCAGCAGTCCCACGCCCATAACCCGTAGGTATTGGGAAACCATACAGAGTATAGGTACAAGACCGATAGCATTAACCAAAGTGAAATAGGTCCATGCATTTGTTTATATACCTATCAGGGTGTCTACCAAATCGTCAAAGTGAAATTGCCTGATTTTTCCAGGTTTTTCAGTCTACTTTTCCAGATTTTCCAGTGTACTTTTTCAAGATTTTGTCTCCCCCATCTGGGCCCAGGGACCCCAAAAACTATACAGCAAATTTCCTTCATACCCTAAACATGTATACCAAAATTTTAGAGGAAAACGATAATAAGCGCCGCAGGCGAAATTTTTCAGGAAAAGCATGTTCACGCATAAAATTGGCCATTGAGATAAAAAAAAAAACTCAATTTGAAGAATTCCCTGACTTTTGGCGTTTTTTCCTAAATTCCCTGACTTTTCCCTGACATTTTCCAGTCTCCTAAAATTCCCTGACAATTCCAGGTTTTCCACAATTTCCAGTCTGGTAGACACCCTGTATAGGGGATCAAGATGATCAGGTGTTCACGTTAGTGTTGTAGTCAAATCAAATTTTAATAAAACATTTTCAAAAAACAAAATATTGGGTCTTTTAAAAATAGGTCTTTTAAAAATATTGTATCGCGTAACAAACAAACATACATACACACATTCATTTTTATTAATATAGATGGATTTTTTTTTTTTTTTTTTTTTTTTTTTTTTTTAATTTATCACTTACCCATTGTAGGAGAGTTTTCATTGAACGATGTCTGGGTTTCCTTCAAAATAATAGGACCATAGTTATTTGCAGGATCCAGGATGACATATGTTAAAACATTATTAAATGAAAACTTTAGAATACCTAAAACAAGAAGAAAATTCAATCAAGATAATACTACTGCAAACTGCATTGCGTCTTCTATTAAGAAAGCTGACCTTTATTTCAAAAAGATTTTGCAGCCTTCGGCTGTGTACTTTGTTCTTTAGTGATGGTATTATTTTAAAAATATTTGGCATACTTCGGCTGTAGACATTAGAGAGAGAGAGAAACAAAATTATATTTTAAGTAAAAAATATTTTGGGGCTGTCAGCCTTTAACTGGTTGCAACAATACACAGCATACCAATCAGTCATTAGATGGATGTTTTTTTTTTTTTTTTTTTTTTTTTNTTTTTTTTTTGTAGTTTTGGTCTTTTATTCTTTGTTATCTTGACACGCCGCTGACGTTGGCTGCAAAATCCGTGGCCGCTGACATTGCTCTTTAATAAATGTATTAGATTGAAAAGATTTGGCAGCCCTCGGCTGTGGACTTTGCCCTTTAGTGATGGTATAATTTTAAAAAGATTTCCCAGCCTTCTGCTGCGGACATTGCTCTTTAGTGATAGTATTATTTTAAAAGATTTTGAAGCCTTCGGCTGTGGAATTTGCTCTGTAGTGATAGTATTAGTTTTAAAAGATTTGGCAGCCTTCGTCTGTGGACGATCTTTTTTAGTGATGAATTATTATTAAAAAAAAAAAGATTTAGCAGCCTTCCGCTGCGTCAAAACTCTTTGCTGATAGTATCATTTTAAAAATATACCCATGTGTCACATTAGCAGTTGTTTTTTTTATTCTCAGAAATATACAAGGCAGTGGCTGAGTAGGATGGAGCCTAGAGTGGCAGATTTCAGGAGCGGCAAATTTCAAATTTCAGGGGCCTAAATTTCTACAAAATACCAATAATTGTCGAATATAATACTTGGTATTATATTCGATTTTGATAAAATTATTATAATACGTGGGTATTATATTAAATTTTCATTTGTGGGCTTGGGTGACTGTGCATACCAAATTTTATCATAATGTCCCTATAACTTCTGAACCGTAAGTCGAAGACAAGCGATAGACCTTTTTTGTGTATTTTAAAACGGAGAATTTTATCTTGTCATCCATTTGGACAACCAAAAAGTTTAGACCATTTTTCCACACAGTACCCACCATTGTTCCGGCCCTGGTCATTGGAAAATTATGGGGCACATGTCAAAAGAAACAATTAGTCCAAAAGAAACAATTAGTCAAAAAAAAAATTGTTTCATCAAAATATCTCGAGTAGTTTTTTTGTTATTAAAAAAAAAATCGATTTTTATTTGCTAACTTCCAAAAATCGTAGAGCGAAGAGAAAACATTTTTCCGGATTTTGCCACAGAAGAAATTATTATTATATGATCAGCATATTTTTTATCCAAGTTCTAAGATATTGGGGAGACAATGTGGAGTGATTTTCTGAACGTCTAAGTGGTTCATATTTTTCTATTAGATTATCACTTACCCACCACATGGTTCTTTACAAAGTCTTCTTTGATTTTAGGGAGATGCATTTGATCTTGAATATAACGATAATCTGCGCCAATGTAGACGGCAGCAACGTACGGATCCAATACAACAAACCGCTTAAAAAATTCAATTATGTGCTTCAGCAGCAGATACAATAGTCCTAGGGTTCCGGTATCCTCTTTAAATTGAGGTTTATAAGTCATGAAAATATTAACAAAAGAATCCATTGGTGACATGTTAGAGTATTCTGGTCGCTTCTTTTTCTTCATATAAGTTCTAAAATACCTGTAAGGCAACAATATTTTTGATCTCAATTAAGGTGTCATTCAACATTGACAAATAGTGTGATACCACCTTTAGAAGTCTTACCGTGAGAAGTCATCAAATCTATTGTAAATATTGGTGGCAACAATATTTTTGATCTCAATTAAGGTGTCATTCAACATTGACAAATAGTGTGACTCCACCTTTAGAAGTCTTACCGTGAGAAGTCATCAAATCTATTGTAAATATTTGTGGCAACAAATGTGGCAATACTATTTTTGATCTCAATTAAGGTGTCATTCAACAATCTTTCATCAAAAAATATTGTAGGATAGATTGGATAGTTGCCATAGATGGTGATCGAATCGGGTGGATTGAAAGTTGTGGGATATACACACCCGAGCTCTCTTATTGCATTGCCTGTAAAATGTATTCGTTTTATTATGTAGGTTAGCAACAGTTTCAGATATATTCATAACTTAGCGGGTTTGACCGTGCTTCGCTATGGTCTCTAGCCTGCCGCCTCAGAGGCAGGGCCGTTCCCATACTAATAGTAAGTAATCTAAATTATAAAATACTAATAGTATTTTATGATTTAGAGGCACGGCGTACTAATAGAATTTTATGATTTCCTTTACAAAAGTCGGAAAAATGGAATTTCCTAACCAAAATTTGAAAATCGGAAAAATCAATAACTAGCGGCTTTGCTCCTGCTTCGCTACGGCCTGTAGCTTGGTGCCCTAGAGGCATGGCCGTTCCCATATGATTTCCCTTACAAAAATCGAAAAACGACCGTAACTCAAAAACGGTTGGGTAGTTTTGTCAAACTATGTCCTAAATAAGCAACCCAAAACTTTCTTGTTTTGAGTTTATATGTTGTCGCGACAAAATTTTAGATATCGGACCTTGACCGTCTAAATTCGGTCAAAAATGGAAAATTCTGCCGTAACTCGAAATCGATTCGACATTTTTGAATTCTGATAATTTCAGAATTCAATAATTCTGATGGACAGACAGACACACACACATGGACCAATGGCTGAAACTCGAGATTTGGGCTCTGAGGAAGTTTTGGTATTGAAAACTCGACATCGGTAATTTTAGCCCATTACAATACTGAAGTATCGTTGTGTTTTCGAAGTGATAAGTGAGCGATTAATTCGTGTGTATTTTTAGGCGCTCTAAATACGGTGTTGACGAACAGTAGTAGATAGTATTTGAACTTTTGTGTTACGTTTTTTTTATTTATTGTATTTTCTATATATTTTTTTTTTTTTTAATAAATTATTTTAAGTTTTATTTTAATTATTTTTAAAGTTAGTTAACGCGTTTTAAATTCACGACAACTTAATCCTCGAATCCTAAGTCTACAACAATACTTTTCTTGTTATAGCAAGTAAGCTTTAAAAAAAATGGAAAAAAAAATTACTAGAAAAATGTAACAATTAAAAATCAAAATCAAACTCAAATTATTGGCAGTTCTCATCAGTCTGTACATTGGAGGGGAAAAGGAGTAATTTCTGCTGCAAAATTTTACGTAAAATAAATTATTTCTCCTCATTCTCCGGTGACTGCCAAAGACTGCCCAAGAGGTGAGTCCCAGCAGAGCGGCACAATCCATATCATCTGCCAACAACTTTCTCAAAAATTTGACATCACACAAAATACGTCTTTCATTTAGGCATTGAATATCAATTTGAGCCGAATGAAAATGATAACGGAAATAGGACAAAAATCGTCTTTGGACTCTGTCCAACATGTTCGAATGAACCTCGAGGAGATTACACAATACAAGCATACTCCAACAAAGAACGAACCAATGATTTGTAAAGAAGACAAAAATAATTTTAGGAGATGCCTTTGGATGTCCTATTAATGTAGCCCAACAGTCGATGACACCGCATCGAAACATTTTGCGAAGTGAGGAGAGATGGAAAGTTTTTAATCAAAGATCACCCCCAAATCTTTGGTCTGGTCGACGTACTTGAGTGACTAAGAATTTATTTTATATCTGAAATTTAACAAAGTACAGGATGAGGCCCGGAAATGCCCTTTTTTGAAAATGCTCTGTATCGCAACGAAAAATCGTAGGTTGACGGGGCTACTTTCCCTGAACGCAAAATTAATGGACTTTTCCCATTTTGTGAAAAGATTTTAACCATCAGTAGCTTTTTTCTCTTGGAAAACACAAGTTTTCATTTTTCCGTTTTTTTTTTGAAATATTTCGTCACCTCTAGTCTCCAGGACCAGCTCCAACTGCGAGGACTCCAGACAATGTGGAGGCTGTTCGACAGACTTTAAAAGTCACCAAAGCGCTTTGCCCGTAAACATGCAATCACCCTTGGACTCTCTGATAGCACTGCACGTAGAATTTTTCACAAAGATAGACTTCCCGTTGTTCTAAAATTCTCTACCCAAAGCAACATTGTTTTGCGAACGGGAAGAGCACCTCTGAGTGGGATTCTGAGGTGAACTCGGAATGCACGCCGTGTCGCCACAATGGAATGCCCGTAAGAGAAGTATCTTCCACTACAAAATATTTGTGTTCTTTGGACCACCTCATCTTTCTTTGATCAAGGGGTTTGAAAAAATTGCAAAAAAAATAAACTTGGTGAAGAAATTCATATTATTTTTCTAAATAAATATTTTTCTAAATTCCACAAAAACCGAAAAATGAAAACTTGTGTTTTCCAAGAGAAAAAAGCTACTGGTTAAAATCTTTTCACAAAATGGGAAAATTCCATTAATTTTGCGGTCCAGGGAAACTAGCCCCGTCAACCTACGATTTTTCGTTGCGATACAGGAGCATACTTTGTACCCCTCCCCCCCTGGGCAATTCTATTCCATTGTATGGAGTTTTGTCAAGGGATACAGCTTCTAACATAAAATAAGAACTTACATTTCTCAACATACACTAGGCTTAAAATAACACTGAAAATTAAGCTGACGAGTAAATTCATCACTAAGAAAATGTAGGCTGTAACAACTTGAATTATCAAGATTGGTATGATTTGCCAAAAGTTTCCTTGTAAGCAGTCGCTCATTCGTATGCATATTGGATAACCTATTGTTACAGATGTGAAACAGATACGGTAAAATACAGAATGTCTCAAAAATCTTATAGGGATAGGAAAGGTGTAATTACCAATCGATTGGTTACGCTGAGATCCGAATTCGAACACAAGAAGTCACTTTTGTTGACAAACAGTAGTGTTGATTAAATGGAATGGTACAAATATTTTTTATGTAAATGCTACTCCAAACAAAATAAGAACTAACTTTCTTTGTCTTAAAAAAAAAAAAAAAAAAAAAAAAAANCGGGCAAGGCCGTGCTCAGGGGAAAGGAGTCCATGGGGTCCAGACCCCCCACCTGAAATGTCATTATTTTTTTATGCATAACTTATATATGTAATATTGTAAGATGTATCTCATCATCACCACCACCATCAAAAACAACAACATCATCAAAAACAACAATAATAATAATAATAAAAACAACAAGAACATCCTCAACAACAATAACAAAACCCTTCTATTATCATCATTTTCAGGTGGTGTTAGTCATGGCTTGGCTGTCAATCCTTCAACNTCGGCCCCCCCCCCCCCCCGAAAAAAAATCTTGGGTACGGCCCTGCAGTCGAACCGGAGGAATGAGTAAATTTCAATCTGACATTTAGTCAGAATAGACTTTTTGTATTTCCATCAGTTTCGAAGATATTCAGACTGGGTAAATTAAAAGGGACCACACTGTTGGCGCTTATCTGTTGGAGTCGTCCGCACGATGCCCGGTTTCACGAACCAGGTTGTCCTGGAACGCCCATCATCACAGTTCTATCCAAAGACAGTCAAACTCTTTTCGGCTACCTCGTCAACCTTTTCATACCATTATTCCAAGACTGAATATAAAAATTGAGAAAACAGTTGATGTTGTTATTATAGAACTATCACTGTAACAACTACAACTTTCCTTGTTTAGGGGATTTGATCACGCGATAAAAGTTTCCACAGGTGAAAATCAACCGTGCTCAAATGAATATCGAATATAATAAGCCATGAGTGGAGTTTGAAGCAGCCACGTGTGGAATTGTAAAGAGTACAGAATATGAGGAAAATAAGAGAAATAAATAATATCTACGGCAAACCTTAACGTTATCTTCGTTTATTCAACGCCTCCGACTGATGTAGGTATTTGATGATATTATATCAATTAGCAGCGGCAGCCTTCGGCGTTTGTTGCAGCTCTCCATTGAAAATATTTTTGGAAATGAAATGGCAGCCTTTGGCTGTTGTCGCAGCTCTTGTCATGACCGTAATGACGTCGTACAGTACTTCCCTATTTAAGCTTCACAGATATAAGACTGGGTGTCCAAGCTTTACAGATACTTGGAATTAAGATTTGCATAGATTTATTAGGTTTGGCAGAGGGAGCCAAGATTTCCTCTAACAATAGCTCGAAAATGGTCAGGGATAGGAAAAAAAAATGTATAGCGATTGGCTTGTAGGAAATTTCATTGTCGTTGAAATAAGTAAAAAAAGAAATCGATAAAATTAACCGTTCTCGAAATATTTGCAGAAAACCAAGAAAAAGAAATTATAATTAAAAATGGCGGAGAGTTCCACAACTTGCTATTTGCATCCTAATTGGTATAACGCGAAATGTGTCTCTTTTTTACTTTCCTTTTATCTTTATCCTATGCAAAGGATATTGGAAAATAAGAACGACTTGCAACTTAGACAAAAATATAATTTCAACATTTGGAATATTTTTGTGTACAGAAAAAAATGTCGAGCAAAGTTAAATTTGAAAGAATAAAAATTATACAATAATAATAAACTGGTTTGCTAAGAANTACGCTAACATCCCCCCCCCCTCAAATGACCCACCAAGAGATTTGAACAATTAAGTTTGAACTTTGTCGCAGCCAGGGGTTTTGTGAACATGTCGGCCATCATGTCCTCATTTCTACACTACAAAACGTCCATCTTGTTCTGTGAACATGTCGGCCGTCATGTCCTCACTTCTACAGCACACAACGTCGATCTTGTTTTGTGAACATGTCGGCCATCATGTACTCACCTCTACAGTACGCAACGTCCATCTTGTTTTGTGAACATGTCGGCCATCATGTCCTCACTTGTACAGTACGCAACGTCCATCTTGTTTTGTGAACATGTCGGCCGTCATGTCCTCACTTGTACAGTACGCAATGTCCATCTTATTTTGTGAACATGTCGGCCATCATGTCCTCACTTCTACAGTACTCAACGTCCATCTTGTTTTCCTTCAATAAATGTTTGATATAAATTATGTTTAATGTCGATGTGTTTCGATCTCTGATTTACTTTATCCGACACTAGGATTGCAATATCTACAACTTTGATTGTCTGCAAATATTGTAATTGGTTTTTCATCAAATATTTTAAAATCCCTTAACAATTGAGACAGCCACATGGCTTCTTCAGATTAATTACATAAAGATATGTATTCTGCCTCCGTAAAAGTTTCTTGCTCATCCAGCTGACACAAGATCCACCAAGTGAAAACATGTGGTTACTTGTTGATTTCCTATCGTTCAAATCCCCTCCCCAATCAGCATCCGTATATCCAGTGAGTTCCAAATTTTGATCTGCTTTTAACTTTAGCTTAAAACTCATAGTACCCTTCAAGTACTTAAAAACATCTTTCACTGCATTCCAATCACTTTCTGTGGGCTGGCTAACTTTTCTGCACAATATTCCAACAGCCGAAGCAATGTCTGGTCGTGTGGTTGTAGACAAATACGAAAGAGCCCAATAGCTTCGCGATAGAGATTATTATCAGAGAATAACTTTGAGCTGATTGAATTTTTGATGTATTTTACGTGCATGGGAACTTTTGAAGTTTTAGCATCTTGTAACCCAAAACGTTCCAACATTGTTTTTATCTTATTTGCTTGGAATATGCTGTATACACCATGCTCATCTCGTTCAATTTGGATTCCCAAGTAGTAAGATAAATCACCAAGATCTCTGTATTCAAATACGGTATCAAATAATTTATGCAGACTATTGATTTCGCTCTCCACATCATCGGAGTATGCAANTTTGACATTACCCCACCGATGCACTTCCAGCCCACGGGTCAAAAATTTTATACCTTATGGTAAGATATGGTTAGCCAGCTCCCGAACTATTTGTAGTTTTAGCATCTTGTAACCCAAAACGTTCCAACATTGTTTTTATCTTATTTGCTTGGAATATGCTGTATACGCCATACTTATCTCGTTCAATTTGGATTCCCAAGTAGTAAGATACATCACCAAGATCTCTGTATTAAAATACGGTATCAAATAATTTATGCAGACTATCAATTTCGCTCTTCACATCATCGGAATATGCAATGAGTATATCATCAGCGTACACAAGAAGGTAAATATATTTATCGTTTATTTTCTTTGCATAAAGACAGGGATCGGCCGAACTTCTCTCGAAACCATTTTGAATGAGAACATCATTTAATTTATTATTCCAAGATTTGGCTACCTGGTTAGACCATAGAGCCATTTTTCAGTTTATAGACATGCTTTTCATAGCCTCTTTTTATGTAGCCTTCCGGTAGCTTTACGTAAAGTTTTTCTTTAATATCTCCATACAAAAATGCAGTTTTATTATCTAAATGCTTAGTTATCAATTTCTTTGCACCTGCAATTATCAATAAAATTCGCATCGTTGTGTTTTTGGCAACAGGAGCATAGCAACTTCATAATCTATTCCAAACTTTTGTTTGTAGCCTTTGGCAACCAAACGAACCTTATATCGTTCTATTTTGGTCATACTTAATTTTAAAGACCCATTTGCAGTCAATTAGTTTTCTGTCATCTCCACTAACTCCCAAACATCCTTCTTCTCAATGGACATTAGTTCATCCTCAATAGCATCTATCCATTTTAGTTCTTCTTTTTCATCTAAATTGTTTAGATCATTGAAATTCTTTATTTCATATGCAACATTAAACTTATTTTTCAATACTCTGACGGTAACATAGCGCGTCGCATCATCAGTAAAAGTTAGAAAATATTTACATCCACTGTGAGTGGCGGTTCTTGTGGGTTCACATACATCAGAATAAATTACTTCACCAGGATTTCTAGATTTTTCAGTTCTTACTTTTGGAATTGGATTTCTCGTAATTTTTGTCTGAATGCAACATTCCATTAAAAGATCACATTGTTTCAATTCTAAATTTTTGTCAAATATTTCTTTAATAGATCGTGGATCTCTGTGTCTAGACGACGATGCCAAGTATGAATACACTCATCGTGCTGATTAATTTGAATAAATTTTCCACCATGCGTTCACTTGATCTTCTTCTGGTGTGTTTCTGTATCAGACCAAATAATAGAGCTGTTTATTCAAAATTCCTTCGGCGGCTACAAACTCGTTCTTCATGATCGAACATTTATTTTCTTTGAATTGCACTGTTAACTTTCGTTCAATCAGTTTGGAAACCGATATGATACTTCCATCAATACCAGAAATATAAAACACATTTTGAATTGGATTTTTATACACAGATCCATTCACTTGACAAAATTTCACCTTCCCCAATGCCTTGAACTTCCAATTGGGTACCATGAGCAATTGTAACAAATTTGTTTTTAGCATTTTTAATATTCTTAAATAATGAACCTTTACTGGTCATGTGTGACGTAGCACCTGAATCAATCAACCAATCACTTGAATTTGAGTTTAATTTAAACAATACTCCAACATGCAGTGGCTTTTGCTTTTCCGCTAATTCAACAACGACATGCTGCGCCTTCTCATTTTTTTTTATTTTTAAATTTAAAACAATCTCTTTTTATATGACCTTCTTTACCACAATGAAAACAGGATTTCAATTTTCTTGTGTTCGTTAATTTTAAAACAGTATCATCTTCTTTGATATCAAATTGCTTATGAGGACGCTCATATGCATCAATTAATTTTCCTTGAACGTAATCAAATGTTAGTTCCGTTTCTGGTCTGGTTCCAAAGCCGTGATCAAAGCGTCGAACTCTTCCTGTAAACTGCACAAGATCCTCGCCCATTTATCTCAATGTCTGAACGATATCAAGCATATCTTGAATATGTTCACGAATACAACTCTCATTCCTGGAGTCAATTTTAATGCTATATAATTTCCGAAACAAAAATAACTTGCTATTTAAGCTCTTTATTTCATGTATACTGGAATGAGTCTCCCAAATATCCTTCGCAGTTTCAATATTTCTGACGTAAGTGATTTGATCACCTTCTAGAGCCAAACATATTTTCGCTTTTGCACGATTTTTCTTCTCCCACTATGATGAAACTTTTAGGTGTACACGCGTATTATGTGTGAAGGAAAAATATGTAGAATTTAGAAGCAGAGAAAATCATATCAGAAGACAACTTTTACAAGAATGAAGAATAATGAATTATGAATAAGCTGAAATCTAATAAGATAACAACATAATCGTTGCTATGACAGCATAAGAGCGTATCATAGTTAGATACAAAATATACGACAGTCTCCCCCACTAGTGATATGTCACCACATAGTCTCCATAACGGATCGGAGGAAACCTGTCCCTCTGAGATCTCCTGAGTTCCTGAGGAGAACGATCATGTGCCGAAGCAGGCGTTGTTGAAGGGGCATGACTCTCGTTTGACGAGCAGCTAGGCTGAGGGTTTGCAGGAATAGGATGGCCGTCAGGTTTGTTCCATTGTGGAAACTCAAAACTCTGTGATGGCGAAAATGTTACTGATTTCTTTTATACCAATGTAGAGTGTAGCTGATGATGTGTCGCTTGAGGGTTCTACCAGAATCAAGAGTTACCAGATAGTGACGACTTCCAAGTTTCTTTTTGATTTCACCAAACTGCTATTGATTTAAAACTCGTACTTGGACTCTCTCCCCCACTTGAAGTGAACGAACGGGCTGTGATACAATCCTTGAAGGCTGTGGTCGATATGAAATATTGCATCCATACGAATTCCCAGTTTCCGTTGTAGGTAAAGTTCGGCTGGAGACTTTCCACATGAAAGAGGTGTAGCATGATAGCGTAAGAGAATGTTTTGAACTTTGATGTAAATAGGTACTCGTTCATTTGAGACGGCTTTGAGTCGATGTTTGAGTGTTTGAACATTTCTTTCAGCAAGTCCATTGGTTGCTGGATGTCTTGGAGCAGTGAACTTTTGGAAGATACTATGACTTGTGCAGTAGGAGTGAAAAACTTCACTTTGAAAAATTGATGCATTATACCATAACTTGAGGGTAACCATGTACTGAGGCAATGCTTTCTAATAATTTTATAGTACTGGAACTGATGGGCGCATCCTTGATAATTTTGTCTTCGGCCCATTTTGACTTAACATCAACACACACGAAGAAATAGTAATTTTCGAACGGACCTGCATAGTCGATGTGGACACGTTCCCAGTTATTTTGAGGAGGATCCCATGGGTGAACTGGAACCTTGCGAGGATTTGACTGATTCATAGCACAATTTTGACAACTTTTCACCAATCGCTCAATGTCTTTGTCGATGTTGCACCAATACACATAGCGTCGGCCAAGCTGTTTCACCTTGGTTATACCCAAGTGAGTTTCATAAAGTTCATTGAGAACTGTTGAACGTAAGGAAATTGGAACAACAACTCTGTCTTTCCGGAAAATAATTCCATCAACTAGAGTAAATTCGGATTCGTTTGATGAGTTTTTCAAGTCGTGTAAAATTTTCTTGAGTTCGACATCCTTTTCTGTTTCATCTTTGATGGTTTGAGCAGTGATGATTTCACTTGATATTTGAAACAATTTTTCAGCACAGATTTGATTCACTTCATCACCAATGAGTTGATCATTTGAAATTTGTTGATGTTGAACAGGAGCACGAGACAAACAATCTACGTTCTGATTATCTTCACCACGTTTGAATTGAACGGAATAATTAAAACCAGAGAGAAATGAAGTATATCTGAGAAGTTGAGAAGAAGTCATTTGTGGTAAAGCTTTGTTTGGATGAAAAATTCTCGTTAGTGGTTGATTATCAGTGATGAGTAGGAAATGTTGACCAAAAAGATATTTGTAGAAAATAGTGACACAGAAATAATAGCAAGGGCTTCACGATCTAACTGACTGTAATTTTCTTTAGACGTCGTAAGCGAACGAGAAGCGAAAGCTATATGCTTTTCAATACCATTGACAGTGTGAGTCAACACAGCAGCTATACCGTGTGGACTGGCGTCCGTTTTATGTAGAACTGGTAAGCTTGGATCGAATGGCATAAGTACTCGGTCACTACAAAGTTCTGATTTTAATTTAAAAAAAGCGGCTTCACAATTTGAAGACCAAAACCATTTTTGTCCTTTATTGAGAAGACAACCTATTGGATAGTGCATACTTGAAAAGTCTGGAATAAATCGAGAATAATACGTAACAAGTCCTAGAAATTGTTTGACTTGGTCTGGATTCGAAGGAGACGGCATATCTTGTATAGCGCGTACCTTCGCTGGATTCTTGCTAATTTTGTTGAACTCGATCACATGGCCTCAATATTCGATTTTTAAATAGTGTTTTCTCTGATAGGAATGTACATTTTTTTTTATTGACGTGTAGATCGTACTGAGTGAGTTTCTTTAAACATAGTACAACTAGATTTTGAAGACAAACTTGACGTGTATGACCATGGATGATAATGTCATCGAAATAGGCTTCTACGGCTGGAAGTCCTTTGAGAATCTGACACAGGATTCGATTGAAATCTGAAGGAGCGGTCTTGATACTAAAACTGAAACTATGTGTTGAAATGGTTTGAATTTTGCTGCTTTCTTCGTCTACTTTCAAAAAGTAGGCTTTGTAAAGATCTATCTTGCAGAAAACGGGAGTTCCGAAGACTACGAAGAACATCATCAATACGTCTGATAGGATGATTTGCTTGTACTAGTCGTTCATTCACACCACACTTGTAATCAACACACAAGCGAACTCCTCCGTCTGTTTTGGGAATGACAACCAGTGGCGAACCACAATTACTTGCAGCAACTTGAGTGATAATTCCATCAGCTTCGAGTGAGTCTAATTCTTTATCAACTCGTTCCTGGAGGGCATAGGGCACATATCGCTCTCTTGTAAAAATTGGCTTCGCACCTTCTCTCAGTTGGAATGAAACTTGAAACTCTGGAACGCAACCGACTTTCTCTTCAAAAATAGGAGAAAATTGCGTTAAAACATTTTCGATTGATTTATTATGTTGAATTTGCAGGGCTGGATATAGGTTTTTATTTTTTGAATCAATTTTCGTCAGTTCGATACCTAGTCCCCTGATCCACTGTCTACCAAGTAGGGCGTCATGACCATTTGGTACAATGTGTAACTCGCCATTGATTTCTTTTCCTTCATAGGCTACTTTGAGAAATATTTTGCCCAGAGGTGTAATAATATCGCCTGAGTCGGAACGAAACGCTACTTGTGATTTCTGTAAAGGTATTTTTAAGTTGAGACTTGGAAAGTCATACTGAGATAAGAGTGAAAATTGAGCACCAGAGTCTACTTCAAATCTTTGAATTTTCCCATTGAGAGTGACGTCAATAAAGTACTTGTCACAGTCGGAAACTTCGAATAAATCCACAACTTGTTGTTGAATTGTTTCTATTTTGCTCACACCTTTTTCATCAACCAAATTAGTGGAATCATTTGAACTCTTGCCACGTGATAATAGAGTTTAAATACATACTTTTGCAACATGTCCTTCCCTATGACAAGATTGACACTCGAGTCGTGCTCTATCTGTTTTACATGAAGACATCTTGTGATTGTTTCTTCCACACCTGAGACAACAGTTTTCTAACCCAAGATCTTTGAAGTTGACATGACGGGGATTCGAATTGTGATGTCCATGTGACGTGTTACTGGAATTTGAAGAATATCTGGACTGGATTGCCTTCTGTTACATAAACTAGTCCTGTCGGAAAATTTATTGATATCATGAGCATTGGAATGACTAGAATTTGAGCTAATGGTTTTCAATTCTCTACTTTCTATCTTCGACGCTTCAAGAGATGACTTGTCTGAATGGAGAACTTGTTCTCGTACCCAATCGTCCTTAAGACCACGTATGAACTGAGCTCGAAGAAAAACATCAGAAATGGAGACTGATTTGTCACACTCACACTTGACATTGAACTCACAATCTGCGACGTCTCTTTGTAATGATGACACAATATCAGAAATGTTCTGAGTTTCTTTTTGAAATACATTGAGGAAGTAATGTTGGGAAACAACGACATTTTTCTTTGGAATCAGAAGTTTCTTGAAACAAGAGATGAGTTCATCAAAATTTAAAATTTTGACTGGCTTCTCGGTTGTTGTAATGCTCAGAACCTATTGACACACAAAGCAGCTGAGCTTTCTTATCCTTGTCTGTAACATTCTTCATACTACAGTAGTTTTCAAAACTTTCGATGTAATTTGAAAAATTTTCATTATCGGAATCATAATTTTCAAAAGGAGCAATATTTGAGAAACTAGGTTGAAAGCTAGGTTTCAATTGAGTAACCAGTTGAGTAATGAAACTTGTTTGGTGATCTTGAAAAGTTTTTAAAATTTGTTGAAGTTGATTTGCATCTATGTTAAAATAAATTTATGTTGAAATTGGATTTTCGAAAATTTGAAAATAACTTACTACCTTAAAATTCTTACTCGTCGTCAAACTATTGTGAAACTTTTAGGTGTACACGCGTACTAGGGTAAACCAGTCAGTCGTTGGCTCCCTTAGAACAAAAAATACAAAATTGTATTTTCGAAATACCATAAAACCTTGAAAAAAAAATGCATTATTAATAAAAATTGATTATTCTAATAGAAAATATCATTTAGTTTTAGGAAATGGTTTTGTTTTATTAATCTTTTATTAGGGAAAAAATATAAAATTACTTATTTCAGAAAAGTCTAAAAATACTGAAAAAATGTGTCGTTGGCCCCCCTTTTTTAGTGGTTGGTCACCCAGTCGTTGGCCCCTTTCCAGTTCTGATTGTTCGTTCGTTTTTGAGTGTTTTCTTATGGTGTTATGAGTGTTTGATTCTGATTGTTCGTTTTCTATGAGTATTTGTTTCTGAATGTTTTTTTTTCTAATGGTTCTTTTGTGATGAGAGTTTGTTTCCGATTGTTCGTTTGTTATAAACGTTTTTTTCTGATTGTTCGTTTGTGATAACTGTTTGATTTTGAGTGTTTGGGTCTGATTGATTTGATGTTTGAGCACAAATCCAACCTTGAATACTAGATCAATACAAGCATTTGAACAGGAATAGCTAATGGTAGCCTGTTTGGTGACTTCAGTGCGGATTCTTGTGGGTGGATGATTGCATAGACTTGTTGTTTTGTTGAACACTTTCATAATTCAGTAGTAAAATTTTCGTCGAATACATCGATACTCGGACACCCATATCTTCGACTTGACTAGTCTGATGATGAATCAAATGATTCGAAACTAGTTTCTTCATAAATAATTATAAATAGTGTTTATGGTAAGTGTTTTGTTTTAAATTCATTTATTTTAATAGTAAATATTTTTTACTTTCCTTATCCTATAAAAAGGAAAGTATTGNCTTTCTTTCAATCTATGTTTTCTATGCCTCATGTTTACCATCTCCGCTCCCCTCCACCTACACCACTTCTGTGCTTCTCCCCATATCCTCCAAACTGCTCCACTTCCTCTTTATTTCAATCTATGTTTGCTATGTCTCATGTTCAATTGTTCAACATCTTAGATCTACATCTTACTTACTTTCGCTTTTCCACGCTCGCAATTTCCGTCTTTCTCCTCAAATCCTCGAAATTTCTCCTTCTTTAGATCTAGGTCTCATCTTACATCTTAATCTTTACCACTGTCGCTTCCACAGGAAGAAGGAGAATTTGATCTTCGTTTGCCATATCTCATGCCAATCTCCCTAAAAATAATTTCAACTGAATTACAAAGTGGTTTCTATAGACTGACAGACCTGTAGAAGCAAACAGTTTATTTATTTTGTTTTTAATGTTTAATTACTATTCTTTTTAGAATGAAATTATTCCTATGAATTAACCTTTCCAAAGGTTAAAAAGAGAAAATCTTACTCAGAATTGTGTTGTGTAATTTACTCCACACAATGTTCAGGATACACACAAGAGTTGTTCCAATGAATTGAAATCCTTTGCTATTGTAGTTGTGACCTTTTGTGAACTAATGTTACAAGAATTGGGTGCAAGATACCAGATTAATTAACAACTTAACTCCCAACTGGAAAATTAGCTAAAGATGAATTCATTTCAAAAACAAGATTATGATATAAAAACGCCAAGTCTAATTTGAAATATTTCTTAATAGCTGATGTTCAAAAATTTGTATATGCTATTTCCCTCAGCTTAGAATATAGAAAAAAATATTTTCGTATCTCAGCTATGGCGAACCAAGAAAGAGTGAATTTTCTTATTTTATCTCACTATAAAATAAGAGTGACCAAACTGTCCTGTGCGTAGAACATTTTTACTAGGCACAGCCAAGTTTTATAAGTGGTAGTTCTGTGATTTGTAGACCTCACTAACTTGAAATTGCCACCAATCAGGTTATTCTCTGAATATAATTAACTTTTTAGGAGTTCGAGAGTTTTCATGGTACAAAAAGACAAACACACAAAAGAAAAAATCGTGGTGGTAAAACTAGACCTTCAGTAGATTGCGCAGACTCCATTTCATATTATATGAAGCCTGGTTCACTAAATGAGAACAAAAATTGATAACATATATTTATCAATTTTAGTTAAAATATATTTATCAATTTCAGTTCTCATTTACTGGACCTTCACTTGGTTCGTTCCACCAACTTGTAATATTACTATTTGGTATTCTGCGCACTATGTGTGATATTTGGGCGCGTTCTTGTATGGGACTGATTTAAGTGTTTTTGGTCGTCATGACATTTCCCCCACTGTAAGGGAAAAGCAAACACATGCTCTAACAAATAAGTCTCAGTAAGTTTTGTTCAAATTACTCATTACATGAGTAATTGAGTCAAGTGTGTTGGCAAGTTGACTCCAATAGCGTATATGACACGTTGAATAAATCAGTTCCCCTAAGATCAAAGAAGTTAGGAAACGTCTTTGTATGACTACTAAGCTCCCCTGGTATTACTGGTTCAACAGAGGCTATGTAAGTATCAAGCGAATGGACGGTAGAACCCTCATCCCGAATGACCTGAAGATGTTATAAAGACGTTAAGCAAAAAAACAAAAATTGATGCCTACATGATTTTTATTACTTCGCTGGCTGCACTACCCTTACTGGTGACAATTAAGTAGGTACTTAGGTAGACTATTAGGTATGTATGTAGTACGTAGGTACAGTGTTGTCATTGTTTTGGTATCTGGATATTTCTGAGAAGAAAAAATAAATATTATTTACCTGTCTAATATTAATTTTTGTGTCAATAATTTTAGTACAATTTAATGTGCTCGAGTAATGTACAAGTAGCATATTGGATACAGTCATCACAGCAATACAGAAATAAAAAAATATTTTGAAATATTTCCTACTCGTACTTCTAAGTAAAATTACCAGCCACCTCTACTTCCATGGACGTAATTAATCACAATGCCGAGTTTCTTCAAAATCATTTTTCGAAAGCAAACGTGGAACAAACAGACGAGTAATGAAAAATCGTGGTGTTAAATCTAGATTCTACTTCATTCGATTATTTTGTTTTTAGGTACCTATTTTGTAAACTATTCTACTATCATTAATTATTTACCTACTCAACATAATTATATCTTATCATTGTTGGTGTTTATCAACTTGCCCCCTGAATTGTATGATTACCAAATATCGAAAAATGATAAGAGTCATAACAGCCTATATTTGGTCTCTTCCGAGATTTGGGTTCTGAGACTACTAATAGCATAATAGATCTTTCTAATATCTAGATTTCTAAGCATAGGAAAACATTGTAATGGGCTGAAATTTTTGATGTCGAGTTTTCAATGGCAAAACATGTTTTGGGGTCCCCAGAGCCTAAATCTCGAGTTTCAGCCATTGGTCCGTGTGTGTGTCTCTCTGTGATCAAGATATCTCAAGAACGGCAAGTGCAAGAGACTCGAAATTCGGTAGGCATGTCCGTTTTATGACATGAACAGCAAAATAAGCTTGTAAATCGAATATACAGTTGGAGGTTTTATACCGTTTTTAGCTGTTTTTCGCATATCCTGCTTAAAATGAGAACGATAATATCAATTTCATACAAGAAATTGAAAAATACAAATTACGTTGCAGTATAATATATTATTGCCCGCTAATTTGCGGTTGAAGGCCGCTTTTTATAGATAAGGAAAGTCGTGTGATGTTCACACCAGATTTTTTAAACTTGAACGAAATTTACATTTGATTTAAAAGTTTAAAACCTTAAATCCACCTCCCGAAATTTCAGATCATTACACTCAAAGCCCATTTATTGATCTGCTAATCATTTGAAATTCATTTATGACTTTCAGTCACGCATTTTTTTTCATGTTCACCTCTCCACCGTGCTAATAATTTTCATTTCATTCATCATGGATTTGTTCGTCTGCTTCATTTTCTGTGTGATTCTCTGTAAGTTCAATATTTTATTTCGAATTATTATATAAGCAACATTATTACTCACAAAAAAAACTATTTAAAACAAAACACAATTTAAAACAAAACACCTAGCAAAAACACTATTTAAAACAAAACACGAAAACACTATTTAAAACAAAACACTCACCAACAGCACTATTTCAAACAAAACACCAAAAACACTACTTAAAACAAAACACTATTTAAAACAAAACATTTACCAAAAACACTATTTAAAACAAAACACTTACCAAAAAACACTATTTAAAACAAAACATTTACCAAAAACACTATTTAAAACAAAACATTTACCAAAAACACTATTTAAAACAAAACACTTACCAAAAACACTATTTAAAACAAAACACTTACCAAAACACTAGATATTTAAAACAAAACACTTACCAAAAACACAATTTAAAACAAAACACTTAGAAAAACACTATTTAAAACAAAACACTAACCAAGAACACTATATGAAACAAAACCTTTAGCAAAAACAAAATTTAAAGAAAACACTTCGCAAAAACACTATTTAAAACAAAACACTTACCAAAAATACGGTTTAAAGCAAAACACAAAAACACAATTTAAAACAAAACTCTTATCAAAAACACTATTTAAAACAAAACTTTGAGCAAAAACACAATTTAAAACAAAACACTTACCAAAAACACGGTTTAAAACAAAACTCTTATCAAAAACACAATTTAAAAAAAAACACTTACCAAAAACACTATTTAAAACAAAACACCAAAAACACGGTTTAAAACAAAACTCTTACAGAAACACAATTTGAAACAAAACTCTTAGCAAAAACACTATTTTAAACAAAACACAAAAAACATTATTTATTTTAAAACAAAACACTCACCAAAAACACTATTTAAAACAAAACACTTACCAAAATCACTATTTAAAACAAAACACTTACCAAAAACACTATTTAAAACAAAACACTTACCAAAGACACTATTTAAATCAAAACACATACCAAAAACACTATTTAAAACAAAACTCTTAGAATAAACACAATTCAAAACAAAACACTTACCAAAAACAATATTTAAAACAAAACATTTACCAAAAATACTATTTAAAATTACTTCTGAAGAAAGTACCTAGTTTCGAATCATTTGACTCATTACTAGTGTTTTGTTTTTAAATTAATTTATTTTAATAGAAAATATTATCCCTATTACCTTCAACATTTTATTGAAACTGTCACATAATTTACAGGTGGTACTGAATCAGTTCTCAGGTTCAATTGTGATTATAGCAATATTAACTATTGGATTCCGTTCGATCAAGACACGTCACCAAGAGCATCTTCGTCATTTCAATTTCCTGTGTTTGGCAAGGAAATCACGCCTGCCCACATAGACAATGAAACTAGTTTGAAAGATATATTTCAGAATTTTGAAAATATTCTTGTCTCGATAGTCAGCACAGAACCGTATAATAGATTTGATGATATTGGAAGGTAAGATTTTGAGTATGATACTCCCAAAGAACGCACATAAATTCCTGGAAATGTCATATTTTGTGGTGCCCCCCTCCGTGCACAAAATATGATTCCTCGAAAAAGCAGATGAAATCATTTGAGAAACTATGTCCTTTCAAAACTATTCATCCAACAAATGACATTTATTGATTATTGGGTAAAGGGTATTTATTGTTTATTGATTATTGGATAAAGGATATAAAGGGTATTTATTGATTTTGTTTAAAAATTCTAAAGGCCCATTTACACTGCCCGAGCATTTGTCGCGAACAGAGGTGACGAACGAGCATTCGTACGAGGCTCAGGCAGTGTAAACAGTTGCCGCGAGCCGATCATGTTCGAAGCGAATGCTCGTTCGTCCTCGAGCCTGGTCTCGAGTAACAGATCGTTTGAAATGCTCGAGCAGTGTGAACAAAATGCTCGTTTCGTGCTCGTCGAAAACAGGCAAGCAACGATCACGAATACTCGTTGCTCGTGTATGTTGTGTATGTTCAGGAGATCGTGCCCAATTCATTTTACCTGTATATTATTCCCCCCCCAAAAAAAACACCTCGTGGAGAAAAGTTCCCGCCAAGTCATTATTTACAAAAAGCAAAATATTCCCCGCCAAAATGTCTCTTTTTTTTCTTCCTTTTTAATCTTATTTTTTACTTTCATTTCTCATCTTCTAAAAAAAAAAAAATCTTGTAAACCTCTCCCTTACCGAATTTGTTCACATCAACTCAATGTTACACCTTTGGCCGTGTGCCTCGTTAATGAGTTAGACAAATTAAGGACACATCGCCAAAGGGTGAAAGTCAGTTCTCCGAGTGTGAAAAGTTGTAAAATTTCGGTGTTTTGGTGCTAACTTTGATTTATCAATTGATAATCTGTAGATTATTTATTAATTTTTTTTTTTTTAATTTGGCTTAACGTCTCTTTAACATCTATTGGTCATTCAAGACGGGGGTTTTACCCTCCATTCGCTGGAAACTTGCAAACCAGCTACCCACATTGACCTCACCCAGCTTGGGTTGGCCGGAAAAAGAGCCAAAGATACGTGGTGTTCCCAGGCGGTCACCCATCCAGGTACTGACCACGCCCGGCGTTGCTTAACTTCAATGATCTGACGGGATCTGGTGTATTCAACGTGGTATGATCGTTGGCTAGATTGTTTTTGAAATCACCAAATCAATACTAATAGTAGAGTTCTGGAAGCCTCTTGTACATTGATAAATATTCAGTCCCGTCATGACACACACTCACACAAGTAGGATACTGCAAATGTCACGCCTCAGGCGTCATTCGGAGGGAGGGCATGGGGGCAATTGCCCCCTTTGATTTCAGATTCACTATACAAATTGTGAATTCAATACCATAATTATGCAGGGGGAAAAACTTCAAAAATGAATGAAATAAATAGAAATTTATTGATTTTGCGAATTTGAATAGATATTATAGACCTAACGAAGTACCGGGCACACCAAAATCCAGTACGGCCTGTGTGTGATTTTCCCTCACGGAAGAGAAAGAAAAGGGAGAACGAGATAGAAATAGAAACGAAAGGAAAAGAGATAGAAAGAGAAAAAGATGTGAGAGTTGAAAGAAGAGGAGAGAGAGAGAGAGTGAGTAAGATGAAAGAAATAGAAAATAAAGGAGAACGAGATAAAAAGAGAAAGATGAGAGGAAAAGAGAGAGGTAAAAAGAGAAATATGAGAGGAAAAGAGAGAGGTAAAATGAAAAGACGAGAGAAAAACGGGAAGAAAAGAGAGAGGTAAAAAGAGAAAGATGAGAGGAAAAGAGAGAGGTAAAAAGAGAAAGATGAGAGGAAAAGAGAGACTTAAAAAAAGAAAGATGAGAGGAAAAGAGAGAGGTAAAAATAGAAATATGAGAGGAAAAGAGAGAGGTAAAAATAGAAAGATGAGAGGAAAAGAGAGAGGTAAAAAGAGAAAGATGAGAGGAAAAGGGAGAGGTAAAAAGAGAAACATGAGAAGAAAAGAGAGAGGTAAAAAGAGAAGGACGATAAGAAAAGAGAGAGGTAAAAAGAGAAAGATGAGAGGAAAAGAGAGACTTAAAAAGAGAAAGAAGAGAGGAAAGAGAGAGGTAAAAAGAGAAAGATGAAAGGAAAAGAGATAGGTAAAAAGAGAAAGATGAGAGGAAAAGAGAGAGGTAAAAAGAGAAATATGAGAGGAAAAGAGAGAGGTAAAAAGAGAAAGCGGAGGGAGAATATAAAAAAATAAAAAACGGGAAGAACGGAGAGAGAAGCCCCTTAACATAGTGAAGAAATAGCCGCAGTTTTATGAGCGCTTTGAAAGCGTGCTTTCATGTTGAAATTTGCTTGCCCTCTCCCCTAGGAATTACCGAAATAACACCTCTGTTCCCATCACAACCTGACACCAAAAAGTCTCAAGAGAAGGTCATTTGATGTGTTTTTGTATCAAAGACACATTCCTGGAATATTCATGATAAGAGAGTAAAATTTGGTTCTTTTAATTACTTTCTGTTTGCCCGTGCATCGCTACGGTGTACGGTTTACGAAATTCAACAACAATTTTATTTCAAAGATTTGACTTCCCAAATTTGGATTTTTGGTGTAACCGACCCCCGACCCCCGTGTTATATACTATTTTATTATGGCTCCTATTTAGAAAATTCAATACTTTACTCAAGGATATTACTTTTTGTACTGTAGAACACCTTTGTATCAAATTTCAGTTTTCTCGGTCATCCCAGTATGGCACCTCTCGATTACGATTTCTCGGTCGGAAAAACCGGCCATAAGTCGTGGAGAAATTGAAAAAAAAAAAAAAAAAAAAAAAAAAAAAAAAAACTCTAAAAATCATCGTCTTTGGCGGTAACTTGCTTCCAATTGAAATTTAATAAAAGGAATCTGTGTATCAAATTTCAAGTATCTAGGTTTGTCTATCGTGGAGATACTTTGATTATCAGAAATCCTTATATACTATTTTACTATTTTGGGAGGTTATTTCATTATCTTTTTCTTAGGAGGTTATTTCATTATCGTTATTTTATTATCTCCTTTAGTTTGCCAAAAAAAAAAAAAAAAAAANAAAAAAAAAAAAAAAAAAAAAAAAAAAAAAAAAAAAAAAAAAAAAAAAAAAAAGCTAGAATCATCATTTTTGGCGGTAACTTGCTTCCAATTGAAATTTAATAAAAGGATTGTGTGTACCAAATTTCAAGTATCTAGGTTTGTCCATCGTGGAGCTGCGTTGATTATCAGAAATCCTTATATACTATTTCACTATTTTAGGAGGTTATTTCGTTATCTCCTTTAGTTTGCCAAAAAAAAAGCTAGAATCATCATTTTTGGCGGTAACTTGCTTCCAATTGAAATTTAATAAAAGGAATCCGTGTACCAAATTGCAAGTATCTAGGTTTGTCCATCGTGGAGCTACGTTGATTATCAGAAATCCGTATATACTTCCAATTGAATCTTAATTTATTTCCTTCCTTATTACGTACCTACATACTAAAAGGAATTTGTGTGTCATATTTCAAGTAGCTAGGTATCTCGGTTTACCCTTGGTGGAGCTACGTTAATTATCAGTCAGCCAGCATTTACAATTTTCTTTTCAGATTTTATTTCGCCTTTCAGACCAGAAGCAAGTACAGAACACTATCAGCATTTAAAAAGGAACCCTATATTTTTTTCAAATATGTTTTCGAGTCTTATAAATCTTGTTTTTATGAGGACACTGGAAGTTTGGGTCTAGTTTACAGGGTGCTGACCG
The DNA here is from genome assembly GCA_012654025.1 of Pachypsylla venusta. NCBI lineage: Eukaryota > Metazoa > Arthropoda > Insecta > Hemiptera > Aphalaridae > Pachypsylla > Pachypsylla venusta. Next base: position 21,377,290 of record CM022881.1, on the reverse strand, counting down.
AAATTATCAATAAGTATGTACAATTTGAAGATAATCTTTATATAGCCACCATGTACATTGGCGCATCCACTGAATATATCCTCAATCAACAATTAAGAAACGACATTGATACGGACACCTTTCAGAATAATCAAACTGTAGGTAGGTATTTATCCTCAATCAAAAATTAAGAAACGACATTGATACGGACACCTTTCAGAATAATCAAACTGTAGGTACGTATTTATCCTCAATCAACAATTAAGAAACGACATTGATACGGACACCTTTCAGAATAACCAAACTGAAGGTACGTATTTATCCTCAATCAACAATTAATAAACAACATTGATACGGACACCTTTCAGAATAACCAAACTGTAGGTACGTATTTATCCTCAATCAACAATTAAGAAACGACATTGAATCGGACACCTTTCAGAATAACCAAACTGTAGGTACGTATTTATCCTCAATCAACAATTAAGAAACGACATTGATACGGACATTTTTGAGATTAACCAAACTGTAGGTAGGGATTTATACTCAATCAACAATTAAATAATGACATTGATACGGACACATTTGAGAATAACCAAACTGTAGATAGGGATTTATACTCAATGAACAATTAAGTAATGACATTGATACGGACACATTTGAGAATGATCAAACTGAATGTAGGTATTTATCCTCAATCGAAAATTAAGTAACGACATTGATATGAACATTTTTGAGAATAACCAAACTGTAGGTAGGGATTTATACTCAATCAACAATTAAGTAACGACATTGATACGGACATTTTTGAGAATAACCAAACTGTGGGTAGGGAGATATACTCAATCAACAATCAAGTAACGACATTGATACGGACACATTTGAGAATAACCAAACTGTAGGTAGGGATTTATACTCAATCAACAATTAAGTAACGACATTGATACGAAAATTTTTGAGAATACCCAAACTGTAGGTAGGGATATATACTCAATCAACAATTAAGTAACGACATTGATACGGACTCATTTGAGAATAACCAAACTGAATGTAGATATTTATCCTCAATAATCGAAAATTAAGTAGCGACAATGATACGAACATTTTTGAGAATAAGCAAACTGTAGGTAGGGATTTATACTCAATTAACAATTAAGTAACGACATTGATACGGACACCTTTCAGAATAACCAAACTGTAGGTAGGGATTTATACTCAATCAACAATTAAGTAACGACATTGATACGGACACATTTGAGAATGACCAAACTGAATGTAGGTATTTATCCTGAATCGAAAATTAAGTAACGACATTAATACGAAAATTTTTGAGAATAACCAAACTGTAGGTAGGGATTTATACTCAATCAAGGATTAAGTGACGACATTGATACGGATACATTTGAGAATAACCAAACTGTAGGTAGGGATTTATACTCAATCAACAAGTAAGTGACGACATTGATACGGATACATTTGAGAATAACCAAACTGTAGGTAGGGATTTATACTCAATCAACAATTAAGTAACGAAATTGATACGGACTCATTTGACAATAACCAAACTGAATGTAGGTATTTATCCTCAATCGAAAATTAAGTAACGACATTGATACGGACATTTTTGAGATTAACCAAACTGTAGGTAGGGATTTATACTCAATCAACAATTAAATAATGACATTGATACGGACTCATTTGAGAATAACCAAAAAGGAGGTATGTATTTATCCTCAATCAACATGATAATAGTCATCGGAAGGGAATTACCTTGGTTCTACCTACCTCGGTAGCTCAGTGGTTAAGCGCTCTCCTGTTAAACAGGAGGGTGTGTGTTCGATCTCCTCATTCATTTGACCACATAAAAATAGAGCTCTAAATGTTAGGTGGTAGAAAATGCCTCAGGGATTAACCTCGCCTAGTTGTAACATTCCACTCCAGAGTCCATTTTTTTAAAAAAAAAAAAATTATGTTATGAGAGAAATTCAGATAGTTTTAACATTCGTGTCCCTCGGCGATTGATTTTTGACCGCTTGTTTTTTCGGGTGTTTTTCTTTTTCAAATTACTGCAATGGCCAATGGATATAAAGCGCCACCGAGATTTAATCAAAAGCATTATATTTTTCCACTAAAAAATTAGTTCTAGGGTCAGAATCTCATTACCGCCCGCTGTCTCTCGACATTTTTTTCTCCTTCTTATATTTTTTTCTAAATAACAATTATTCGATATTGTAATACAAGTTCAGAGATATGTATTTGACTTCATTATTAAATAGCTTCATTTGGATATTGTAATACAAGTTCAGAGATATGTATTTGACTTCATTATTAAATANTCCACTGAATAATAGCCGTGTGATCGTCACACATGGTTCATCCACTGAATAATAGCCGTGTGATCGTCACACATGGTTCATCCACTGAATAATAGCCGTGTGATCGTCACACATGGTTCATCCACTGAATAATAGCCGTGTGATCGTCACACATGGTTCATCCACTGAATAATAGCCGTGTGATCGTCACACATGGTTCATCCACTGAATAATAGCCGTGTGATCGTCACACATGGTTCATCCACTGAATAATAGCCGTGTGATCGTCACACATGGTTCATCCACTGAATAATAGCCGTGTGATCGTCACACATGGTTCATCCACTGAATAATAGCCGTGTGATCGTCACACATGGTTCATCCACTGAATAATAGCCGTGTGATCGTCACACATGGTTCATCCACTGAATAATAGCCGTGTGATCGTCACACATGGTTCATCCACTGAATAATAGCCGTGTGATCGTCACACATGGTTCATCCACTGAATAATAGCCGTGTGATCGTCACACATGGTTCATCCACTGAATAATAGCCGTGTGATCGTCACACATGGTTCATCCACTGAATAATAGCCGTGTGATCGTCACACATGGTTCATCCACTGAATAATAGCCGTGTGATCGTCACACATGGTTCATCCACTGAATAATAGCCGTGTGATCGTCACACATGGTTCATCCACTGAATAATAGCCGTGTGATCGTCACACATGGTTCATCCACTGAATAATAGCCGTGTGATCGTCACACATGGTTCATCCACTGAATAATAGCCGTGTGATCGTCACACATGGTTCATCCACTGAATAATAGCCGTGTGATCGTCACACATGGTTCATCCACTGAATAATAGCCGTGTGATCGTCACACATGGTTCATCCACTGAATAATAGCCGTGTGATCGTCACACATGGTTCATCCACTGAATAATAGCCGTGTGATCGTCACACATGGTTCATCCACTGAATAATAGCCGTGTGATCGTCACACATGGTTCATCCACTGAATAATAGCCGTGTGATCGTCACACATGGTTCATCCACTGAATAATAGCCGTGTGATCGTCACACATGGTTCATCCACTGAATAATAGCCGTGTGATCGTCACACATGGTTCATCCACTGAATAATAGCCGTGTGATCGTCACACATGGTTCATCCACTGAATAATAGCCGTGTGATCGTCACACATGGTTCATCCACTGAATAATAGCCGTGTGATCGTCACACATGGTTCATCCACTGAATAATAGCCGTGTGATCGTCACACATGGTTCATCCACTGAATAATAGCCGTGTGATCGTCACACATGGTTCATCCACTGAATAATAGCCGTGTGATCGTCACACATGGTTCATCCACTGAATAATAGCCGTGTGATCGTCACACATGGTTCATCCACTGAATAATAGCCGTGTGATCGTCACACATGGTTCATCCACTGAATAATAGCCGTGTGATCGTCACACATGGTTCATCCACTGAATAATAGCCGTGTGATCGTCACACATGGTTCATCCACTGAATAATAGCCGTGTGATCGTCACACATGGTTCATCCACTGAATAATAGCCGTGTGATCGTCACACATGGTTCATCCACTGAATAATAGCCGTGTGATCGTCACACATGGTTCATCCACTGAATAATAGCCGTGTGATCGTCACACATGGTTCATCCACTGAATAATAGCCGTGTGATCGTCACACATGGTTCATCCACTGAATAATAGCCGTGTGATCGTCACACATGGTTCATCCACTGAATAATAGCCGTGTGATCGTCACACATGGTTCATCCACTGAATAATAGCCGTGTGATCGTCACACATGGTTCATCCACTGAATAAGAGCCGTGTGATCGTCACACATGGTTCATCCACTGAATAAGAGCCGTGTGATCGTCACACATGGATCATCCACTGAATAATAGCCGTGTGATCGTCACACATGGTTTATCCACTGAATAATAGCCGTGTGATCGTCACACTTGGTTCATCCACTGAATAAATCATGTCGTCAGTTAATCTCACCCATCAAAATGATCACCCTTTACATCAGCGCTGTTCAACCTTTGTAAATCGGGACTCGCTGTAACTAGATTGAACAATTTTCGTGACCCCCCACCCCTCCCCCAAAAAGAAACGTCTGAGGTTGATAAATTATCTTTATTGTAATGGGTATACTCACAAAAAAATTTTCATTGAAAAAAGGCCAAGTTCCGCCCACTCTTCCCAAAAATTCTGCCTATGAAAGTAGTGATATCGATTAATGGGGCCAAGTTTTTTGTTGCTGCTGTATATCCCGCACTTAAATTTATTATTGGATATTCTTCTGTCTCAATTCTCTGAAAGTAATACCGACTTTACACTTGGTCAGTTTTTTCTAAGTGGATTCGTAAAATACCTCCTTTTTACAAACTGCCCAAGTGTAAAGTCGATATTACTTTAAGAGAATTGAGACAGAAGAACGTACAATAATAAATTTAAGTGCGGGATATACAGCAGCAACAATAAACTTGGCCCCATTAATCGATATCACTACTTTCATAGGCAGAATTTTTTTGGAAGAGTGGGCGGAACTTGGCCTTTTTTCAATGATAATTTTTTTGTGAATTATCAATACTTTTTTAAAGATTACATAGGTATATGTAACTGATTATTTGGCCGTTTTTCCTTTATTTCTTCTTCTTTTTGATTACACAACATCTCGGAAACCAGGAAATTTCTGTGTAAACCGGACCCAAATATCCAATAAAATCTAACACAAAAATATTAATAAAGTAATATGCACTACAAAGCAAATTAAAACAGCAATATTTATAGTGTATCTTCTTCCCAGAAGTTATGAACTGAAAGTTAACGAATTTCAATTTTGACATTTGCGGGTTTAATTGAATTTAAGTTTCTCTACCTGCATGCAAGATTTCAGCGTCTTAGCAGTTGAAACTAGATTTCGTGCATTTTCTTTCCTGAAGCGGAACCGTTTTGAAGCACTGGTAGTAAAAGACTGAATATATTTATTTTTCCATTCAATTGCATGTAAATATCTTCCTTCATGCAAGATTTCAGCGTCCTAATATCATTTCAAACTAATTTTCGATCATCTCCTTCCCTAAAGCGGAACCGTTTTGGAGCATCAAATATAAATTATTTCCTTCTGAATTACATGTAAATATCTAACTTTATGCAAGATTTCAGTGTTTTATCAATTAAAATTACATTTAAATACGTTGTACTGTCTTCCCTAAAGCGACACCGTTTTGGAGCACTTAGAATTAAAAAGTTCAAATTATCGGATTTTTTCCTTTACTTGGATGTCAATTGCTAACTTCATACAAAATTTCAGCGCTCTAGGTATACGGGAAGTGCCTCAAACTTTTATGATGAGTGAATAAATCAGTTAGTCAGTGAGTGTCCAAAAGTGCAAACTTTGAAATTACATATCTCCCGCCCGGGTTAGCATTAACTTTTGAAGTTTATCCTGTAGTGTTGTACTATACTGCGGAATGCATGATCAAAATTTCAATTGCCTATCCTGTATAGAACCGTATATCTGACGGTGTGAAAAACCTGGTGAATTGCTTTGTGTAAAGATACACTGGTTCTTTCCGGAACTTGGCCTGGCGCACTGCAGAGCGCTCAGATATGTTGTTGGAAGGTGCCATGTGCCATGTTGTTGTATCCTGTTTACATTTTTGGTTCATCGAGTAATATGGATCTGTGCTTTTTCCCCTTCTTCTTCTTTTTTTGGTACGAAAATTCCGTCTCGCTTAGATAAGTTGAGGAAAATGCTTTTACACTATTTTTTTCAACCTCAGAACAAACAAGAGGAGAAGGAAACTGAGGGCAGGACAGGAGAAGTACACGACTGGAGAAGATCATAAAAACTAATGGAAATTAAACTCATTTAGGGACGGAAATAATATTTCAATTGAAAAATTGAAAGAAAGGGAAAAACGTGTTCCTAACATGATGCCTATTGAGGTCAGAAATACCTAATGATATATTTTATTCTGAAAAACATTTTTTACATCGAGCAGAGATACACACCTGAATTTAGCTTGGGGCCCCTTTTGGGGGTCTCAACACCCACATTGGGGACCGGTGCACTAAATTACCGTCAAGTCTATGATTATCATCACTCAGTTACATCTACCTTTAATTTTCCAATAACTCTATGATCACTGATCATGCTCACTCAATTCCATGATCATAGATCAACATTTACATTACTATCAACTCTATGATCACTGATCGCGCTCACTCAATTCCATGATCGTAGATTAACATTTACATTTTCATCAACTCTATGATCACTGATCACCCTCACTCAATTCCATGATCATTGATCAAATTTTACATTTCACACATTGACCTCACCCAGTCTATGTAGGAAGAAAAATTTCGCTGGATTGAAAACTGGTTTATTCAAATAAAAATATTACTATTATCCACATATGACAAAGCAACATGTAGTCCAAACCATGGCGATCAAGCGATCATGTTTTGGAAGTACAATAATGGTTCAACTGACTCTACGTCGTATTTCTAAATGATTGTTTTAGGTGTGTTTAAATATGAAATTGATGGAAAAATTGGATACGGCATGTTGGATCCTACAAATGGCTTCATTAAAATTATTCATGTGAAGGAAGACCAGATTGATTTTCCTGATCAATACGACCCTTATTTGAGTACGTATTATATGTATACAGGGTGTCCCAAAAGTCCGAGACCACCTGAATATTTTTTCAACGGATTTTTGTGGAGTTTTGAATGTTATTATATCCCAAATTATCCAAATTAAACCACCTGATGGTGTAACCAATTTTTCCGGGGCGGGTCCGGGGGGTCTAACTTTTGTTTTTTAAATAAGAACCCCTATCTGGAAATACATTTTCAAAAAGACAATAAAATTGGAAGTACTTTGCAAAAAGATTAACACGTCTAGCGTGTTTGGTTTCAAAATGGCGGCTATTTGAAATTTTCAAGATATGATGTTTAAAACTAGTCAAATTATTTCTAAACAAGGCGAAATGTCTAAAACTAGGCGAATTATGTCTAAAAAAACAGGTTTCTCGACATTGGTGTGCTATGCAATTAATGAATATCCCATTGCAAATAAATCGCCTAGTTTTAGACACTCTTGGAAGTCGTATTTTGAAAATTTCAAATAGCCGCCTAGACGTGTGATTTTTTTTTTTTGCAAAGTACCTACTTCTAATCCTATTATCTTTCTGAAAATGTATCACAAGATGTTGGTTCGTATTTAAAAAACAAAAGTTTGACCCCCTGGGGGCCATATGGGACCCGCCCCTGAAAAATTGGTCACACCATCAGGTGGTTTAATTTGGGATATACTGCAATGCAAAATTTCAAAACTCTACATAAAGGCAAAATTTCAAAACTCTACATAAAGGCAAAATTTCAAAACTCCACATCAGGTGGTCTCGGACTTTTGGGATACCCTGTATATTGAATATTAGGAAAATAATTTTATTTCTTAAGCTGGTAGGTATCACACTATTATTATATATATGTATTATATACCTATTATGAAAATAATCTTAATTATTAAGCTGGTAGGTATCACACTATTATTATATGTATATATTGTACATTATGAAAATAATCTTATTTATTAAGCTGGTAGGTATCACACTATTTGTCATGATGCCAAATTTTGTCATTTTTTCGACTTCAAACAGTGTGACCAGCAACTATATTTGATTCAATACGCTACTGGATTGCTTTGATATCAAACACTAAGGTGACCATCATTTGTCGAAATATTCTGATTGGTTTTTCGTTTGTTTTTTTCAAAATTATTTCATTAATTATTTATTACCTATCTTTATAATATATTTCTGCGGCGTCTATGGACACCCAACTCTTCAATTGATCTTGCATGTATTTCAAAATCGAAAATTACTTGAATGGCTACTGGTTCAAAAAAAGACTTCAAAAAATACTCACTCAATTTATTATACTAACAGAACATTACTCACTCTATTTATTATGGTTCCAGCACAATACTCACTAATTTTTTTATGTTTCAGGTGGTTCACGATTTCGGATGCTTCCCCACATAAGAATCAACGATCATAACATTGCAGAATATACAAAACCTTATATGATAAATGGTGAAATAAACGGTGGAGATTTAATTGTCTTGTACTACATCAAATTACCATATTGTTCTGCGCTAAAAATTACAGCTAAGAGAGATCTTTTGTCACCCTTGCGGACGATAGAGGCGAGAAATGAAACGGGTCACACTCAGATTAAACTTTCCATCAATTTACTTCCAATTCCAAAACTTAGTCCCATGTTCATCTTAAGAAGCGAACTTTTTTCAACAGATTATAAATATATTACCTCATATTTCACATCAAGAGGATTTGTAAGTACCTTCATTTTCACATCAGGAGGACTTGTAAGTACTTCCATTTTCACATCAGGAGGACTTGTAAGTACCTCAATTTTCATATCAGGAGGACTTGTAAGTACCCCAATTTTCACATCAGGGGACTTGTAAGTTACTCCATTTTTACAGCTGGAGGACTGACTTGTAAGTACCTCCATTTTCACATCAGGAGGACTTGTAAATACCTCCATTTTCACATCAGGAGGACTTGTAAGTACCTAATTTTCACATCAGGAGGACTTGTAAGTACCCCAATTTTCACATCAGGGGGACACTTGTAAGTTCCTTCATTTTTGCAGCTGGAGGACTGACTTGTAAGTACCTCCATTTTCTCATCACAGAAGGACTTGTAAGTACCTATCTCAATTTTCGCATCAGGAGGACTTGTAAGTACCTAAATTTTCACATCAGGAGGACTTGTAAGTACCTATCTCAATTTTCGCATCAGGAGGACTTGTAAGTACCTAAAATTTCACATCAGGAGGACTTGTAAGTACCTATCTCAATTTTCGCATCAGGAGGACTTGTAAGTACCTCTATTTTCACATCGGGAGGACTTGTAAGTACCTAAATTTTCACATGAGGAGGACTTGTAAGTACCTCCATTTTCACATCAGGAGGACTGTTTCAGGTTGTATTAGTTCTAAGAAGCAATTATTTGATTTTGACTAATTCGTTTAAGGAGGACTTGTAAGTACCTCAATTTTCACACATGCGTGGATATAGGGGAGGGCCCAGGGGGCACATGCCCACCAGTTTTTTTAAGCGGGCGGTGTTTCTCATATTTCATTATACCTAAAAATGTAGAAAAAAAATAAAATGAATGGTGATCCGCTGTGTCTTTTATCCCATTGAGGTGGGGGGCACGGGCCCCTAAATAATTCCCAATCCTGGAACTAAATAGAAATACGTACCTAAATAACAAATCGTCAAAAATCTGTCTTCCGTCATAACACATTTTTTTCGTCATCACGCTTATAAAATCTCTTATCACCCTTGTATTTGTGGTATAAGCTCTACAGCTTTTAACAAATTAGGTATCGTACCTCGATAAACATTGCATTAAAAAGTACTGCCCAGGACTCGAACCCCCGCCCTCTAGGTTACGAGTCCCCCCCCACAAAACAAGAGGATGTTCCGCGCATGTTTTCACATCAGGAGGACTTTTTCATGTGGTATTAGTTCTAAGAAGCAAAGATAATTTGGTTTGACTAATTCGTTTAATAGGGCAGATAAAATACTACAGCGTGTCCAGAATGACCGGTCAACCACCTTAACTTTTAAGCAGCTTGGAATTTTTGGAATTTTGAAAAGCTCTAGGGGAAGGAAAAGGGCCATGGCCAATCGAATGATTATGGTGAGATCCCTGGAAGTGACATTTCTTGATAAAAAAATGTCGATTTCTCAAGAAATTTGAATGGGATGGTACAAAAATTTTTTGTTCAAATGAAAGTATAAATTAATTACAAATTTCATTTTTTTTTTTTTTTTTTAGAATANTTTTTTTTTTTTTTTTTTTTTTTTTTTTTTTTTTTTTTCAATAATCACATGCAGGAACTAGAGGGGTCTAAATGTTAATTTTGATGCACCCTGCATAATGGTATTCATTTTAAACTTTGATGTAAAAGTTTCCTTATTGTTCCAAAAAAGGTTTCTCATCAACCAAAATGATTAAAAGTGAAAATTTTTGTGAACCTAACGTTCAAATGGGTAATGAACTCCACTTTTGACACCCATATACATTACCCATTTTAAATTTCATAAAAATTATTTATGTGTTTGGATTTTAGAGATTTGGCCTTAGTGGACCACTCGAAAACAGTGCTCAAACATAAGTCGCATAATCCCTTCAGGCTCCGGAAAATAATTGTTTTGAATTTTATATGAATAAACGGCTCCCTTTTCTTCCAAAAGCGATAGTCAATTAAAGGAACTTATTGGGCCCGTTGGCGGGGCCCCTGCCAAAGACGCACCCATATGCGCCCATTTTTTTTTTTTTTTTTTAAATATCATTAAATGATGTCATAGTTACGCATTTTCATTTTCATTAAAAATGGTTATGTGGTTTTGATTTTAGAGATTTGGTCCAAATGCCACGTTCTAGGTCCTGAATTGAGAATAAAAAGATAAAAATAGTGATTACCTAATTAATTTTCAATACTTTAAATAATCCTTGTTGGCGTATACATTATTTTTTTAAAAAAAAATTCATGTGAAATTACTGAACTATATTCTTTTAAAGAGAATTTCCATTTTAAGGAGATTGTTGGACCCCTCTGAAGGCACCTGACAGAGACACGCCCGCATGAGACTATTGAGTTTAGATAACATGATTCCATAATAAATGATTTTAAATTTCATCAAAATTGTTATGTGATTTGGTTTTCAGAAATTCGGTAGCAAAAAAGTTGTTCGAGGCCCTAAGGGCGCCCCTGGGGTCGATATCGAGAAGAAGAAAGACTGGTTCGGGCTTTTAGCCCATGGATGACCTGTACCAAATTTCATCAAAATTGGACCAGCGGTCCAATTTTGATTGCACATGATTCCGTACGTACGTACGTCGTACGTCATACGATATACGTCGGACAAATCGGTTTTTGACCCCATAGCTCCAAAGTTTTCCAAAGTTAAAAAGTGACAAAAATATTGCCCTAAAGCAATAGAAAATGAAATATTTATTTTGGGTTTCTGGTTCCCGTCAAAATTTTTGGACGAAAAAATATTAAAATTTTCTGCACGATTACAATACTTTAGCTTCTATAGGATGAGTAAAAAAATAGTTTATACATAAAATAACATCTAACTTCACTAACAAAAATGGAAAACGCCAGTGACTATATTTAGCCAAGTTTAAAATCATTTAATTGGCAATACTTTGTCAAAGGGTATAAATTGTTTTGTTTTTCTATTTTTTTTTTCTTTTAGCGAACTCAAATTGAAGAAATCCTCAATCCTATATTGCCTTTTATGGGTTACAAATCAATGAAAGTTTTAATGGATAAAGCTTCAAACGTTGGATCTGTGGCACGTGATAAAGTATTCCTTCGTCTGTACAACAGACTAATACATGAAAAACTTGGAATCATTTATGACCTCGACGCTCTCAAACAGGCCTGGAATGAAAATTATGGATTAACCGGCGAGTAGTATATAATATAACAAGCTGCACTTTTTTTAGTAGGAGGCAATTAAATAAAGGGTTTTGTGTTACACTGATGTGGTATTAACTTTGTGTTACAGATGCGCGCGCATCTTAAAATTTTACTCCCATCATTTCATAACGCGCCATTTTTTCAAATTCACTTTGGAAAATAGCGGAGTTTTTCAAAATTTGCAAATACTTTGAAACGCAAAAATGTTTGTAGGGACAAAAATAAAGATAACAACGTGATTAAGCACTAAAAAATTTGTGATTTGATATGTCATACAGCCAAATATCTTTGGAAAATATTGCAAATTTGTAGCAATACGCTTGTTTTTTTATGTTTTTTTTTTTTTTTTTTTTTTTTTTTTTTTTNAAAAAAAAAAAAAAAAAAAAAAAAAAAAAAAAAAAAAGGACACAAACATGTTCTTTACAACTGCAATTATCAATCGATGATGTAGTGTGCAAGTTTTATTGGATCCATGATTTTTCCACTTAGTTTATCAGTGAGTCGCGTTTATTCATTAACCCTAGGATTGCCAAGCTCTATTCAATTACATGCATTGCCAAGGGGGGGGGG
>CM022881.1:21280185-21364634 GCA_012654025.1 Pachypsylla venusta | reverse complement strand
AAAGTACCCGCGCCCAAAGTTTGGCTTCAATATCATCCCTTAGAAGGCTTAGAACATACATATTTTTATATACTATGATGGAAAATATTGTTTGTCGCAATTATTAAAGGTCTCATTAAAATAAGTATCATACATTGATCACTATAAGCATTTTGCTAAAACGCGGGTACTTTGTACCCCCCCCCCTTGGCAATGCTAGGGTTAATATAATGAGCTTTTAAAACATGATTTAAGGTAGTTAGATACCTACCTATACTACTTAAGTGAGTTTCTATCCAGGTTAAAACAGATGTGGTATTTATGTACGTTAAAAACAGTAGGTCTCATGCTTTCAATATTGTTGAAATTATTCAATGTAGTAGGGAGATAATTAATCCTAGGTACATATCTATTGTTGTGTATAGGTATTGTGTACCTACGCCGGTATCTACGTGCTATAAAATATGTACGCACGTGATGTGTCAATGAACGCCGGATTTGGTGCCTATAAAGTAATAGGCACCAATAATATGATTCTATGGAATCCCATGCACCGAGTACCATTATATTTATGATGTTTACATAAATATTTTATGTAACTACCTACAGGGGCGGATACAGGTCTTCAGTTGAGGGCGATCAAGCGTTGAGCTTTTGAGCTCATGTGATATTTAGTACTGATGTGATATTTAGTACTTATTAAAAATGATTTTTTTTAGAAAATAAGTCTATACAAGATGTTCAAGGAAAATAGCTCGACTATTACCTAACAGACTTCGCAATTAGCCAATCTGTAATTTTTTAGTATGAATATTTCACACACGAAATTATGCGTTTTCTTTAAAAAACAAATTTCTAAAGTCTGTTTTCGAGGGGTGTGGGGCTAAGCTGTGGGAGGGGGGCGATCGCCTCTACCGCCCCCCTCCGCCTGTATTCGTTACAGGCGGGGTATCATAAGTAATAAATTTGTGTTGATTCCAGATGGCACCAAAGCGAACACCACAAAGAGCAGTCCCCTGAAAATAGCTGTGAAAGAATTGAAAGAAGGAGGGGCGTAACGGACGATTAGTAAAAAAAGTATAACATTCCGATAAACACATTAAGGTACAGTATCCAGAATACGGAGATGAAAATGCGAGGAAGGAAATCCTACCTCACTACTGCAGACGAAATGGCTTTCGTGACCTGGCTATGTACTAGAAAAAGATACCCCAAAACGAAAAGAGAAATAGTGAAAGCAGTGCAACAGTACGTTCGGAAACACAATCTTGAAATCCCCTTCACAGATGATGCACCAGGAAGAAAATAGCTTCATGTTAATTTATTGTATCTCAATATCAAAATAAAGATTTTTAAATTCCTTTTGAGTTCATTTTTTTTTTTTTTTTTTTTTTTTTTTTTNAAAAAAAAAAAAAAAAAAAAAAAAAAAAAAAGCAAGGGTCCAAAATTAGGAACAAAAGGACCAAAATTACGAACAAAAGGGCCAAAATTATGAAACACTAGCTCTTTTTTCACTAAATATTTTTTGATTTTTATCCTGCGTAAAAATTGGCAAATGTTAATATAGAATCATGTTTACAACTAAATTCCCTTTCAAATAACAGCGAAAACATTTTTCTACGATAATCTGGTCCGGAGATATACGGTTTTGAATGCCAACATTTCCTTAAGGGGGTCCAATATATGGTACAATTACCCTAAATGTATATGTGAATGTACGCAGAATTTGACGTAAACTCTGAATATGCAATCCAATATTTATGCTTGTATTTAAAAAACCAAAGATAGTACCTTTTTCGCGAATACCGCGATGTTTTTTACGGTGGCGAGTATAGTTGCAAAATCGGCCCATTAAAAATTGGAGAATTACGTATTTTTTCATTCCTCGAAAATTCCAACACGTTCGGAGAAAACTCACTCATAAATTGCGAGACACCCTGTATACATCGTGTCCCAGAATGATCGGTCACCCTCCCTTAACTTTTGAACGGATTAGAATTTTAAAATTTTGAAAATACCTATCTAAGGATAGGAAAAGGGTCATGGCCAGTGGAATGGTGCTGAGATACAGGTTCGACCCCCGGAAGTGACTTTTATTGACAAAAAGTGTCAATTTTTCAAGAAATTTATATAAAATGGTACAAATATTTTTCGTTCAAATAAACAAATAAAATGAGGACTCCAAAATAATTCAAAATAATAATCAGGGGCGCAGCTAGAGGGGTCTAAATTTTAATTTTGTTACACCCTGTTTTTAGCAGTGTCGTAAGAGGACAAAATCAAATCTCATTTTTCTACTGGAAGTTTAAAACTGGCCGTTTTGAAAAAAAGTGATCAGTAACTTAAGTAAGGAAACATTTCAGCAAAAAAAGAAAAATATTATCCTTCTCATTTCTTTCACAGCGGGGCCAGAGGAATGAGGAAATTTCAATGCAATTACATAAAAAATGACTTGCATCTAAAACCAGTGTTATTTCCTATGAAATTGCATTGAAATTTTCAATACATTTTCATAGTAAAATTTGAGAAGGTGAATGTTTTCCTTTTTTCGCCAAAAGATTTCCTTATTTAGGTTAGTTATCACTGCTTGTCCTAAACTACTTTACATCAGACTTTCTACTCAAAAATTGACGTTTTACAAACTGATCTATATTTTTAACTTCCGGGAGAAAAATAAGACTTCACTTTGTCCCCTTACAACACTGATGAAAATAAAAATGTACACTTCTGATGGTTTAACCTATTTTTTGGAACACAAAAAAGGAACATTTACATCAAGTTTAAAATAAACACTGTTATACATTGTGTACCAGAATTAAAATTTAGAACCCCCCGAACTGAGTTGCTTTTTTTTTTTTTTTTTTAAAAAAAAAAAGTTTTTTTTCCTTACTTGAACAATATATATTTGACCATTCAATTTAAATTTCTTGAGAAATCGACACTTTTTGCAATAAAAGTCAATTCCAGGGGTCGAAACTATATCTCCTGATAACCATTTAATTGGCCAATGGCCCTTTCCCAAATTCATAAATTCCAAGCTGTTCAAAAGCTACGGGGTGGTTGGCTAGCCCTTCTGAGACACGCTGTGTAGTTGGGAGCCTTCGGCTGTTATTGCAGCTCTCCACAAAATGAATTAGATTTGACAGCCTTCGGCTGTTGTCGCAGGTCCTAGAGAAAATATTGTTAGAATTACATTTGGCAGCCTTCCGATGTTGTCGCAGATCTCTAGTAAAAAAAATATATTTGAATTAGATTTGTCAGCCTTCTTTCTGTTGTTTCGCAACTCCATAGTAAAAAAAAATATTTAAATTATTGTGTTGTACGTAAACTACAGCCAGTATATTGATTGAATAATAACTTCTAGAAATATTCTGTGTGGTATCAGTTGCATCATAATTAGGTGGCATCATTGTGTTTGTGTTGTAGTAAATTACAGTCAGTATATTGATTGAATAATAACTTCTAGAAATATTCTGTGTGGTATCAGTTGCATCAAATATTAAACAATATTAAGTAGAACAAACAACTCATCTGACAGTTCATTAACCGAAACGTTAAAATATTTAAGTTAAACCAGGGTGGGATCCAGGCTAAAATATTGGGGGGGGGGGAAGGTAGTATTCGCATGAGAAAATAATCTATAGGTATGAGGTAGTTTCATATTTCAGTAATTTGTTTCACCTATTGCAAGAACTTTTTTTGGGGGGGCTCTCCCCCAGTTCCCTCCCGTGGATCCGCCCCTGTGTTAAACAATATCGATTGTTTAGAGTTAATGGGTAATTGCATTTGGCTGGAATCAATACCATCAGCCAAAAGAAAACTGGGAAAAACCCTAACGGTCGATCTGAAGGAAAATTTTTAGATCGAGCGTCTTATAAATGAATTCTAATTCTAGCATACGACGCAACGCGACGATACAACATCTTAAAGTATTTTACAAAATTCCTGAATTCCAATAAAGACCAACTTCATATTATAAATTCTATCGCTGGTAATTTTCAACATTGTTCTCATTTCTATTATACACTCTGAATCAAAATTAGCGCAACAAAACTAATTCCGCAAAAAATATAAAAATAATGAACCCTACGAGACCGAAATGGGTTAAAATTGATAAGACTATCTGTGTAACAATTATTTGTAATGAAAATGAAATGGATACATTATACACATACCTACATAATATTTATACTGGTTACAGATGAGCGAGAACTTAGAAATTGATTTTGACATGTTTTTGTAAAGTTTAATTTTGAGTGATTCGATTAAATTTTGATGGGTCTTTTTGATTTTTGATAATCTGACGTCAGTTTTGTATTGTGATTTAATTGAGAAGGTTATAATGTGTGATAAATGAGCGTCAAAATGAAATTTTGAGTGTAAGAGCCCGGATCTATTGTTGAAGCTGGGTTAACGCAGTATGAGGTGGCCAGACGCCTCGGGGTGCATCGGTCAACGATCGGGAGGATTATGACTCCTTTGTGAGTAGTGACAGCAGACGTCGCGGTCAGGGCCGCCCGGGGTCCACAGAGCCGAGGGTCAACCAGTATTTGTCACTTTTGGCGTTGAGGATTAGGACGAGGAACAGTACAAGGCAACAACAGATCGTCTGGAGTGCGCGGAGGCTAAACATTTCGACATCAACTGTTCGGAGAAGACTCAGAGAAGATGGTTTAAGAAGTCGCAGGCCTGCTACAGCACCCTTCGCAGACAGCATCGTGTGGCGCGTTCAGCTTATGCTCGGGAGCATGTGGATTGGACCGACGGGCAGTGGCACCATGCATTGTTCTCTGATGAAAAGCGAGTGTCTTTACAATCACCAGACGGCTGCGAGCGAGTGTGAAGGGGAGCGGGGAGAGGTACAATGACGCCTGCGTATCGACAAGGAAACCTTATGGAGGAGGTTCGATAATGCTCTGGGCCGGAATTTCTTATAATGGGCGCACGGAGCTTGTTAGTATCACAAAACCAGCTTTCAACGCAGAAAGGTATCTCAGGGACATCATTCAACAACATGTTGTCCCCTTATCCCGTATAGAAGGTGCAGACTTCATACTGATGCACGTGGCCGCAATAGTGACACAGTACATTCAATAGGTGAGGATAGCCACCCTACCCTAGTAGTCCGGATAAAATTTTTCTTAGAAATGAAAATTGTAATTACTATTGCTGTTTTTATTGTTTCCTATCTTATCTAACAGGTTAATTAAACTAAAACTCAAATAGTTAGGGGATTTAGAGTAGTGCCCCAAAATCGAGGTTTGGTGCCCCAAAAGGACCGATATGATATGTTACACCAGGGTGTGTGTTAATATTTCACCAAAAAGATCTTGCCAAATTTAGAGGTGTGCCTCAAATTTTAGGTTTGGTGCCCTAGAGAGCTCCCAGACGAAGATAGCGCCATGATACCCGACATATGTCGGTGATATATTACTTTTAAATTTCATTAATATAGGAGTGATTTTTTCAGAGAACTGCCCCATGTTTGAGATTTGGTACCTCAAAGGGTACCATCATGAAGATAGGCCCATGAGATCCATAATTTTCCGATGATATGTAACACTGAGTGTGTGTTTTACATTTTATCATACCTAATTGAAAAACTTATAGGAGTGCCCCGAATTCGAGAATTGTGTCCTCAAGGGCCCTTAAAACGAAGAAAGCGTCACAAAATATGTCGGTGATATGTTACACAGATAGCCCCATGAGATTCGAAGTTTGTTATATTACAAAGCGTGTATGTTTGAAATATCATCAATTTCGGGCTTACCGTTTGGGTTCTAGAGGGTCACCCCAAAAGACCTATATAGGGTTCGGAGGATGCCATCCCAACGTAGGTTTTGGCTCGAATTTTATTATGGCCTCGCAGAATATTTGTACCCAATTACATCAAAATGGAATGAATAACATAGGTTGTAGATGCACGAAAAAAATTTCGCGTATACTGGCGGACGGACAGACATTGTACTAGACCCGTATTTTTTAGTATAGTGGTCATAAATACTCCAGGAAATCAAAAAGAAAAAAGAAATAACAGACAATACAATACTTTATTTTCCTAATAAGGACGCAGATAAAGTAAAAATTACAAAAATCTGAGAATTATATCATAAGTTAATTAAGACTAATTACAAAAATTCTGTGATTTCCATTAAAATTTTCATGGAATTTTTTTTAAAAAAAAATATCTGGCTTAAGCAGTTTTTCAACCACTACTGGCACTTTTCATGGAATGTTTCAGTGCAAAATATAGGAAAATATTTTTTTCGAAAAAAAATCATGGGAATTATTAAATTTTTACTTTCCTTATTCTATAAAAGGAAAGTATTGTAATGGGCTGAAATTTTTGATGTCGAGTTTTCAATGCCAAAACACGTTTTGGGGTCCCCAGAGCCCAAATCTGGAGTTTCAGCCATTAGTCCGTGTGTGTGTGTGTATGTGTGTGTGAGTCTGTCCGTATGTCTGTCTGTCCGTCTGTGAACAAGATAACTCAAGTGCTAGAGACTTGAAGTTTGGTGTGTATGTCAGTTTTATGCCATGAACGTCAAAATAAGCTTTTGGTGGAAATCAAATATACCTTTGGCGGTTTTATGCCGCTTTTTAGTGGGTTTCGCATATCCTGCTTAAAATGAAAACGGTAATAGCTAGAACTTTAAACTTTGTTCCTATTCATATCACTTTCACACAAGAAGTTGAAAACTACAACTTAGATTGAAGTGCAATATATTGTTGGCCGCTAATTAGAGGTTGAAGACCGTTTTTTGGTTGTTCTGTCTAAGACCAAAATGGAAAGAGCTAGAACTTGAAATTTGGTGCCTATTCATATCAATTTTATAAATGAAATTGAAGAATGCAACTTAGTTTGAAGTGTAATATATTGTTGGCCGCTGTTAGAAGTTGAAGGCTGGTTTTTGGGAGTTTCGCCTAAAACTAGAATGGAAAGAGCTAGAACTTGAAACTTGGTGCCAATTCATATTAATTTCATATAATAAATTGAATAATGCAAATTAAGTTTAAGTATCAAGAAGCGTAATATATAATTGTATTTCCGCTCTGGGAACTTCAAAACTTGTTTTTGCATTGAAATCTCGACACTGAAAATTTCAGCCCATTATGGGTACATTACTTTCTTCTTTTTTTATAGATGAGGGAGGTCGCGTGATGTTCACACCATATTTTTTAGAAAAAATCATGGAAATTATTCTTACTGCAAATTTAATTTCTGTTTTATCAATCCTAACTATTTTTCTGTACCATTAGCAAAAAAACGTTACACGTGATTTTGTATAGGGAAGTAGGTAATGAATTTTGGTAAAAACACAAAATGGACGCCAATTTGAAAACCAAGCAAAAGCGGACTATACCTACATGTGGGAGTAAACATATAGGTATCGTTGGAAATAATTACTCCTATAACAATAAACTATTTAAAATAAATTATTAATAAAGGCAATATTGATTTTAAAAAATTCAATTTTCAATAGTACTCAGATTATCATCGTCAGGCCGAAATTGACTCCACGGTGTTCAGAGTAGAATTGAGGGTATCAGAGTAGTAGATGTTAATACCTCGGTTTGAAGCAGAATTTTTTTAAAGGCTGAATGCTGAATGCCCTTTCTAACACCAAAACTTCTGTATTTACACGGCCTTAGGACCGTCACCTAATGAAGCTCGTTTGCTTTCCTCGGTGGCTACAAACTTTTGCTTTTTAAGAAAATTAAAGTGTGGCCTATTAAAAAGAAATAGTCTTTCTTGGCTTTCTTGGCGTTATTTTAATTTCTGGTTCATATGTAATTGTGGACAACTCAGTATAAATTAAATATTAATAAATAATAAATAAAGGAATTTATTTGTGTTAAAGCTAATGCTATGTCACAATGCACTTTCCCATATTATTACTAAATTTGTTGTCTTCGCTTGGATTCGAACCAACAGCCTACTGGTTACGAATCCGTCATTCTTACCAACTAAGCTACTGAGGCTGGTTAAATTGAATATTAGATATTAAATATTATTGAAAAATTGATTTCCGCTAAACTGAGAAGAAGGGATTTCAAGCAGATGTAAATAGTATGTCCAAGTATGGGACCTAGTAATAATGACCAAATATCGTGTTCATAGCTTCACCGGAACTGGTGATACAGTTCGTGTAAATATACACGCACTGTAGTCGCCAGGATTGACTTGGAACTTGGCCTGGCGCACTGCCGTGCGCCTAGATTACGAATATTTTTTTTTTATTGTACCTATACAAGTAATAAAAAAATATGCTTCATTAAACATTATGTGTTGTATAACTTGCCGCGCTATGTCTGCAGATGGATGTTTTCAATTAAACATTATGTGCTGTATAACTTGCCGCGCTATGTCTGCAGATGGATGTCTGGCATCTATATAATGTACTCTCGCCATTCTTAGGAAAGATGTAAATTTGTCATCATATACAATGTCTACATATCTTTTCAATTTAAGTAGCAAAACGTCTCTATGTATGTTCATATGTCTTGCTGCGGCATTTGTCGAGTCCTGTGGAAACAAATTGTCAGATACATAATTCAAATAAGAAATATTATTGAGTATGTGTGTAGTCAGTAGTCAAGGCCGTACCCAGGAGGGTCCGGGGGGTCCTGACCCTACCAAAATTTCAATCGTTCTTTTTAATGAAAACACTCTAATTTGCACGTGACCTATAATATTAAAAAAAAATAAGAACAATAACAACAGCAGAAAAAAATCAACAACAAAAACAACAACAGCAGCAACAACATCAACAACAGCAAAAACAACAACAGCAGCAGCAGCAACAATTAAAAAATCATCACCTTCCATGAAAATAATTTTCAGGTCCTGGCTTGGCTGTCAATGCTTCGGACCCCCCCTCGTTCCCGAAAAAAAAACTTGGGTACGGCCCTGTTTGTAAACATTTTGAAATATAAGAAATTCTAATTCATTTTGTATTTACTTGTAGTCGATAAAAAATAAATTAGAAATTCTTATATTTACATGATTATTTTTATATACAGCGTGTCCCAGTATAATCCCCCTTTAACTTTTGAACGGCTTGGAATTTTTCAAAATTCTAAGGCTCTGGGAATAGAGAAGGGGACATGACCCATGGAATGGTGATAGTGAGATCCAGACCCGAACCGTCGAAGTGACCGAGAGTGTTAATTTTTCAAAAAAATAGAATTGCATTATTTTTTAATATACCTAATAAAAATGTTAATAAAATATGAATATCTTAATGCAAGGTCGTAATTAGAATTTCGCTTCGGGGGGGGGGGGGGNNGGGGGGGGGGGGGGATGGACTGGGATGACCGAAACCGAAACTAAATGTAACAAAGTATAGTGGCTTCTTCATTTCATAGGTATATATTTAGGATAGCTCTATACATTTAATTAAGCAGATACGAAGTAAACAATATCAACAAAAGCATCAAGAACAACAACAAAAAACCACATTTTGCTTTTTCCCGATATCGCCCCCAGGGTTAAAATCAGTAAGTATACAATCATTTTATCTAAAATAAATGGACCCACGCGAGTAATCATAGCAATATTTTACCTAAAGACATTGGTCCGTGGAGGCGTAACTTCACCAGCGACCGCTCCATTTAGAGGATCCAGCAGGTTCCCAAAAACGAATAAATATAAAAGTCCTCTAATTTTGATCAAATTTGGTACCGTAAAGTATGGTGAATAGGATCATTTTTCAACTTTGAAAACCTGTATCTTTGTGATTTTTTTAGTTTGGGTACATTTAAAAAAAAACTATCTGGATGCTATTCACCTGCGAGTCAGGACAATAGGATCACCTGCTGACTTCTATTCATTGAACCGGATTTTTCAGTCGGCAGATTAATAGGATCACAAAACTTGTTTTTAAAAAAAGTTTCAAAACAAAATTACGAAGAAAATGATACCAAAATGAACTTTTTGCGTTAAAGGGGGTCAAAAATATGTATTTTTTAAGAAAATAGGAACATAAAAATTTACTTAAATCTAAGAAAGTCTTACTTTCAGTCTTGGGAGTTATTAACATCTTGATCTTTGAGGGCAGCCAATGAGATAAATAGGTTAATAATAATATACAATAATAAAAACAGTGACATATTGCAGGATAAAAGCTTTAATGGGCACTGCTCCTATTCACTCCAATGATTTTTTATGTTCTTAATGCTGAGCCTATACACCCCGAAATTTTCAAAAAACGAGGCCTTTCAAGAAAAAACCCCTTTTGGGGCCCAAATATTTATCAAATCGTTATTTGGATGACTGCTAAGTATTCCGCACAAAATTTAAATTCGGAAAGTAATCTCCTGAGTCTAACAAATGTTTCCATAAAGGGTCTTATAGAAAACATTTTCCAGGGAACTTTTTGGTGGTGTTCATAGGGTGATACAAAATTATCCACAGGGTAGAAAGAAGGCGTGTTAGAAAAATCAAAAAATACTCTAAAGAAAGGTTGTGAAGTGGTGTACAATTTTTATCTATATAAAAATATTCCTATTATTAATAGAAATGGCATTTTTCTGTTAAAAGGCTTTTTAGTCAAAAGTGATCCTATTCACCACGCTGATCCTATTCACCCCACTTTACGGTATGCACAGTCAACTGAATATTGTATTAGACATTTTTTAGTATTCTACAGAAATTTCGGATTTGGGGAAAAATATAAAAGTCGTCCCATTATTATAAACTTTGATATATTGTGCCACCGAAAATTATATTAGAATTTTTTTCTTATCTTAATATATGAATCACAAAAGTGTATGTATGTACCTATGTATGAGGGTTGTCTGTTACAATACCACGGCCCAAACTGTAGCAGATAGCGAAAAATTAATGGGAATGGACAATAGACACCCCTAAATCATAATCTAAGACCCCAGAAAAATTATCAGAACTAAAATATGTCAAGCCTTTTTCGAGTTACGGCCAAATTTATAATTTCTTCACCAAAATCGGACAGTCACGGTCCGATAACTTAAAATTGGTCACGACAACATATCAACTCCAAGCGGGAAAGTTTTAGGTGGCCCTTTAGTCCTTATTTTAGAACATTTTCTGCAAAGGTATGGCCACCCATTCCAGAGTTACGAGTACGAATCCGGGAACGGGTAAAATAAAATTTAGAAAATACTAAAAAGTCAGAATGGCCGTGCACCAAAGGCGCCTGGCGAATGGCGAAACGTTTAAATCTTGTATTTTAAAGGTTGCAATATACAGGGTGGGCACAAACCAATACCCCCTCCCCAATTTCCATTGTCCTTGAAAAATAAAGATAGCGATATAAGATTTGTAGCGAAGCACGGGTGAAACAGCGAAGCACGGGTGAAACAGCTACTCATAATAAAGGAAAAGAAAGTCTAGTACGATTCTCCGTGCCTTAAAACATAAAATATGAAAACATTGAGGAAAAGTAACTTTTTTAAAAAAAATAACTTTTTTTTTTAATTTGAAAATAATTAACTAATATTCCTCTTACTCTCTGATGAACACTTTAACACTCACAAGAGTGAATTGTTTTGAACATCACACCATTTTCCTTGTCTATAAAAAAAGAAGAAAGTAATGTATGGGCTGAAATTTTCGATGTCGAGTTTTCAATGTCAAAACACGTGTCGAGATCCGCAGAACCCAATCTTGATTACACTTCAACCTAACTTGTATTATTCAATTTCTTGTATGAGATTGATACGAATAGGCACCAAATTTGAAGTTCTGGCTCCTTCCAATCTGGTTTTAGGCAGAACCGCCAAAAGCGGCCTCCAACCTCTAATTAGCGGCCAATAATATATTAGACTTCCAACTAAGTTGTATTTTTGAATTTCTTGTATGAAATTGAAATGTAATGGGCTGAAAGCGGCTGAAAGAGGCCTTCAACGTGTAATTTGCAATTTTTTAGGCAGAACCGCCAAAAAGAGGCTTTTAACCTCTAATTAGCGGCCAACAATATTTTATTTTTCATTTCTTGTATGAAATTAATATGAATAGGCACCAAGTTTAATATTCTAGCTGTTACCGTTCTCATTTTAAGCAGGATATGCGAAAAACGCTAAACAGTGGCATAAAACCACCAACGTTAAATTCGATTTCTACCAAAAGCTTATTTTGCCGCTCATGACATGAAGCTGACATACATAACAAATTTCAAGTATCTAGCACATGCCGGCCGTTCTTGAGATATCTTGTACACAGTCAGGCAGACAGACAGACAGACAGACAGACGCACACGGACCAATGGCATAAACTCGAGTTTGGCTCTGGGGACTCCAAAACAAGTTTTTACATTGAGCACTCGACATCGAAAAATTAAACCCATTACAATACTTTCCTTTTTATAGGATAAGGAAAGTAATAATGAAAGCAAAAAATATTTCTTTGTTATACAAAATTCAATACCACAGCCAAAAATACCAATAATTTGGTATTTTTGACATTGGAGGCCAACTTGGAGGAATTTTTCAAAGTCACGATGACTAAAATTAAATAGAATCGTACAAATATTTTTTTTTGTTCCATTGAAACTACACTTGTGTGCACAAAAACTGGATAACTCAAATAAGCCCTCTATATCTGTTGTTATACTCGTACTACACAGAATCTTACATATGAATTCTGAAAGGAAATATTCTCAACATTCAAATGAAAGTTTCCATTTTCTAATCCCACACATTAAAAAGCTTAAAAAATAATTTTGCTATAGGGTGTGAGAAAAGGAAGAAAACTCATCAATGCTAAAGGTAAAAAATCACAAGGAATGTATTGTTAATTTGTGTTCTTTGATATAATCAGTACTTGGTATTGCCTCCTCTGGCTCTTATTACTGCTCTCATCCGATTTGGCATTGATTGGATCAGGGAAACAACAGTTTCTTCTGGAAATCGTTCCCATTCTTCACTAAGGGCGTTCTTCAGCCCTGCGACGGTTTGGGGAGTTGGATCCCTTGCTCTATCAGCTCTTTTCAATAGATCCCAAAGATGTTTGATTGGGTTCATGGCCGGACTGAGCGCAGGCCAATCCAGTCTCAATATTCACCAAGTGCAGATATTCTCTGACACAGATTACTGTGTGAGGGCGAGCATTATCTTGCATGAGGACAAAATTTTCGCCAATAACAGTTGCGAAGGGGTACAACAAGTTCCTCCAGTATCTCCTGAATATATTGTTCACTTGTTAGTCCACCGTTGGCACCGCAGGGGATGAAATCCAATTCTGTTTTACCTTGAAGCAAAATTCCTGCCCACATCATACAGGAACCACCTCGAAAACTTACTGTTTCTTAGACAAAGCATTGCAAATATTGCTCACCCGGTCTTCTGTACACTCTCCCTCTCCTATCATTGCCATCTAAGCACACCATACTCTCATCAGTAAGGAAAACGCAGTCCTATTGCTCTTCAGTCCATTGTCGTGTTATCGACCGAATCTTAACCGTCTAGCTCGATGTGCTGCGGTGAGTTTAAAACCCGTAGCTGGTCTCCTAGGTGTTAGGTTGGCTTCCTTGAGTCATCGCCTCACAGTCCATTCACTTATAGACACATATCCCGTCCGTAGGAGCTCCTGACCAATCTGAACTGCATTCAAAGGCCTGTTGCGGAATGACTTTTTTTTTCGAGTTAGTGCTCACGGAGGTGGAATCCTTCATATCACCTGACAACGGACACCCCAGAAAGTGGAGAACCCGAACCCAGGATTAGGACGAATATAAGNCCCCCCCCACCGCGCGCGAATTTTCCAGCAAAGGTGTTGCGGAATGACTGCATCACTATAAAACGACCATTCCGTTGACATGTCTTTCTTGTTTTGCCTGTACAAGGTCTTCTTTTGAAGGAGTCTGTCTCTTGATATCTTTGTAGGATTCTCGAAACAGTTGATTGGTCTATACCCAACTGTGCAGCCACTTGACTTTGAGTGCAACCGTGTTGCAGTATTGCAACAATTTGAGCGGATTGTCTGGAGATGTGTCCATTTGGACAAAAAGAAGTAAAATTAATGATAAATCATCATCGTTGTTTTTTGTCTAAGAAAATTGGAAATTATCTGGCAAAATTAGTAAAAAAACAATATTTTCCAAGAAAGCCACGCTCAAATTTTTGCTACCTTTCTGACACACTATGAGAAAAGTGAATTTTCAGGTTTTTGAATTGGGGGATTTACACCATTCAAGACTCCTTTAAAAAGTTGAGAATATTTCCTTTCAGAATTCATATCTTACAACATTCTGCGTAGTATAACAACAGAGATAGAGAGCTTATTTGAAAGAAAAATGAGTTATGCAGTTTTTGTGCACGCAAGTGTACAAATTAATTAAAGAAAAACACTCCTTTACATTTTTTCAAAAAAATTATCACGGGCGAAGCTAGAGGGGTCTAAAGTATAATTGTGAACGTTAGTAAACTCCAATTTTGACTTCTGACTCCCTCATACATCCCGAAATTCACTTGTACAAGGTGCAGCAATTAGTTCTCCCACTCTTAAAAAAATCGTCGGAGGGGAAGTAATAGCGGGAGGAACGTGAGGTTTGTGTTTTTCAACAAGAAATGACGTCTAGTTTTTAAGTGTCGGAATGGTTTGGTCGCGCGAGCATCGTACGTTCGTTGCCAAGCTTTTTTTTTTTTAAAAAAAAAAAAGTGAATCCATCATAGCCACTCAGAGGGCGTTCCGCACAAAATATGGTTTGCACTTCACAGTTCCAGTTCCTGATCGAAAAACAATTTTGAGGTAGGTTCACAAATTTGGGACCACATCATCAGCTTAAGGCTGTTTTGGATTACGGCCCATGTTCCCATGTCACGTAATCTCCTTACAGCATGGCATTTCGTAGGCCCCTCGCTCGCCGGATTTAAGTGCCTGTGACTTCTTCCTGTGGGGTTAACTCAAGGCTGAGGTCTTCGAACATCGCCCTGGGACCTTTGAAGAGTTAAAGGAGACAATTCTGGAAGAAATCAACCAAATTGATGCTGGTATAAATAAAAATGTTATGCAGACGAGAGTCATTGAAAACTTACACAAGCTTTCAGAATACAATTTTTTTTTTTTTTTTCATATATCGTATTTCATTTTTATTTACCAGCTCTTTCAAATGTGGGAGAACTAATTGCCACACCCTGTATAATATATGTGTAGGATAAGGAAAGTAAAAAGGAATTTCTATAACAAAAATATATTATTTCTAAATTATATTCGGTAGAATTCTTAGTATTACTCGCCAGATTTCAATACATACCCGATGCATATGTCTGGGTACATATAAGAGATTGATTCTTTCATCTCCCAAAACGGGGTCGTCGAACATCATCGTGAAACTTGCTGGCAGGTATTCTTGAATCAGTGGCATTTCCATACGGAATATATAGTACCCATTTTCATCCCTTTTAGTCACCTCTCTAGTCGTTGAGGTGAGGGCAAGCTTAGATGTAGTTTTCAACATAGAACAGAACGGTCTACCAACATAGTAAACAGGTTGAGGATTTTCTTCTAAGTTGTCCGGTTCCACTATTGGGACTCCTATAATATAGTTATCACTTTCAGGCAACATTGTAAAATGGTATAATCTAAAATCATTCAATGACATCGCATAGGCTGAAATGAATAATGAAAATCTGGTGTCAACATCACACGAATTTCCCTATCTATAAAAAGCTACCTTCAATCGCTAATTAGGGGCCAAGAATACATTACACTTCAACCTAAGTTGTATTTTTCAATTTCTTTATGAAATTGATATGAATAGGCACCAAATTTAAAGTTCTAGCTCATTCCATTCTGCTTTTAGACAGAACCGCCAAAAAGTCTCTAATTAGCGGCCAACACTTAAACCAAAGTTGTATTTTTCAATTTCCTGTATGAAATTGATATGAATAGATTCATTGCCTAAAATTGACATACATACCAAATTTCAAGTCTCTAGCACTTGCCCTTCTTACATATCTTGTCCACAGGCAGACAGACGGACAGACAAAGAGAGACATACACGGACCAATGGCTGAAACTCGAGATTTGGACTCCCCAAAACATGTTTTGGCATTGAAAACACGACATCAAAAATTTCAGCCCATTACAATACTTTCCTTTTTATAAGATAAGGTTATTTATTGCTATTTAGATAAATAGGTTTGTATGAGAATATTGCCACACATTGATGAGATCTTTATGTAACAGATTTTAGGGTTTTCTGTTAACACTCAGATACCTCCCGACCTTTCTTTTCCAGTGCGATATTGTAGCTCCACCATGTTTATCAGGGAAGCTACCATCCACCAAGACTACCACAGGTTCTCTAAAATCAGAATCACTCAAGATGTAGCCCAGTGTGTTATTGTAACCTACCTTTATCAGGGAAGCTAACATCCTCCATGACTACCACAGGTTCTCCAAAATCAGAATCACTCAAGATGTAGCCCAGTTTGTTATTGTAACCTACATTTATCAGGGAAGCTACCATCCACCATGACTACCACAGGTTCTCTAAAATCAGAATCACTGAAGATGTAGTCCAGTGTGTTATTGTAACCTACCTTTATCAGGGAAGCTACTATCCACCATGACTAACACAGTTTCTCTAAAATCAGAATCACTCAAGATGTAGCCCAGTGTGTTATTGTAACCTACCTTTATCAGGGAAGCTACCATACTCCATGACTATCACAGTTTCTCTAAAATCAGAATCACTCAAGATGTAGCCCACTTCGTTATTGTACAGTATCTTGATGACCGCTAAAAAATGGAAAGAAATAAGGGATTTAGTTCTGTTAAACTAATAGCGTTGTCACAATCTGTCAGTTCAGAAAACCCATAACTCAAAAATATCGATTTCTGAAATTAACGCATATTATATTATCTTAAAATATAAATCCAAAATGTTTGTGTACCTATGTGGCAGGAGTTGTCTGTTACAATACCACAGCCCAAACGGCAAACGGTGGCAGATAGAGAATAAACCCCTCCCCTCAAAATTATGGTCCACGACTCAATGAAAAGTATCGGACCTAAATTATGTCTAGCCATATTCGAGTTACGGCCTAAAATATTTTTAGCCGTTTTCGAGTTACGGCCTTATTTCTAATTTCTTCTCCAAAATCGGACAGTCACGGTCCGAAATCTTCAATTCTCTGTTTTGTCGCAACAACATACGAATAAAATGTCCATTCTGACTGCTTAGTATTTTATTTTACACGTTCCCAGCTGAGTCTCCCCTGGATAGGGGAGTGGGGACTCATTGTTGCATTGATTATTCAAATGCTTGCTCTCATAGCGTTGTCATGAAGGCCTCTCATAATCGGAAGACAGACGATTGCATTCATAAAGGGAATGAGATTTCTACTTTTCAGAAGTAAGNTTATTTCCATTGTCATTTTCAGATTGAGTGTTATATTGAAGTTTGACAATTTGTTTCCGATCTCGATGGAAACTTCCCAACCAGTCTAGTAACTTTCCAGTCACACCCAAATCTTTTAGTTTTGATAAAAGTATATCATGGTTAATCCTATCAAAACATTTGGAAAACATTTTTAATTCGTCCTTATTCCCGCTCAACGGTGTCGACGTATCCAGTCAGCTGTTTCCATACAGCCCAATCCTGATTTCCCAATAGTTTCTTTTCCTTTAGATCCTCAGTCATATTATTTTGCCAACTCTTTTTAGGTGTTTGTCCTCCAACTCTATCAATGGGTTTTGACCAGTATTTCAATAATTTTGGGAATAACTAACTAGAAAAAATCTGGTGTGAACATCACACAACTTTCCTTATCTTTTTTTTAAAAAAAACAAGAAAATATTTTAATTGCCTGAAATTTTTGATGTCGAGTTTTCAATGCCAAAAACATGTTTTGAAGTCAGAGCGGAAATACAATTATACATATATTACACTTCAACCTAATTTGTATATTTCAATTTCTTGTATGAAATTGATATGAATTAGCACCAAATTTTAAGTCTCTACCACTTCTCGTTCTTGAGATATCTTGTTCACAGACAGACGGACGGACACACACACACGGACCAATGGCTGAAACTTGAGATTTGGGATCTGGGCACCCCAAAACGTGTTTGGCATTGAAAACTCGACATCGATTTTTTCAGCCCATTACAATAATTTCCTTTTAATTGATGAGGAAAGTAAAAATACACTTGCATGGAAATCTTCTTCATGTAAAAGGATTGTTTACCTGCAGTGTGCACATGTTTGAAACGATAGGGCGGTACAGCCTGATTGCCAAGATTTCGGACTTGTTCTCTAAATTCGTTTTCGGCATTATCCATACAAGTGGCTATGAACGCATGGCGAGCTAGATTTCCATTTAATTCTTGTAATTTGAAAATGTCAATTTGGTTTATGTTTGTTGCATTTCCCCATTGAATATCATACGATCTATAAAGGGCATCGAAATCTCTAAAATGCTTAATGGTTCCATTACGCGGTTCATAATAATTGTAGAATCTGAAACAAACATTGGAAAATTATACAAACATCTTTTTCATTTTTCTTTTAATTGTCCTAAGTAGGACCACTAATAGCCAGAGCTTCGTTCAAAAAATAGTTTCATTCATTTTGACGATAAACATGCACTTTCAACTGCGCATGCGCAATGAGAAGAAGGTGATTTGGCTCAAGTTTAAGAGAGTAGATTCTGACAGTATTTCCATAAAATCGTATGCGTTTCATTAAAAATAAAAGGTACGGAAAATCGTACAAAACTTTTATCTTCCATCGGCTGTTGTCGTAGTTCTATGGTGAAAAAAATATTTGAATTACATCCGTCGCATCTCTCTAGAGTAAATATTATTTGAATTAGATTAGATTTGGTAGCGTGCGGTTGTTGTCACACGTCTCGGGAATTTATTTTAAGGTCCCCAGTGGAGATAGCTTTATAAGACCCAAAATTTGTCAATAATACTTACATTTCACAGAGTGCATGTTTATTTTAAATTTCATCAAATTTGGAGTGATAATGCATCGTATTTGGAGCTCTAAAGTGCCCCCAGATGAAAATAGCGGTCTAAAATTTGCCAAAAACAGGCTCTGTTTTAAATTTCAGGAAAATTCGAGACCCCAGAGGATGCTATCTTCAATGTTAAGGTTTTGGCTCGAATTATGACCTCAAGGAATATTGTGGCCAAACATAAAAAAAAAAAGATGATGGACACACATATTTTCCAGACCTAATTTGGCATGTAGTCGTCATAATCGCCCGAAAAGAAAAGTAATAAAGGGTACAAAACTAAACTTTATGTTCCTTTATTCAAGAAATTTGGTAGGCTCCAGATGATGTTGCAAGTATTAGATGAAAATATTATATCATTTAGCAGTGGCAGCCTTCGAGTGTTATCACAGCTCTTAAAATATTTTTGAATATGGATTTGGCAGCCTTCAGCTGTTGTCACAGATCTCTAGTGAAAATATTATGTAAATTAGATTTGGCAGCCTTCGGCTTTTGTTGCAGCTCTAATGTTTAATAAAAATATATGAATATCCTTTAACAACCTTCGGTTGTTGTCGCAGCTCTTTAGTAAAATCATTAAATGTATTAGATTTAGCAGCCTTCGGCTGTTAACACAGCTCTCTAGTAAAATTATTTTATGAATTTGATTTGCAGCCTTCGACTGTTGTTACATCTCTAATGTGAAAAAAATATTTGAAATACCTTTGACAATCTTCGGTTGTTGCCACAGCTCTCTAGTGAAAATATTAAATGCATTTTAGATTTAACAGCCTTCAGCTGTGTCACAGTTCTCTAGTGAAAATATTATATGAATTAGTTTTGGCAGCCTCCGGCTGTTTTCGCAGCTTTCTAGTGGGAAAATAATATTTGAATTTCCTTTGACAACCTTCGGTTGATGCCGTAGGTCCCTATAGTAAATATTAGACTTTGTGGCTTACGACTGTTGTCACAGTGGAGATAGCTTCTCCTTTACTCTTAGAACAATAAAATACTCCGTAAAACAAGAAACACCACTTTGTGATTTTCATGCCTACGTGCAGTCTCGTCTGATATATGCAATTATTTTCTGAGGAAATGCATCAAAAGCAAGTAGGGCTTTTGCTGCTCAGAAGAGCTGCGTAAGATCAATTAAGAAAAAAACGGACTCGTGTAAGCCAGTATTCTGAATGCCCAAATTTTAACTTTTCCGAGCCTTTATATCTTAGAATGTCTCGTATTTGTGAAAAAGAATTATTGTCAATATTTTGAAAAATTTGAAATTCAATATTCATACGAGACAAAAGCAAAGGAGAACAAATATCTACGCACAAACGAGCACTGCAGTTCATTTAAAATCCAAAAATAAATCAAATCTCAGTAGGTATATAAAATTCTACAATAAATTACCACCCAGTTTGTGTGCGTTGCCCCTGAAGAAGTTTAAAAACGTCCTCGATGAAATATTTAAATCGAAGGCTTTCTACAGTGAGGATGACTTCTTCGGGATGACAGCCCTGGACTTTGAGAAGCACTATCTCCACGTGATTCGTCCATAGCTGATTACGTCATATTTTATTTTGCAATTTATTTATTTGATTACCTTTATTGATTATTTTTTTTTTTTATTTCTCTAATTATTAATTTCAGTATGTACTCTTTGTTTTATTTTGTCTTTTATTGTAATGTTACTATTATGTATGATGCACATAGTATTGTGTTAAAATATACAGACCATTATTATTATAGCTGTATAAGACCTAAAATTTGTCATAGTGGAGATAGCTTTATAAGACCCATAATACTCGTATGATAATACTTTATAGACCCATAATACTTTATGAGACCCATAATACTTTATATGACCCATAATACTCACACTGTGATTATTTTTAATTTCATCAAAATTGAAGTGATACTACCGCTTTTAGAAAAGTAACCCGAATATGAAGTTTGGTACCCTAAAGTTCGCCCATATGAAAATAGCCCAATGAGGTCCATAATTTGTGGATGAGATGTTACAAAGTGTCACTGTTTTAAAGTTCATCAAATTCGGAGCTCTATTGCTACTCTTAGAGGAGTGACCCGAATTTCAAGTTTGGTGCCCTAAAGGACCCCCAGATGAAGATAGCCTCATGAGACCCAAAATTTGTCGATAATATGTTACAAAGAGAGTCCGTTTAAATTTCATCAAAATTGGAGCTCTATTGCTACATTTGCTACTTTTAGCGGGATGATCCGAATTTGAGGTTTGGTGTTCTAAAAGCCCCACAGATAAAGATTGACCTTGGAGGTTATTTAGAGGTCATATATGAATTTTTAAATAGAAACACCCATTTTTGACCCCGGATTCGTGATGAGCAGAATATTTTAGAAAAACTTTTAATTTTTTTTGTTAAAACTCTAATCTGTGTGCAACATATTCCCGACAAATTGTTGGTCGTGGGGGGGGCTATCCTCACCTGGGGGGCCTTTAGGGCACCAAATGTGAAATTCGGGTCAATTCTTGAAGACTGCAAATATCACTGCAATTTTAATGAAATTTAAAACACACACTCTTTGTAACATATCATCGGCAAATTTTGGTTCACTGTTTTAAATTTCATCAATTTCAAGTTTGGTGCCCTAAAGGACCCCCAGATGAAGATAGCCCCATGAGACCCAAAATTTGTCGATAATATGTTACAAAGAGAGTCCGTTTAAAATTTCATCAAAATTGTAGCTCTATTGCTACATTTGCTACTTTTAGCGGGGTGATCCGAATTTGAGGTTTGGTGTCCTAAAAGCCCCACAGATAAAGATAGCCCCATGAGACCCAAAATTTGCGAATAATATGTTACAAAGAGTGTCCGTTTAAAATTTCATCAAAATTGGAGCTCTATTGCTAAGTTTTGAGGTGTGACCCGAATTTGAGGTTTGGGGCTCTAAAAGTGTCCCAGATGAAGATCTTGGGGATCCTGGGGAAATCACTCTGACTATAAGCTGGAAAACAGTTATTATAATGAGTTGAATAATCCCCACAGGCCCCAGACTTTAATTGTTTTGAATTTTATGTAAATATTCTTTTAAAAGCGTTAGTTAATTGAATTAGCTTATTGGGTCCACTGGCAGGAAGCATTTTTTTTTTTTTTTTTTTTTTTNTTTTTTTTTTTTTTTTTTTTTTTTTTTTTTTTTTTTTTTTTTTTTTTTTCATAAAAAATTCAATAGTAACCCAGATTAAATTTCATAAAAATTGGTTATCTTGTTTTGACTTTAGAGATTTGGTCCAATTGCAAATTGCAATGTTCTTGGTCCTGAATCGAGGAGGGTGGACTCTGAATAAAAAGTTGAAAACAGTGATTAACTGATTTACAATATTTTGATTGATCCCTGTCAGCTATAGACATTTTTTTTTTTTTTTTTTTCGACCCGTGTGAAATTACTGAACTGTTTACTTTTAAAAAGGATTTCCATTATAAGGACATTTTTGGCCCCCTGGCGGTGCCCCTGACAGAGATACGCACACGTGAGACCATTTGTTTTAGATAAAATGATTCTACAATTACTGATTTTAAATTTCTTCAAAATTGGTTATGTGGTTTGGATTTTAGAGATTCGGTCACAAAACTCGGACAAGCGGTTTGGCTTCCACTGCTCTGCACACGATTCCCCACGTACGTTCCACGTCCGACGTGGAACGTCGGAAATATCGGTTTTTTGAACCCCATGGATCCAAACATTTCCAAACTTAAATAGTGAAAATTTGGTCCAAAAGCAATAGGAAATGATATATTTGATCTTTATTTTGGGTTCCCGCCAGCCAATTTTTTAGGCCAAAATATGTCCAAATTTTCAGCACAATTACAATACTTTATCTTCTATAGGAAGAGAAAGTCAAAAATGACATCGAAATTTTTCGCCTACAATACTTTACTTACCTATACTTCGTATATGCTGGGAAGATAAATTAAACTAGTGGATCATAGAAAAAAATTAATAGAAAAAAATATCTTAATCAATTTTTTTAAAAAAGAAATTAAAAAAATTGAGGGCGCCAAAATAATCAAAAACGAAAAGCCCTTAACACCAGCCATCACATATCATAATTTTACGTTTCTGCAAGAAACCGCTAAAAAGATAAAAATCATTTTCAAAAAACAAAAGAATGGGGGCCCTCCCCCCCGGGAGGCCTCCCTCCCGGGGGGAGGCCCTTGTATGTTCAAAATCGAAAAGCCCTTAACACCCTTGTATGTTCAAAATCGAAAAGCCCTTAACACCAGCCATCACATATCAAAATTTTACGTTTCTGCACATATCAAAATTTTACGTTTTGAACATACTGGGGGCCTTCCCCCTTGTGGGAGGGCCCCCGGTATGTACAAAATCGAAAAGCCCTTAACACCAGCTACCACATATCAGAATTTTACGTTTCCGCAACAAACCGCTAAAAAGATAAAAATCATTTTCAAAAAACCCAATTTTGGGCCCGGGGGGCCAGGGGGCCTATACAGCAAATTTCCCTTATACCCTAAACATGTGTACCAAATTTCGTCAAAATCGGATAAAAATTGTGGCTTGTATCGCGTAACATACATACATACACATATACAAGTGCATTTCGGGATGTATATGGGAGTCAAAAGTGTAGTTCACTAACGTTAACAATAAAAGCCTTTAAAATCATTAATCCTATATTCAGAAACCTTTAAAAAATGATTTTATTAAACACATAATTATTGTACTGGTCACATCTTAACCCATTCTCGTATTCGGGTCAAATTTGAGGGTGGTAAGAGGACTTACTCAATTATGTCATCCAGGGTGTTGAAGATAAATTGGTTAATTATTTTTTTGTTGATTTTTTCAACAGTTTTAAAAATATCATTCAAATTCCTTTCGCGTTTAATAAGTAAACTTCTAATGGGTGGACCAAATTGAGGATCGTCCAAATCGGCCTGATCTGTATCATATTCTTCAGAAAGGAACTGACAACCAAATTCTTGATGAGCGTTAACTAAATCTGAAATAAAATGGAACATATGATAGAGATAAATTCAAGATGGAAATTATGATAGAGACACAAATCAAGATGAACTTATGATAGATAGATTTTTTTTTTTTTTTTTAAGGTAATTTATATTTTGTGAAGGATGGCAGGACGCCCATCGTTATTATACATATTTTATTTTATTTTCTTTCAGAGACAAAAAATAAGCGTTCCACCCCCCCCCCCCCCCCCNCCCCCCCCCCCCCCCACCCCAACCATCGAAGAGCGCAACGCACCTACAAAGAACTCATGTTCACCTAGGGTGTTATATCTGTGTAATAGCTAATAAAATTTTAAGATGTAGCCTATTTTCTTCATTCAGGAATTGATGACATTAGCTATTTAATAATGTTGGAATTCTGTAGTCCCATGGGCGTACGCAGCATATCGTCTAGGGGGGGGGGGCAGCCTAGTTTGTGAGCGGGGGAGTCAACTTTTTGGTATAGGCAACTTTTTTTTACTTTCCTTATCCTATAAAAAGGAAAGTATTGTGATGGGCTGAAATTTTCCATGTCGAGTTTTCAATGCCAAAACCCCAAAACGTGTTTTGGGGTCCAGAGCCCAAATCTCGAGTTTCAGCCATTGGCCGTGTGTGCGTCTGTCTGTGAACAAGATATCTCAAGATCGGCAAGTGCTAGAGACTTGAAATTTGGCATGCATATCAGTTGTGTGCCACGAACAGCAAAATAAGCTTTTGTTAGAAATTGAATATACCGTTGGCGGTTTTATGCCGCTTTTTAGGGATTTTCGCATATCTTGCTTAAAACGATAATAGCTAGAATTTTAAACTTGGTGTCCATTCATATCAATTTCATACAAGAAATTGAAGAATACAACTTAGGTTGAAGTGTAATATATTGTTGGCCGCTAATTAATTTTGGTCTTGAGGCATAAATAACATAAAAGTTGTCTGATTTTGATACATTTTGGAGTGCACAGTCACCTAAGTATTTATTATATTTGATAAATTTTGCAGAATTTTTGCTTTTGGGGCCCCAGCAGGAAAAAAAATGGATAAATGGAAAAACATAAATTTGTTTGATTTTGGTAAAATTTGGTATGCACAGTCATCCAGGTATTATATTTGACGCTTATTAGTATTTTGTAGGAATAATGGTTTTGGGGCACCCAGTGGGGGCTGAAAAAAACAGAATAATTGTCTGATTTAGATAAAATTTGGTATGTACAGTCACCCAAATATTTAATTGACAGTTTTTGGCATTTTGTAGAAACTTTGGCTCCAGCCTACTCAGCCACTGACTTGTATAATTCTAAAAAAAAAAAATTGGGACACATGGAATTATTTTTTAAATAAATACTATCACTAAAGAGTCAGGTCAGGTTAGCAGCCGTAGGCTGTGAAATATTTTTAAAATAATACTATCACTAAAGAGCAAAGTCCAAAGCCGAAGGCTGCAAAATCTTTTTAAAATAATGCTATTACCATAGACCAAAGTTCATAACCGAAGGCTGCCAAATCTTTTTAAACTACTACTATCACTAAAGAGACAAAACTTTTTAAACTACTACTATCACTAACGAGCAATGTACACAGCCGAAGGCTGCCAAATCTTTTTAAAATAATACTGTCACTAAAGAGCAATGTCCACAGCCGTAGGCTGCCAAAACTTTTAAACTAATACCACCACTAAAGAGCAAAATCCACAGCTGTAGGCGGTCAAAACGTTTTAAACCAATACCATCACTAAAGAGCAAAGTCCACAGCCGAAGACTGCAAAATCTTTTTTAAATAATACTATCACTATAGAGCAAGGTTTACAGCCGAATGCTGCTAAAGTTTTTTAAAATAATACTATCACTAAAGAGACAAAACTTTTTAAAAATATTATCATTAAAGAGCAATGTCCACGGCCGAAGGCTGCCAAATCTTTTTGAAATAATACCATCACTAAAGAGCAAAAGTCCACACAGCAGAAGGCTGTAAATTTGCAAAATAATACTATCACTAAAGAGTAATGTCCACAGCCGAAGGCTGCCAAAACTTTTTAAACTAATACTATCACTAAAGAACAAAGTCCACTGGAGGAGGCAGCAAAATCTTTTTAAAATAAAGGTCAAAGGCAGCAGAAAAATCTGTATATATAAAAGGCAAAGTCCTTTCTTAGTGCATACAGCACCATGTATGCACCAAGAAAGGATTTTGCAAAATTTTAATTTTAAGGGGTAGAAATCGCGAAAAGTAAACAATCCCCATAAAAAATACATTGGTGCGGTAGAGATAGCACGATACATGTATGTATATACATATATACAACAGCGTACACGCCTACTTGCACACGGGAACGGCCATGCCTCTAAGGTGCCAATCTGTAGGTCGTAGCGAAGCACAGGCGAAACAACTAGTTATAATTATAATATCACTAATAGACTTCAAACTTTAGAAGAGCAACATCTACATTCGATGGTAGTCTGATAGAATGATTAAGGAAGAGAAAGTCTAGTACGGTTTTCCATACCATTTATTTTAAGTTAGAG
The DNA here is from genome assembly GCA_012654025.1 of Pachypsylla venusta. Lineage (NCBI taxonomy): Eukaryota > Metazoa > Arthropoda > Insecta > Hemiptera > Aphalaridae > Pachypsylla > Pachypsylla venusta. The sequence continues at coordinate 21,338,209 of CM022881.1, read as the reverse complement.
GTGAAAAGTATTTTTATCTAGTGTAAGTTGGGTCGAAAAATCATAATATCTAGATATAAATTACACCAGTGTAAGTTACGCCTAATAGTCATAATATATAGTGTAAGTTGGATTTATTTTCTAGGGAGGGGGGCTGCTGCCCCCCCTTGCGTACGCCCATGTGTAGTTCAATCTTCTTTCACTATATTGGTGCTATTCACATGTGGTCTACGAAATTTTTGTGTTTGGAGCGTGTATGTTTCATTGAGCTTTCTATATTTTGTTTCATTCAAGTTATAATAAATTCAAGATGGAAATAAAATGGAAATTATTATAGAGAGAAATTCAAGATGGAAATGAAATGGAAATTACGATAGAGACAAAAATCAAGATAAAAATGAAATGGAACTTATGATAGAGATAAATTCAAGATGATCAATATGTTTTTGACTTCCGGGGACAGAGAATCCTATCCACCTTCAGATCTGAGAACAGAAGACATTTTGAAGCAAAGAAGAAATAGATAGCTTGGCTGGTAAGTGTACGCCAAAACATATTTTGGCACATCATTTTTGCAATTTTTTTGGCCTTAGCAATACATTTTAAAAATACACGAGCAACATTATACATTATTTGTTTGTTTCTTAAAGAGTAGGAGGAAAAAAAAAAAAATAGAAAAATCAAAAAACCAATTTGGCGAACTCTGTCCCCCACATACTCTATAGTTCAGTGGCCAGATATTTTTAGAATGAAAAATTTAGCCCAGTAACTTTAGTTAGACATAAAATTAGGTATATGATAATAATAAATAATTAGGGCAAGCAATTTTTTGACGCAGTAAACCAACTAAAATGTTGTGAGCGACCATTATTTGTTTAATGGTTTTGGTTTTTTCTCAATATCTCCGTCATTTGTTCATGCACAATCGACTTGAAGGTAATTAAATTATCTACAAGTCCATGAAATTATCTACAAGTAATTCTTGGCTTACACATATTGTTCATCCCCCCAAAAAACATTTCGCTGTAATAAGTTCGCGCCAAGTCATTAGACGCAAAAAGCACTGAAATCAAAGCGGTGCCCACCCCAATTGCATATCTTTTTAATCCTTTTTTTTTACATTAATTTTACTACTTTTAAAAATCTCGCAAACCTCTTCTTTACGCTTTTTATTTCCAACACTTTGGAAAGCCACTTTCACACATTGGGCGGCGTGCCTTCTTAACAATTCTAATTCATTCACTTTTCGCACAAACAAGTGTGAAAAAGAGCGCACAAAAGACCGCTTGAGTTATTGCGGCGTTTGGTCGCAAATATTGATATTGAGGAAATACGATTTTCCAAGATGGCATTCTCGCATGGCCCCGCCTTCAAAATGTATGACTCAATGTGATCAAAATCCGTTCAGGATCAGACGTGGGTATAGAGAAAAAAATCCAAGATGGCGGCCCCACCCACATAATAAATTACTCAAAGTAACCATAAGCCGCATAAGGTGAGACATATAAATTCTCACAAAGATTAGTCGCCATAACTTAAGCGGTTCTCAAAATATGACGGAATGTGTGGTATAGGAATGTATAAAGGATATACCTACACAAACACACAAATATTCATTTTTACTTTCCTTTTATAGGGGAAAGTATTGTAATTGGCCGAAATTTTCGATGTCGAATTTTCAATGCCACAACACGTTTGGGGATCCCCAAATCTCGAGTTTCAGGTCCGCCTGTCTGTCTGTCTGTCTGTGAACAAGATATCTCAAGAACAGCAAGTGTTCGAGACTTGGAATGTACCTATGTCAGTTTTTTGCCACGAACTGCAAAATAAGTTTTTGGTGGAAATCGAATATACCTTTTCGCATATCTTTTTTAAAATGAGAACGGTAATAGCTAGAACTTTAAACTTGGTGCCTAATCATATCATCTTCAGACATAGGTTAAAGTGTAATATATCAAAAAGTGTAATATATAATTGTATTTCCGCTCTGGGGACCCCAAAACGTGTTTTGGCAATGAAAACTCGACATCGAGAATTTCAGCCCATTACAATACTTTCTTCTTCTTTTTTATAGAAAATATTCATAGAGATGAAATACTCCAAGAAATAATGAAATCCAATATATCTGGAACCAGAGCACAAGGAAGATCAAGAACATCATTGGATGGACAACATTACTACTTGGCCATATTTAACACCTGAACAAGTTCCCAATAATGATGCTCTGGACAAAGAAATCTGAGTCACAATTTATTTATGTCCCCCACATTTTATGTAATTTTTACCCCCCCTCCCCTCTCCCCAACCTCAACACTGCGTTCTATGATTCAACTTAGGATGATCGATCGCCATTGAAGACGTTATTATCGATTTCAGTATATGAAGACATCCCCCTCCCTCCCCAACCCTCTTTGGAACTGTCAGTCTTCGCGGATGGGTGCATTTGCATGTATTCACAATTTACGTTCAATGGGACATAAAATTAAATAATTAAATTAAAGGTCAGCCAGCGTCTATGGCACGTTGAATACACCAGTTCCCAATAGATTACTGTACTTAAGCAACGTCCAGCTAGGTTGTACCAATGTGGGTGTCCACGTGGGGTTCGCGCCCTCATGATGCTGGCTCAACCCAGGCTGGCTAAAGTCAATGTGGGTAGCTGGTTCGCAAGTTTCCAGCGAATTGGGGGTGAAACCCCCGTCTTGAATGACCAATAGATCTTAAAGAGACGTTAAGCAAAGCGGTTTCCAAATAATGTACATTCGTATTTATGGAAAACTAAATGTAAAATTGATCTTACCTTTATGATTTAGGAAACTGAAAACTAGAATTGAATAGTTGAAAATTTTGAAAACGCAACCCATGATGAGAAAAGCTCGTATGAGGAAATATTTAGAACTAATTCAACAAGGCACGCGTGTATGTGATGCTTTATTTTGTAACTCCACGTAGCATCTCTCTTGATTTTTTATAGGTATAAATAACTAGACGCGGATCTTTTTCGGTTACAGGGGGAAATCTTATTTTTCTTTAAAGATGCGTTTTCACTTAGCGGCATTTGTCGCGCAATACGGGTCGCGCGACTTTTAATTTTTTTTTTTAGTTTGTTTCCTACATTGAGTAAGAGTATAAAGTGAGATTAAATCACTTGAACACCTCTCACGACTTTGAAGAGTTGGATGACCCCAGTATCTATGTTTTCTACGCCAGTGCCGTTTTGATTTTCAATTATGATAGCAATTGAAGATTGTCGCCATTACTTTGCAACTTAATACTCACAAGAAAGGAAAAAAATAACAGCGGAAAAATGCCAGAATATAAACAAGACTGTAGACGGTGAAAGTGAGTGGGGAGATACATGCTGAATGTGAAAACAGATCATGTCGTGCGACAAATGTCGCCAAGTGGAAACGCACCTTAAGAGAAAGTAAAACGACAATAATTATTAACAAGAAAGAAATATTAAAAAATCTGATGTGAACATCGCACGACTTTCCTTATCTTTTATAAAAGAAGAAAGTATTGTAATGGGCTGAAATTTTCAATGTGGAGTTTGCAATGCCAAAACACGTTTTGAAGTACCCAGAGCGGAAATACTATTATACAGGGTGTCCCAGTTAAGGAGGACAATAATTAATGGGCGGATTCTAGATGCCAATACCTACCAAAAATTATCCCTTCAACTTTTTAATAAAAGCTTTGTTTTTGAGTTATTCGCATTTTTCATCTTTTTTACACGTGTACGCCCGACGTCACAAATATGTCCATAAAGCGATATACCGTTGAAACCTTATTAACATCAGGATATTTTTTCCGTTTTTGTCCAAAAAGAAAAATGTTGAACAACCGTGGGAGAGTCCCGTCGCTTTTTTCGTAGTTTACAAAAATATATCAAAAAATAAAAAAAGAAGAAGTTAGCTCAAAAACGAGGCACTTACTCATAGTTTCTGGTCATAAAAGTAATTTTATCTGAACAGAAATTTTCCATGTGTTCCAAAAATATCTTCAAATTTTCAAAAAAAGTATGTCCAAGAAAGTTATGGACATATTTGTGACGTCGGTCGGACACGTGTAAAAAAAAAAAGAGTAAAAAAAAGATGCCGCCAAAAAGCGGCATAAAACCGCCAACCGTATATTCGATTTCCACGAAAAGCTTATTTTGCCGTTAAAATAAAACTGACAAACATACTTTGGTATTCAAGTCTCTAGCACTTGCCGTTCTTGAGATATCTTGTTCACAGACAAACAGACACACGGACCAATAGCTGAAACTCGAGATTTGGGCTCTGAGGACCCCAAAACGTGTTTTGGCATTGAAAACTCGACATCGAAAATTTCAGCCTATTACAATACTTTTCCTTTTATAGGATAAGGAAAGTAAAAAACACTACCAATGTGACACTTGGATTTATTTATTATTTTACTGGCTAAAAAATATTACTCCCCGTGAGCCATTTTTTTTTTGTTTCTAGGTACGCAGAATCGAATGTGTTCTTTTGTCGTCTTCCGTAATTTACCCTGAACATCGCACGCTATCTGCCGTGATGGTCACCTGTGACTAGAGATTATGATCCCGAACCTTCCTGACAATCCCGAAGTTTCGGGACTGGAATCCCGGGATTAGAAAAAAATTGGGAATCTTCCAAATTTCAAGTAAAAGTAGTTATAGTTACTACAATATGTAGATAAAATAAAAATAAAAAATCAAGTTTTTAACTTGAGAGATGTGTGGAGTCCTTTTGTGGATCTACCGAGAGTTTTCAGAATAGCATCACATTTTTTACACATTGCATTTTTACCGTCTTTGGACACTAAAAAATGACTCCAAACGGATGAAGGATCTGAATCTTTTTTGTGCGATATGAAACTGTCTATTTTAAAGTCCAACCGAGCACAAAAGTAGTTGCGTTCAAAAAAGATGTTAGAATATATTAGAACATTAAAAATTAAGCCATTGCACACTTTTACAAGTCTTTTGACTATAAAAGAAACTGAAACAAGTGAAATACCGACTGCTTTGTATTTACCAAAAGGCTAGGTACCTATTTTTAGATAATTCGCATGAGTCATACAAACAACACATCGGTCATCCGTTCATTCGGTCTACACAAAGAAGAAAAGGATTTAAAAAGGTCTTGCATTTTTTTATTGCATGGCAGATGGCAGCACATCGACTTTCATGTAACGTTCAAGGTTGATGTATTGGGGCCTCATTTTCAAATTCAATAAATAGTATGGTTTTTGTTCGTTTTTATTATATCAATGTCAATCCCGGGATCAAAATTTCAGCCATTTTCGGTAGGGATCCCGGGATCGTAATCCCTACCTGGGACCCATTTGGGGCTGAATAGTTGCCACTTAGGGTTGTCCGATTTAGATGAAATTTGGTATGTGGGCCCGTTCGGTGTCTAATTGTGCACTTTCTCAATGACTCACATATTATAGAGTTCACTAATTTCAAGGGATATAGGAAAATATTTAACGGAAAGATAGGAAGAAAATGTTCGATACCACCCCACATTATTTTTTGAGGGAAAATTTAATGGTGACCTCGGAGAATTTTTTCTCCGAGGTCGCGATCAGGGTTATTTCAAGGTCAACTCTGTTTTTTTTTGGGGGGGGGTTATTATTTTCAACACCTTTGGAATCATCACAAAAAAAATTACCCCCCCCCCTCAAAATTTGATATTATACGTTTAAAGGTACGTAAAATCCAAAAATCGAATAAAAAAAAAATCTGTTTGTCCGCCGCGCGCCGTCCGCCGTAGGCCGTGATGGGAACTTTTGCCACTTTGCGTTGACCGATTTGGATGAAATTCGAATTCACCCTTGGCGATTTTTGCCGCTTTTTAGCGGTTTTCAGTATTGCTGACTAAAAGGAGAATGGTAGGAGATAGAGATTTGAAATCTTGTATGTACGTCATATTTGGAGTCTCAGTTAGCTCCAAAATTTTTGGGTTCAATCAAATATACTGCTGGTGGCTTTTACCGCTTTAAAGCGGTTTTCATAAATCCTGTCTAAAAAGGGAATGGCAAGAGCCAGAGACTTCAATTTTAGTAGTTATGTCAAATTTAGGGTCTAATTACGACCCAGATTTGGAATCGTCACGAGACCCCACCCCCTCAAATTTTTTTGCCGCCCCACTTTTTTCTTGGGGGGGGTTATAAAAGGTTTACTATTTTTTGCAGAAAAATAATAAACCCATGTGTCACATTGGCAGAGTTTTTTATTGTGGCTTTGAATTTTTTATTAAAATAGTAATATTTAATTACAAAAGTTGGGGCACAAGGGATTTGATAAGGATGAGGAAGGAAGGGAAAAAATGTATGCCATGTATATACAGAGAATCCTTCCCCTGTACTAGATTTTGTAGCATGATTTGAAATGGCTGCCTTTAATAATTTCCTCAGATAGAGTTTTGCCCTTTAAAATAGTTGAATTATAGTTTGGAGATATTTATATCTTCCTCAAACGTGGACAGGTCAGTGATTTCTAATATGGAAATGGGTCGGTTATAGCTCTATCAACTCTTATAAAAGAGGAGGTGAGGTAATTAAAAAAAAAAAAAAAATTAAAACTAGTAGGAGCCAGCGTCTATGACACGTTGAATACACCAGTTCCCGTTGGATCACTGAAGTTGAGCAACGTCCAACGAGTTTGTCCACGTGGGTTCGCTCCTCGTGATGCTGGTGCTATTTTTACGGTCCAACATTGACTTCACCCAGCAAGCGAATGGAAGGTAAAACCATCAACGTCTCGATTAGAGATTAAAAAGACGCAAAGCCAAAAAAAAAACTAGTATTAGACTACACACGCTTCGCTTGACACCTTAGAGGCATGGCATTCCCGTATTAACAGTATTTTATGATTTCTAAATAAAAAAAATAACGGAAAATCGGCTGAAGAATAATTAATTTTAATTATAATGTATGTAAGCAAATAATGTGTACCGAACGTGTAAAAATGTATAAATTAATGATTTATTTCAAAACTGCATTAGGACAACTCAGGGGTGGATTTAAGACTATATCTTAGGAGGGGGGGCGGTGCAGCACTTTGGGAGGGGATANGAATAATTAGGAGTCAAAATGTGAAAAACTGTGCTCTAAAACTGTAATGTTGTTTCATACACAAGTGACTAAAACTATAACAATTTTTTAACAACATCATGCAATTTGTCAATGGAAATTATAAAAAAAAAAATCAAATTAACGTGAGATGACTTTTACGGTCATTGCGAAATGGCCGACGTGCCTAGCCAGCCCATGCGCGGATGTGGCATGTAGTTAGCGGCTGGGAATAGACCGTTCCTAGCGGCATTTTACCCGTCTCCGGACAGTTTGCAAAATGTAAAATAAACCTTGTTCTTGGGGCAGTTGATGTAAACAAGATAGACAATTGACGAGGGGAGTGCGGGGCGTTGTTATGACGTTATTTAATTTATAAAATATTTATAAAATCAAATGAGAAAAATATATATGGCATAATTTATTTAGTGGAAGATTACTGTATAAATAACACACTTGATCTTGCCAAGGGAGGAGGGCGGTCGCCCCCCCCCACCCTCGTTAAATCCGCCGCCGAACAACTGTTTTAGGTAACTCTTCTAGGACAACTGAAACTGACGTCTTGTATTTTGGCACGCTGGCTTCTCCTTATGTTTCTAAAGAGAAACATCTGACTTGAGATTTGACAAAAGTATAGTGTTTGGTCGATATTTTTATATTTTGTTTTCCATTTTTCAACGGATTCTGCTGATCTAGAATTATTCATTACAATTAACCATGGGCGTAGGAAGGGGGGGGGGGGGGGGGGGGGGGCATGGACTTCTTAGTATCTTTATAATAGTGGCATAATCGATAACAATTAATATTTAATGTTCAGTTCAGAGTAAAGATAAGGTTTGCAGGCACGTTGAATACACTAGTTCTCATAAGAGCACAGAAGTTAAGCAACGTCCACAGAGATTTGTAAGAAGAATGTTGTTTTCAACGTTTTCGACGATATATTATGCAGAATATTATATTGTCTTCTATTAGCTTGGTCCCACAATCTATACTTATAAAACGCAAAGCCCAGTTGGTATCAGTCTGGTGGGTGATAGTCAACGTAGCTCCACGATGNCAATAACTGAATCATCAGTTACCCCTGGGGGTTTATTATTAAATAAGTACCGATTTACTTTATCGCCCCCCCCCCTCCCGACATGAAAATCTCAGCTGCCCCCCCCTAGGCCAGATGCTGGCTACGCCCTTGCAATTAACCGAGGTCTTTAGTTTAGATTGTTATAATATAAAAGCTTATTATAATTACAATTACAATGGCATTGAACACATTCTGTTGGAAATGACGAGTCTCATTTAGAAAACCAAAGGCGAAGCTGCAAATCATAACAATGGGCGTGTGTGCCAGTATATTTGAAGCACTAGTTGCTCATGGAGAGTTACTGACAAATATACCACTTCCTGTTGGAGTACCTTAATAATGGGCGAGGGCCACTGACAATTATCCCTTATCCTGTTGGAGTATCTTAACAATGGGCGAGGGAGCCAGTATATTTGAACCGTTTCTTGCTCACGGAGAGTCACTAACAAATATCCTTTATCCTGCTGTATATACAAAAAAAATATTCTCGTTTCATGATATCCCATGAATACCAAGAACATCACTAAAAAATTTAATTTTAACGTCGAGTGGTATGAAGTTCAACAGGATATTTGGGGTCTTTCATTAATTCATTCAAGATCCAGCCATGTTGCAGTCAGGTCTGCCGAGAGAAAATGCGGGCGCAGGAATAAAACCTTTGACTAAAATGAACCATCTCTTTTAAGGGCCCCTCCAAAAGCCCGCGGTCGGAAGGACTACCCCCGTCTACTCCCACCCTCTCGGTGGGTCTGGATTATATTCTACTGTTAAAGTTTTCAATTTTCATCGTACATCTGTAACGTCTTACGATCTCAAGTATGATTTACTTTCTCTGATGAAAAGTTAGACGTCATAAACAGATTGCGAGATAATTAGGTACGCCTTCTGTATATTGTAAAATAATGAGCAAAAAATTATGTTCATCGTCACTGGAACATAAATAGAACAGCTGATATTTGAAACCAAATGTGAGACAAACCATGTTGTCAAATGAGGAAAAAAATCCCACTTTATACAATGGAAAAAAATATGGAAGGTGCCTGTAAACCAATATGATGGAGGAAATAATGGAATCTGGCTGTAAGCTAATATGATGAAGGAAATGATGGAAGATGGCTGTAAGTTAATATGATGGAAGCTGGATGTTAATATGATGAAGGAAATGATGGAAACTGGCTGAAAGCTAATATGAAGGAAGTTCCTTGTCTCATAACATCTGAACTTATACCTGTATTATTTTAAATTTTATTTTTCCCTATCTCGCATTTGAACCTAATAAAACTCTGGAATGCCTGGTCATAATTTTAGAAACTATGTCCAATTTTGAGGATTAAGACACCACTTAAAACTATCTTCCTATGAGTTGATGTGTTGTCGCGACAAAATTTAAGATATCGGAATTTGATTTGCTGAATTTGGTAAAAAAAATCGGACAAAAAATTGACCGATTTCAAAATATCGTTCTAAATAGATATGTGTACTTTTGGGTATAGGCAGAATATGGGATTAAAAATTTGGAGACAATCGTTTTATTAGTTTCGAAGGAGTAGGGTCACAAATGTTTGCATTTTGTAGGAAATATAGGGCTACGCGTCGCTCGGCCCAATGAAACAAATTGAGGTCTATTAGAGGCTTGTGCGCTTGGTACGTTGGATGTTTAATATGCAGTGACAGTACCGGCAAGTGATTCCCGCAGACCTTGAACTCACAGTGAGGCACTGTCACTGCCACGTACCGATCTTGTATGAACATGTTCCTTCAAATGCAAGGAAGAATATTTTTAATTTTAACGGGCGGATCACAACACTGTCACTGCTAGGTGTGAATGCTACTTTATGACACTGTCACTGCTTAATGCGAATGCTACTTTATGGATCAAATTTATTTATTGTATAAAAAAAAATTGAATAAATAAAAAGTTGTCACTTCGATCAATCAATACAATTGATATAAAAAGGCGATTTATATTTGTGAACGTTAGTGAACTCTACTTTTGACCTAGGTGTTCATGTTCATAGATAGATATGTTTGTACCTAGGTATAAATAGATCGATATGCTTGTACCTAGGTATACATAGATCGATATGCTTGTACCTAGGTATACATAGATCGATATGCTTGTACCTAGGTATACATAGATCGATATGCTGGTACCTAGGTATACATAGATCGATATGCTTGTACCTAGGTATACATAGATCGATATGCTTGTACCTAGGTATACATAGATCGATATGCTTGTACCTAGGTATACATAGATCGATATGCTTGTACCTAGGTATACATAGATCGATATGCTTGTACCTAGGTATACATAGATCGATATGCTTGTACCTAGGTATACATAGATCGATATGCTTGTACCTAGGTATACATAGATCGATATGCTTGTACCTAGGTATACATAGATCGATATGCTTGTACCTAGGTATACATAGATCGATATGCTTGTACCTAGGTATACATAGATCGATATGCTTGTACCTAGGTATACATAGATCGATATGCTTGTACCTAGGTATACATAGATCGATATGCTTGTACCTAGGTATACATAGATCGATATGCTTGTACCTAGGTATACATAGATCGATATGCTTGTACCTAGGTATACATAGATCGATATGCTTGTACCTAGGTATACATAGATCGATATGCTTGTACCTAGGTATACATAGATCGATATGCTTGTACCTAGGTATACATAGATCGATATGCTTGTACCTAGGTATACATAGATCGATATGCTTGTACCTAGGTATACATAGATCGATATGCTTGTACCTAGGTATACATAGATCGATATGCTTGTACCTAGGTATACATAGATCGATATGCTTGTACCTAGGTATACATAGATCGATATGCTTGTACCTAGGTATACATAGATCGATATGCTTGTACCTAGGTATACATAGATCGATATGCTTGTACCTAGGTATACATAGATCGATATGCTTGTACCTAGGTATACATAGATCGATATGCTTGTACCTAGGTATACATAGATCGATATGCTTGTACCTAGGTATACATAGATCGATATGCTTGTACCTAGGTATACATAGATCGATATGCTTGTACCTAGGTATACATAGATCGATATGCTTGTACCTAGGTATACATAGATCGATATGCTTGTACCTAGGTATACATAGATCGATATGCTTGTACCTAGGTATACATAGATCGATATGCTTGTACCTAGGTATACATAGATCGATATGCTTGTACCTAGGTATACATAGATCGATATGCTTGTACCTAGGTATACATAGATCGATATGCTTGTACCTAGGTATACATAGATCGATATGCTTGTACCTAGGTATACATAGATCGATATGCTTGTACCTAGGTATACATAGATCGATATGCTTGTACCTAGGTATACATAGATCGATATGCTTGTACCTAGGTATACATAGATCGATATGCTTGTACCTAGGTATACATAGATCGATATGCTTGTACCTAGGTATACATAGATCGATATGCTTGTACCTAGGTATACATAGATCGATATGCTTGTACCTAGGTATACATAGATCGATATGCTTGTACCTAGGTATACATAGATCGATATGCTTGTACCTAGGTATACATAGATCGATATGCTTGTACCTAGGTATACATAGATCGATATGCTTGTACCTAGGTATACATAGATCGATATGCTTGTACCTAGGTATACATAGATCGATATGCTTGTACCTAGGTATACATAGATCGATATGCTTGTACCTAGGTATACATAGATCGATATGCTTGTACCTAGGTATACATAGATCGATATGCTTGTACCTAGGTATACATAGATCGATATGCTTGTACCTANTTACCGGTAATTGTATACATTTACCGGAGTCTTTGGTAAAAGTACGAAATAATCTTTAAAAGTCCTCTATTTCCTACTTTTACCTGCAATTGTATACAATCGCCAGAGGAGCTTGGTGAAAGTAAGAAATTCAAATTTCAACGATCGACACGCAAGCCCAGTGCCTTTGTTTAACACGTTTTTTTATATTTTTATTTATTATTTTATTAATATAAGCGTTAAGATAAACGCCCCCTCCCCAAGAGTGATGTTAGGAAACGTTTTGATCAACCATGCCTCGAACCGGTAAATGTAGAAAATTATTCTCAAGAATGGTGCAAGAGTTTAATCGAGGCATGGGCGATCAAAACGTTTCCTAATCTCTCTGGGGTGGGAGGGGGGTAAATCTTAACGCTTATATTGATAAAATAATAAATAAATAATAATAAAAAAAAAAACGTGGTAAAGAAAGGCATTGGGCTTGCTTGTCGATCGTTGAAATTAGAATTTCAAAGCTCCTCTGGCGATTGTATACAATTACCGATAAAAGTAGATAATTGAGAATAATTTCGTATACATTTACCAGTGACTTTGGTGATTATATAAAATTATCTACTTTTACCGTAACATATATATCACCTAAACATCACAATTCAAGTTGAATATAACTTTCAATTTATATTAGCATTCATTTATTGAACAATAAACATAGAAATCGCTTCAATGGTATTATACTAAAAAGTGATAGAGTGGTTGTGATGCGTCGAAATATATCCTTTCTTATAGAATACCTGTATTATAACTCCCATTTGCTTCTAGCATTAGTGATGAATACAGGGTGGGGCAAAAGTCTGGAAACTCCTGAATATCTTTGGAGGGGCTTTATGTGTGAATTTGAAATTTTACACGGTATTCTAAAGTTACAAAACCTTTAGAGTGGGACCAATTTTCAGGGAAGGTCCCTATGTCGGGGCCAGAGGGCAAAGTCAATTTTCTTAATCCCCTCTTGCGATAAATTTTCGAAAAGGTATTTTAATTACAAGTACCTTGGTACAAATTCCAGCTTCCTATTATTTGGCGTTAGAGAATGACAACCAATTTTGTTTAATGAACGGTAAACTTTATCCTTTAGAATCCCCACGAGAAAAATCTAGGGCAGGCGAGATCCGTTGATCTTGGCGACCACCTTATCACTAGAACACCACCCGCACCCCTACCGATCCATCGATTGGGAAAAGTTATATCCAGATATTTTCCATTCAAGTTACCCTCGATTTGAAATGGTTCTATGATATGCGTACCAACTATTTCACACCAAACATTCACTTTTAGGGGTGTTTGAATGTGATCTTCATTTAACATATGAGGATTTTCATCCATCCAAAATCTATAATTTTGGGCATTAACTTCACCATTTAAATAAAAGGTGCCCGCCACATCAGAAAACACTGCAAAATCCAGAAAGTCAGGTTGTTGATCAAAGTCAGGCTGTTCTTGCACACTATGACTTTTGTCTTAGAAATTGTGGACTTTGAAATATGATTGCGCTGATTGAAGGGTTCATTGAAATGATTACGAACTGTCTCATAAGTCCCCAATACCACGCATCATCAGAAGAGTGATTCTCTTTCTTTCATAACATAACTAATCAGCAAAACTTGAAAATAAACCAGCAGATAAAGTCGAAAAATTGCATAGGTAGTGTCTTGTCTTGGAAATCGAAAAAAAAAAAAAAAAAAAAAAAAAAAAAATTGAAAATCCTGTGGCATTTGTAGTTAAATGGAGATATTCCCATTGCATGTCTGTCTATCCTTTCAGTTAGCTTTGTGATTTTGCAAGAAGATCGATCGTTTTTCAAATGAGAACACAACCTGCCTCCCTCTACTTTTCGTTCACGACAGAAACATTGGGTAAAAAATGTTTTCAAACTCTATTTGGAAACTCTAATACGAGAGGAGTCCCGTAATATCATCCGCATTTTGAAGTAATGTATTATAGTGTTTTCGAAAGGAAGATCCTGAAATTATAGGCCGATAACTACCAATTTTATCGACTAATTCATTTTCAGTCCATCGAAAACTCTCAGCAATTCCTTGTAACAATATTCGAATGTTATGTCTCTGAAAGAACAAAGAGAAATACTCTGTTTTATTACATGTTTTTTTTTTTTTTTTTTTCTACCTTAACTGAAAACTAAAAATTTCATTCAAATCGTATTCTTCTTACCACAGGTAGTTAACCGTCTCAAAATCTTGTTGGTCTGGACTGGGCCGTACCCAGAATGCTCAATGGCGTCCAGACCTACCCCCGAAATTTCATTAATTTTTTTATGCATGGCTTATGTAATATTGTAAGCTGTAACTCATTATTATCACCACCAAAACCCACAACCAACAAAAACAACATCATCAACAATCAAACAACATCATCCAACATCAACAACTGCATCAAAAACAACATCAAGAGCATCAACAACAACAGCATCAACAACATCACATTCCATGATCATAATTTTCAGGTGTACGTCCTGGCTTGGCTGTCAATCCTTCGGACACCCCCCCCCCCCTCCTAAAAAAATCTTGGGTACGGCGCTGAATTTGGGTATCCACAGACTCTGTTACTATGACGAGATAATAATCCCTTTTTCAATATCGTTCAACTGGCTTGTTAAACTAGCTCTAAAAACATTTACTCCCGCTAGTTTTGTGACCTCCTTTTCAGACCTTGAGACTGAGGAGTTCATGCTGCTCGTCGTTCCATCACTTGACTTACCATAAACGAAAATTTCAGTGTTCCAATTAATGTTTCAAAAAAACAAAACAAAAATCTAGTTTGCTTACTATAACACGACACCGAATGAGGTTCGCAATGTATCAGCTTCTTCTTTAACCCTAGAATTGCCAAGGGAGGGGGTACAAAGTACCCGCGTTTTAGCAAAAAGCTTATAGTAATCAAATTATGATAGGTACTTATTTTAATGAGACCTTTAATAATTGTGACAAACAATATTTTTTATCATAATATATAAAAATATGTATGTTCTAAGCCTTCTTAGGGATGATATTGAAGCCAAACTTTACTTTGCCAATGCATGTACCAATACATTGATTGTCTAAATCTACCATAAATTGTCTAAGTCGTGTAATTATGTACCACATGCAAGAAATTAGGGTGTGTAAACACTGTCAAAGGACATTTGTCTGTGTGGGATGTCAGGAAGGACAAAGTTCTGGTTCAGAATAGATTTCCTAGGGTCTAGCGATTTTTTTTATTTTCATTTACATTATTTTATTCCTGGGATTAAATTTTATTTTTATGTAAGAAATAATTGATTTAGTTNTTTTCCCCCCCCCCCCCTTGGCAATGCACGTAATTGAATAAGAGCTTGGCAATCCTAGGGTTAACTTCACCGTTTCCCAATTCCATTTGGAGTCGGCGTTGCTTAATTCTATCATGCCCCAGCCTTTTGTTCTTTGGCTGTAACGCTTTCCAGGTTTCGCTGACCTCCCACAGTATCCATAGAAACTGCGTAGAAATTCGTATTTCGCTGATGTTTTGAAGCAAAGTTTTTTAAAGACTGAATGCCCTTCCTAACACCCAACCTTCTGTATTTATACGGGTTTAAGACCGTGATCTAATGAAGCTGGCTTGCTCCCCAGAGTGACTACATTGAGGTCTACAATTTATACCACTGCTAATATTAACCATATTTCGATGATTTTCTATCGTGTTGAAGATGACTACAGGTTGGGTCTAGGTCCCAGGATAAATTATTGGGGTTCACCAACTTCAACCAAAAAATTCAGCCAACGAAGGTGGCTAAATTTTCATACTATGAGAAAAAAGCGAGGGTTACCGGCCCGGACAAGGATACAGTCAAATCGTGTGGTTACTGAAAAGAAGTTTGTGACATGGTAGAATTAAGGATGGTAACGCCGACCCCAAGTAGGATTAGGGAAAGGTGAAGTTAAGGAAGAAGAAGGAGACCAACTCCAACTAAAGGATATCACTTCAGCAAGGCACCAAACATCATTCACTACAAATGTCGGAGTTTTTCGACTGCGATTAAACATATTCTCCCTCAGTTAACGCCAAAAGACTAACAGCTTTACCAACATTAAAATGGCTCGATCCTGCCGAGGTGAAAAAATTTCCCAAGTTTTCTAGTGAAGCAAAATTAGTTAATACCGCACACTGCAACGTGTTTATAAGTGGCCATCACAGTAGGCATTCCTTCATAACTTCATTGTCTTCCTCATCATCAACTTGATGGAAATGGTGTAAGAAAAAATTCAGCTATGTTCATATCCTTGTCAGGGAGATGATATCTACCGTATTTTATGACTCAATTAATGACTCATAGTCAAATGGATCTAGATCTAGCTCTTAGAATCACACTCAATATTGAATAACTTATTTCCATTTTCTTTTGTGCGAGCTTTCTTGCATTACGAACCATCGATCAAAGAAGAGAAGGAGAAAATAAATGGTACGGAAAACCGTACTAGACTNAATTTTGAAAATATGGCCCAAAAGCAATATGGCCGAATATATTTGATCTTTATTTTGGCCTTTGGCTTCCCGTCAAACAATTTTTTCAGCCAAAATATCTCTAAAATTTCTGCACGAATACAATACTTTATCTTCTAGGAAGAGAAAGTAAAAACAACAAATAAGCAATAATCTGCAAGTAGCCAATAGGATCATTCCATAATCAACACAGAAAGGGACCATCACACATACCTGCCAGTTGCAAATACAATCCTTTATTTTGAATACGGCCGCTGTCTCTCACTCTGCATTTTCTCTCTCTCTCTCTCTCTCTCTCTCTCTCTGTAGTAAAAAGAATATGTTTCCATTTCAAGCGTATTGTGATTGTGATTCATGAGTCAATGACTCATGAATCACATGAGTCAATGACTCATGAAAGAGCAAAGTGGTTTGGCTCATTTGAGTTAATCAATTACTCATGACACATGTTTAGTCTGGATTACTCAACAGCCGAGTAACCACAATCACGAAAGCTGAGAGACAATTTGCTTGATTGATAGGAGTTTGGATCCAGTCTCTATCGACCCGAGAAAAGTGAAAGAAAAATTGATGAACCAAAAACATATCAAATGAAATATTACGACAAAGGGAAAAAATAACGACATGAATTCAAAATAGAGGATAAAGTATGGGTGAGAGATAGAAGTCAAAATCCTAACTTCGCGAACAGAATTGGCAGAGAAACAAATTCAACTTTAAAATCTCGATAAAATATTTTCTCCAAATTCGTAAAATTTATTCTTGCAAGAATTACTGGTTGGGACTAGGTTTCAGGACAACTTAGGGTTTACCAACTCTTAATAAGGGTTATCAAGTATTTTCAACAAAACACCCAATGTCGAACTCATATTATATTCCTGTTACAGTTTTCCGCACTACCTACCATTCCGTCTAATCCAAATGCTATTAAAAGCTTCAAGACAACTTCACAGGACTGACACCTTGTGCAGAATTAGTATGACTCGGTCCTATCGAAGCGACAAAGTTCCTCGGTTCAACTGCTATAATAGAATTACTACCTGGCGCTCCATCTTGTATAATATTATAATCTTCGGAACTGAGTGAGATCTACAGATCATATAAATAATAATACTGACCCTTCTCGGAAGATGTGCTATCATGCTAAAAGTGACTGTTTCTGCCCCTTCCACCGTGTTATTCATAGCATATTTGGTCAGTGTGATACAACTGATCAAAGGAACTTTGTTTTCCCGATGATTGATTTTGATTTTGACTACCCCATTGGCTACTCCATTTGGATAAAAACTAATTAATTTTCTGACGGGCTTAAGTAATCTAAATTTAGTTGTAACATGTACAAATGAGCAATACGACATCTTCGTATAATATAGATATGATTTGACTGGAAAACTACTGTTGTCTACAGCTAGGATATAGTCTATATGGTTTTCATTGACTAATGGCACCTTGAAATAATTTAATTCGGCTTGTCCTGGTGGTTTAATCAAAGCTGAAACAAATGTAGAATGCAAAACTACTCAAGGTGGGACTCAACAATTGCTCGAAAAAAAAATATATTTTTCGGAAGGATATTATTTTTTTGTGCTACGGAATATATATATGTGTATCCCTCCTCTACGATTGTTGGATAAAGTTTAATTAACATTCATCGGAACTTGAGGAAGATTACGATTTAAGTGGATATAAATATCGAGCATCCTGCAAGTTGGGCTTATCTTATGTATCGTCTCATCTAAGGTTGGATAAAAGTTTAATTAACATTCACAGGAGCTTGAGGAATATTTCGATTTAAGTGGATGTAAATATCGACCATCCTGCAAGTTGGGCTTATCTTATGTATCGTCTCATCTAAGGTTGGATAAAAGTTTAATTAACATTCACCGGAGCTTAAGAAAGATTACGATTTAAGTGGATGTAAATATCGACCATCCTGCAAGTTGGACTTATCTTCTTTTCCATGTAGAACATCATAGTGCCCATTAAATAAGCGGAAGGGGTACTTCTCAATTTTGGATTTTTGGTGGTACTAACCCAGGGCGGTGTAAAACCAAATATACAAAATTGAGAAAGAGGAAATTCGATACAAAGGTGTATCACATTAAATAAAAAAAAAATATCCTTAGGTAAAGTATTGACTTTTCAAAAATTGAGCTGTGCTTAAGCTCACTCTAGGTTTAATACCATCAAATGTCTTTAATTGAGGTATTTCGAGCATTGTATTCTCTTCCTTAGATATTTTTATCTGGTCCTGATGAAATTCCATTTTTTATCTTCTTTAATGGCTCATCAATTCTTGCTCGTCCTTTGTGTTTCTTTACAATAAATCCTAGAATGGCTAGTAATTACGATAGTAAGAAAATTTTCCGAGTTCCTCAACTTCTATGGCTAGTTTACAATATCGGGAAGAAACTCAGATTTGAACCCAAACAGAATTGGGAGCAAATTGGTATTAAAAAAAAATTAACGGGAGCGAAATGGCGACTTGCGTGTGTTTCAATGATATACACTTACTTCGGTCTCCACTCTTCCAAACAACAATAGGAATTGTTATTCCCCATTCGGGTTCCAAAATGATAGTACCTTGCACACCTGCCACCTCAAAGTTGAGAATTCCTGGGAAAAAACATTAAACTTTATTAAAAAGCAAGATCTAAAAGTGTACCCATATGAACATCTCGTATTTGTTTATCTTATAAGAAAGACTGATTTTAAAGTTTTTCTTCTTCTTCTCCAGATCCATTACCGCACGTTTAGCTATTGGATATTGGCTCCCTATCAAAAAGTTCATCGTTTGATTTGCTGTACCACATCCTCAGATTCTATAGCCAGGATGTTCTTTTTCTGCCTCTTCCTCATTGGCCCATTACGCTTCCTTTTAAGATGAGGTGTAGAATTTTATAGCGGTCTGAATATCAGGCTATGCATTCAAGATACTGTAGTTTTCTTATTTTAACTTTGATAGTTAGTACTTTGTTTTTATTAATCTTTCTAGCAGTCTTTGGTTACAAACTTTGTCCATCCAGCTGATTCGTACAATCCTTAAGCATAACCACATCTCAAAACCATTCAGTTTTTTTTTGTTTTAGTACAACTTTTGGCACTGTACCTACAGAAGAACACAAAAGATGTGGCATTTGATCCACCAGAGCTGGTAGTGTTCAAATACAGGGTGATTCAGGTTGTTTGTATCAAGGGAATAGGAATTGTACAACATGAAAAAAGAATCACTGTTTATTTTACGGGTGTGAATTTTTTGTTTAGGCCTTAGTTTAGGAGTTATACCTGAAAACGTGATATTTATTTTTCGGATAACCTAATTCATGTCCGATTTTCAAAAATTAAAATGATATAAAAAGCTAATTCACACATTGACTTGCTCCGAATCAATGTAACAAAATGGCGGCCAATTGAAATTTTCAAATTTGATTTTCTGGAAAACCACTCCATGGATTTTTATTTTTTTTATCTCATTTTTGTAGAATTTCAAATGTCCAAATTTGAAATTTGGACATTTGAAATTGAAAATTTCAAATAGCCGCCATTTTGGTACATTGATTCGGAGCAAGTCAATGTGTAAACTAAATAAATACAGCTTAATATTAGCTTTTCAGATCATTCTAATTTTTGAAAATTGGATCATTTCGAAAGGAGTTATGAGCTCATCAAAGAAAATCACGTTTTTAGCGATAACTCCAAACTAAGGCTGAAATAAAAAAGTCACACCTGTAAAAAGTGATTTTTTTTTTTTCTTTTCATGTTCTACAACTCCTATTCCCTTCACACGAACAACCTCAATCACCCTGAATAATGTAAGGTATTGTCAGAGGGAAGCTTCGCTCCCTCTCCCAAACCTAATAAAGCTTAACAAAACTAGATCCCAAGTAGCAGTAAAGCAGAGACACCCAGTCACTGCCTAACTAAGATAGAGGAGCACTGTACGACATCATCTCGAACATGGCAATGAAAATAAACAAGAGAAATCATATTGCCAGAGATGAAGGTCGATAGCAGTATAAAGTCCTAGGAGATTTCCTAAGATGGGATCAGATCAGTTTTAGACATAGGAAGTGCACCAGCTCCGAACGACCAACACCAGCGCCTGTTTCACCACAATTATAAGATCTGATCAAGTGTTACATCAAACTTCCTTCCATCATATCCAGCAGACAGAGGTCCTCTCACTAAAATCTCTAAGTCATCACAATCAACATCCCACCCAGCTCACAACATTTTACAAGTCTCTCACAGAACCCAGGACCCAAGAAAAATCTTTGGTAAGTACCTTAAATTCAATTTAAGTATCATTAATATTAGATTTCAGTGTTAAAGTGTTAAATTTTTTTTTGTGCTTTTTAAATAGAAATTTTTTTTTTGTGTTTTAAATTTTTTTTCATGTCTCATATTTTACTATTTCTATTTTTTTTCTTATCGTAATTTGACCCTTATAAAACGATGTCCGTAAACCGCATGTTTGATTTTTACCGTCTCGATCACACAGAACTAGGATTCGAAATAATCAGTAGAAACCCGGAATTATTAAAAGGTGACGAATCGGTAGACGCGATGAGGAAAATTTTTAGAAGCATTGCGGGGGAACCACAAATGGTTAAATCGGATTTTAAGGGCAAAGACATTGATACAGAACTGAGTACGGTACTCAGCAGAATAGATCGTTTGAATTCGGAATTAGAGGACCTCAAAGCGCAAAACAGTTCGGAGTTCAAAAGTTTGTATACGAAAATAGATCATTACGAACGACGTATAAGAATAATACCGTTAGAAAAAGAAAGTCAAAAATTGAAATTCAAAGAGCTACAATCGCGGTGGTATGTATTTTTAAGTAATTTCAAATCATATAGAGACTTAAAAACACAACAGAAAGACCACAAATTACTCACACCTCCATCTACGTTTACATGTACGAACGCACTGACAACCACAACACTAGTCCCTAAAATGAAAACACCAATGTTAAGCCCAATAAAGTTTTCAGGTAGTTTGGGAGAGGACGTAAGTGATTTCCTCGACAACTATGGACTTGCATGTCAAGTAAATGGTTGGGCGGGAGAGGTAAGAGCGAGATTCCTCCCATGCTATTTGGAAGCATCTGCACTAACTTGGTATCAAAACAATGTAATGGGTAAACATTTTGATTGGGAAGAGATTACAAAAACCCTGGTAGCAACGTTTAGTGATTCAGCACAACGGAAAATGCTGAAATATAAGTTAAAGAATAGAAAATTTAATGTCAAAAATGAACTATCTTCGTCGTATGTACAGGACATAATTAAATTGTGTCATAAAATTGACCCGAATATGAGCGAAGATACGTTAAAAGATAATCTGATGGACGGTTTGACATCAGATATATTAAAACAAGTAATGCTATTAGGCGACAATACAGTAGATGAGGTAATCAAAAACATTTCAAAGGTTAGTAGCGTAGAACGTACAGTGGCTTTCCAAAATTTAGGGGATGATGTATCTAATACGTGTTTTCTAATGAACAAATTAGAAAACCTAGAGCAGAAAATCAACGATCTAAACCAAAATTCAAAGATGCCTGAGCAATTAGATAGTCCCAGTTCTTTCAATAAGCATTTAAATTCGAATTCTCGCGTACGGAAAAACAGGTACGAAGACAATTGCCAGGTAAACGATAGTGAATCCATTTGTAATAAAGTCGACTACACAGATAAATTTGGTTACCATAGAAACAATAATGTTTCTCGTAGAAATTTGAAACGACAAAGGAGCCGAGAAAAAGGGTATTCACGGCTCCCATCTCCAAAAGTAATTCCCTGCACATATAGCGTAAGAGGTTTGAATTGCAAACCCATAACTACGGTAAGTATAGATCTCGAGAATTTTCAGGACCAAAAAGCCATTGTGGATACGGGAAGTTCCCTTTCCGTCATCGACTCGAGGATCATTGACGTAAGTAAAATCCATGGAACTACACATACAAACTTAATTGCAGCTAACAATCAAAAGATGAACATTAAGGGAATGGTAAGTGTTAAGTTCAGACTCGCAAAACGTGGTAAGTATATCCAACAGGACTTTGCAGTCATTGAAAATTTTAGTCCCAAAATCATTTTAGGCACGGACTTCCTAGAAAAATTTGGTGTCGTCATAAATTACTATAAAAGAACAATGACTTATCATCAAAACAATAAAGAATTCACGGTCAGATTGCGTCCTCAGAGTGAGTTTGCTGACCCAAGCAGAATAAATACTATACAAGGGGACAACGTACGCGTACGCAAGGTCAAGTATACTGATATAGAGTTCAACATATCACATGAACTCAGCATGAGTCAGCGTAAACAAATGTTAGACTTATTGAAAGAATACCGAGACATATTTTCGGGTAAGAATGATCCTATTCCTACAGGTAATGCAAAAATTGAGCCAGCCAGAATAATTCTAACAGACGATACACCGGTAAGTAAACCGCCCTATAGAAAGGCATACAAAGAAAGAAAATTAGTGGACGCGGAAGTCCAAAAGATGTTAGAAGCGGGGGTAATAAGAGAATCAAAATCCGCTTATTCAGCACCCGTAGTGCTAGTAAAGAAATCCGATAATGAGAACAGATTTTGTGTTAATTATAAAGCCCTAAATGAAAAAGTTGAAGATTTTAAGTTTCCGATGCCGCGTACCGACGATATTTTAAGTTATCTAAATGGTTCTAATTATTTTTCCTGTTTAGATTTAAAGAATTGCTTTTGGCAAATACCTCTCGACGAACGAGACAAACATAAGACGGCTTTTGTCACGACCACAAGTCAATATGAGTACAAATCATGGATATTAATAAAACTTTAACTGCTCTTATCTTTAAGATAGGGATAAGCTCTGATAGAGACTTGATAGTTGCACATGCATGGAATCTAAGAGTTTTTCTAAGGGTTGTAATGATGACTGGCTCTGTAGATATACTTAGAGAGATCATAGGCTTCTACCCGGAAAGTGGAACTAAGCTAAAATTGGATGAGACACTTCTGACAACAATCAAGCTTGATGATCCCCTGTGGAAAAAGGCAGCGGAGCTTGCCTTCAGAAGTAAGAAAAGTGATTGGCCAGAATTTAGTCGAGAATCTTTGGGTTCTGACCTTAATTCTACGGTTCCAAAAGATGTGATCTTTAAACTTCCTACCACTAACTCTGACCTACAATTGTGTTTAGAACAAATGGAACAATCTTCAAATGTTTGTAGGGTTATTAATGTCATCATGCGAGAATCTAGAATTAAACCTATAAATATTGTGAGCCATCAGGTTTATAGAGACAATATTCGAGGACTTCCATCTGATTTCTCACCTCACTTCTGTATGGATTCTACCTGCGAATGCAGATTGGAATTAGCAGGACCAGCCTATCCATGTGCAGTCTTAAAAGTTCCAGGAGACTCAGAAGTTTCTCCCAAAACTATTCTTTTTTGTATCCCATCCACTTCATCAGGCACAATAAACCTATCTATTGGGGATTCAGATGGAACACAGTCTGTCTGCTCGTGCTCCTCTACATCCTGCTCCCATCTATCCCAAAATGCTGAATCAAGCTCGCAGAAGGGGAGCACGAGTTTCAAGGATCAAAGAGATATGGTAGAACAATTAAAGCATGGCTTAGATTATAGAGTAACAGAGGAGGAGACGGAAAATACATCAGAAACCACTGATAGTGATTCATTTGTCAAAAAACCACCATGTACCAGTGGAATCTTCCGAGAATCAAAGTTGCAAGCAGCTGTTAAAAATCAGGAAAAACGGGCGCTTAACCAGCCTAAGACAGGAACCACAAGAACCAAGAAAAAGCGGATGTTAATCCGTACTCCTACTCAGGAGTCTAAGACCACGCCGACTGAAGCCCCAATCTCTCCTACAAAAAAGCCTACAAATAAATCTGCTCCAGACCTAGAAAAAACATTGGAAATGAGGTCCAAAAAGGCCCAAAAATGCAGCGAAAGAGACCACACATCTTCACAACCAGGATCATCCAAACCACCAACGGGTTGGGAAGTATTGCACTCTGAGTTAACCTCAAAACTACAAACACATCTTGTAGATGCCCTGCCTGGTCAATCAAATCAAGTCGAAAATGTATTAACATCTCTTGCACAGGATAAATCACTTGCTTGCTATGGCATGCATCCTTGGGCCATTTATAGGTTATTAACTCCTGAATTATTTAATTCAGCTTTTCGGGATAACCCGTCTCAAGAACTACTGAAAGACACACTCATCACAACTATCAACAACAGTTTACTCAGTAAGATAACTAAGTCTCTTGCATATGATACAGATAAATTTCCCTTTAAGCAAGACATTGATGAACCCAATTTTCTTAGAATTTCAGCCTTGATCAAATCATTGTCCAGTGACCCAACTTACATTGCACCAAAATTAACAGAAATTGATGCTAAATTAGGGGCTATCCAGTTGTCTCTTGAAAGTCGTGGTCAATCTACATGGGCAACAACCAATTTTCAGACTGCAACACCAAGTACAGTATTAACATCAGAGAAGATTGGGAAGGCAAAAGGAAACCACCCATACATTAAAATATTCCTGACACAAAGTAATCTACCTGAAATGGAAGACTAATGAACACCAGTTGTTTACCAGTTGACTGGTGAGTTACACTTTAGCTTGTCAACAAGTATGTAGGTAACAAATGTGTTATTTTTAGTCTGGCGGCATAGGGCATCCCGTGTACAGTTTGATGATACAAGTGTGGGAGGAGTGGCAATCTCTTCGTATTGATCTCTAGAAAATGAAAATCTATGATGGTACCCTCAAATTTTGAATATACTTAAGACAGCCCACACGATCCTCAACGGTAATTTAAAGATTTTTTTACGCCGGGCGGCCATCTTGAATTGTGGTTCTCTCAACAAAATTTGAGGGTGCCGCCATGGATTTTCATTTTCTAGAGATCAATACGAAGAGATTGACACCTTTCCCACACTTGTATCATCAAACTTCACTTGGGACCTGATTTCGTGCCCTATGCCCCCAGACTATTTGGCGCCAAGAACAGTTTCTCGCTTGTATTTCGATTCTCTTCTTATTTTACTTCAATGGAATCGTTGTTCCAAATTTTAAGTTTCTATAATGTTGATCATCGTTAAGCTACCGTAAGCTAAGTACTTATTCTTCATTACTTATATATTAATTCAGCTAGTGATAATTAGAGTTTAAGCTTTGATCACCACCCTCAACTTGTCACCAGAGATCCCAATATTTATTTAGAAACTCCGTGTCTATCCAAGAAGAGAGAGAAAAAAAAACATCAGAGGAAAGACGGAAATAAGGTTTCTTGGCAATTTAAAATGAACTGTTCTCGGAGTATGATTGTTTGATCACCTCACGTAAGCCCCGCTACATCATTTAAGTTACAATACCTTCCAATCGCTTTTGGAGAACATTTGAAACATATGTTTGTAATTTAATTTTATTATTTAATAAAATATTTATTTATTATTAATATTACAATCTAACCAAGGGATTATTTAATTCTTTAACCTTAGTTAGACGTTCACTTATCTTTAAAGACGAGAGTTGGAGTCAATTTGGGACCTTCGAATTCTATGTTTACAAAGACGAGTCCACAAAATGATTTTCCAATGACTTTTGTTTTGGAAGTGATCCAATCCCTTAGGATTACGGTTGCCGAAGCGGTTGCAGCCTGCAGACTTGTAAAACTACCCTGAGTGTACGAACTTTACCTGCTGTACGACCGTGGATGAAATTAGGTGGAACACTTTTATTATGGTTCGGCAACAATTCTAAGTACTGATCACTGACCAAGGGGTAAACTGTGGCCATATAGAATTGACGTGCCACATTCTTGACGAAACCCCCTTCTTCATCATCGAGTAGAATTTGTATCGTTTTGATAACTAAACCATAAGAGGCAGCTTCTTCTACAAATGTTGGCTTATACATACTTAATTTATTTTGGAGATGATAGAATGACCTACATCTGGCAACATTGGCACCAGAATGTAAAAATTTATTGTGAAATCTGCAATCAGAGTGGATGGCAAAATAAATTCTAATATGAGCTTTGTGTATAGTATTCTAAATATTCAGAGTGAGTCAAATGAAAACAGATTAACAAATTAAAGGTTCATTATTGAAAATAATAAATCAAAATTGAAGCAATTGAAGGTGGAACTTATTTAAAATGGATAATATATGAGTCGAAAACATGATAAAAATTAGGTGTCGATAATTAGGATCAAGTGTCGAAGAAGTGGTAACTTTTGACTTTTTTTTTTAATTCAGTGATTTGAAAAAAATTATAAGGGACAAACGAAATTGGAGCACACTCTTATTATTATGGCAGAAACATCAAGAGTTATATTTACTCTGTGAGGATTGGTCTATGTATCTTCATTAAACCATAATGATTAGATACTTAGAAATATTAAATTTCTTTTTAAATCCCAAACTTCCTCATAATATGTGCCGTTCCGAGGAGGGCACATGATTGGATCTGTGATATGTTGATTTTTATTATTATTATTATTTTTTTTTAAAGATTTTATCCGCACGCAATTTTCGTTCAGTTACACGGACAATTACAAGTATCTAGCGATTAACATACAGAGAGGTATAACATTAAATGGGGGAAAATAAATAAATATATAAAAAACATATTGAATTCCCATGTGGAAAACACGTCATTAAAACAAGTTAGAAAAAAAACACTATATGCTGGAGGCAGCCGAGAGAGACTGACACATATTCAAAACCTTTTGACATTCCTGCTTAAGCCTCTTCGGTACCATAGAGGTCTCGAGAGAATTTATTAAATAAAATTAACCGAGATGGAATGGCTAAGTTCTTCACTGTGGACTTGAGATTTTTATTGATGTTGAAAAAGTCTTTATTCTCTCTCATTCTCACTGTTAGGTTTGGCACTTTAAGACATATCTGCTCCATGACGTGAGGACCAGAGATCATGAAAAAGCTTACATGGCCTTTATAAATAGCACTGGAAGACAAATATGGACATAATACTGGAAAAAAAAAACTTAAAATGTCGATAAACTGGAGCTCTTACACTAGATACTTGTGCCCCTATCACACTATGTGATAAGACTTTCAGACAAAATTATTTTCTTTCAAATTTTGTTGTGTATTATACCATAGCAACCAGATATTTAATTGTAATAAATATTATTTTGATATTTTCGATTTTACCAATACGATTTCTGATTGAAAGTTAATTTAGTTTTGTTCACTTGCGTATTTTGGATAATTGAGGACTTGGGTGACCACCTGTCCACAGACGCCTCAGAACTCAGAAATATTTAGAAAGGTCAGATTAATGAAATATAGGTATTTCAAAAATGATTAAACATAACAAACGTGTTTGTCATCCGTTTAAACCTTATCAGACTATTTAGACAAATTTTGGTCACTTCTGTGTTTCATATCAAAGCAATCAAATAACGAATTTAATCAAATATATTTGCCGGTCACACTGTGCGGTACTGCCTGAAGTCGATTTTTTTCCTGTAGATGATTTGAACACTATCGTGAACACCTGATCATCTTGATCCACCAGTACTAAATTGAATGCTGATCAATATATAAGTTTACGGTGGTGTTGAGCTGAACATGAACAACTGATCATCTTGATCCACTAGTACTAAATTGAATAATGATCAATATATAAGTTTACGGTGGTGTTGAGCTGAACATGAACAACTGATCATCTTGATCCACTAGTACTAAATTGAATAATGATCAATATATAAGTTTACGGTGATGTTGAGCTGAACCTGAACACCTGATCATCTTGATCCACTAGTATTAAATTGAATACTGATCAATTTATAAGTTTACGTTGATGTTGAACTGAACATTAAAACACCTGATCATCTTGATCCACTAGTATTAAATTGAATACTGATCAATTTATAAGTTTACGGTGGGGTTGAGCTGAACATTAAAACACCTGATCATCTTGATCCACTAGTATTCAATTGAATACTGATCAATTTATAAGTTTACGGTGGTGTTGAGCTGAGATCTACACAGTGTTAGCTTACTCTAAGAAGTCGTCCAAACTATTTGCAACAGAGGTTTCCAACGCCATTTGGAGTGCATCTCGTATAACATGTAGTATATACTCTAGTTGGTTTGTGTTATTGAAGAAGAAGGGATTGGGCGGAACTACAAATACGGGAGTGTTTCTAGTGTCCCTTAATGCATACTTTCCATTTATAAAAGGACAATTGAATTGTCCTTGTAACTGCGCTGTAAAAAAAGAACTATAAAACTATTTACAAAAAAAAAAATTATCATTGAAAAAGGCCAAGTCTAAAACACTCTTCCAAAAAAAATTGCCCATGAAATTAGTGATATCTTTTGTTGAGGACAAGTTTATTATTGCTGCTGTTCATACCACATTTCAACTTATTACTGCACTTTATTTTTTCTCTATTCTCTTAAAGTAATACTGACTTTACACTCGGCCACTTTGTATAAGGTAGTGTTTTGCGATTCTCCTCAGATTAAAAAATTGACCATGTGTAATGACGGTATTGCTATTAGGTGCAGTATGAACAGCATCAAGAATAAGCTTGGGCCCAATAAATGATATCACATGGCCTTTTTTCGCTGATATTTTTTTTTTTTTTTTTTTTTTTGTGAGATATTGAAGTGAACAACCTGTATATGGAATATTGTGTAAGCATCCTGTATGCTTCTCCTTTCTATTTTTAGATGACTTCTTCTTTGTTTTGTTTACAATGAATCCTCTAGACTTGTAGCAGGGTGGTCGGGGTGAAGGGGGGAATATGAATGACGTATTATTTACTTTCCCATTCATTCGAGGACAGGTAGAAAGATGAAGAAATTTCTTTCTATTCGGGATCGTTCGAGAAGGTTCCGGGTATTTGTTGGGGATGTATAAATACAGGGGTCGCGTAGAAACGTTGTCAGTATTATTTGAGTGATAAACGAAGTCAGTATAATTTTGGAAGCGAGATCGATAAGTTGAGTTTTCTAAATGATAATTTCGTTCAGTGAGTGATGAATTCGTGTGTATTTTCGATCGTTTTAAATACGGTGTTTGCGAACAGTATTCGAATTTTTTTTATTGTAATTTCTATTTTTAATAAATTATTCTAAGTTTTATTTTACTTATTTTTAAAGTTAGCTAACGCGTTTTAAATTCACGACAACTTAATCCTCGAACCCTAAGTCTACAACAATATTAATATATTTTGTAAAGATTACTATCTGGAACTATTTATTTTTTCCTTTTTTTTCTTCTTCGGATTTTTTTTTCCAATACACTCTACAACGTGAGTCATTTTTTAAAGGACATGTCAAATATCTCGAAAACTGTTAGAGATAGGAAGAAAACGAACGTTATAAACCCCCTTATTTTTTAGGAAGAACCTTGAATTTCTAAGGTCACCTGCAAGGTTATTTTAAGGTCAAAGTTTTTTTTATTTATTAAAAAAACAATATTTTTACTTGATATTTTTCCATTTGATTTACAGTTTTCGAGATAGTCTTTCACTCAACGTGCTCATCAACACGATCATTTTGAAATATTTGGATATATTAATGTGTTAATTTTAGTGAAAAATCAAGGGTTTATGGTTTATGTACAAATATTTTCAAAATAGGCGCGCCCTAATGCTACACATGTTAGATATCGCTTACCGAGAGCACGTCAAGGACAAAACTATCTCTCGAAAATTGAAAAACAATTAAGTAAATATTATTTCTTTTTTAATAAAAAATTCAATACTTCAATAAAAAGCACAAGTTTCTATTTAAAAAAAAAATAGGGTTGACCTTAAAGTTACCTTGAAGGTGACCTTAGAAAGAAAAAATATCAGGTCACCATTAAAGTTCTCCTGAAAAAGTAAGGGGGGTTTGTATCGAACGTTTTTTTCCTATCTCTAAAGGTGCCCAAGATATTTTACTATGTCCTTTAAAATGACTCAGCCTGTTTATCGAAAAGCAATTCCAAATGTCCAACTGAGATCTAACACCAAATTATTAATAAATTAACATACATTAATTGAATTTTATTATCTATACCTATTTTATTATCTACCTATACTTTCGTGCATTTTCTTCTATGAGGCGGAACCAGGCCCGGCGAGGGGGGGGGGGGAATAGCAGAATCCCCCCACGCCCGGTGAGAAAATTATAATAATGAAATTTTCAAGTTTTTTTCTGAATAATAAATAAATCAACTTGAAAGCTTTGAAAATTTTTCAAAAACACAAAGTCAGAAGTTTAGCGATAGTGGGCTAATATGGGACAATGGCTATTGCAGGAGACTGATTTTAAAATAAATATTGGTATATTTCGTAAACACTAACATCTGATAATCGAATTATTTGTTGCCAAGAAGAAGGAAGAAGCGTACACGCATTTTCACATCATGAAATAAGTGAATTGCCTACTTTTATTACTGCCCATACGATGATTTTAGATGAAAGAACAATAGAGGTGCCCGTAAATTTTTTCCCCGGCCTGGATTTTCTGTCTACGGTCCTGAGCGGAACCGTTTTTGAGTAAAAGTTAAAAAACACAAAAAGTTCCTGTTAAAAATACGTCAAGAGTAGCAATATTCCCCAGACCAAAATATATCTACGTATCAAAATAATTGAAATAACAACTGATAAATAAAAAAAAACCGTCAACAATATATGTACCATGAAAATTTCTCCCAAGTTCGCACTTTGATTATAAATTCAATCAATGAGCCCAAATTGCAAAACCAATTTTAAAATACTCTAGCCGTACATAAATTACAACAAAACCACATGGCGCTGAACCAAATGTCTCGGATTAGAAAATGACGTTCTTCTAAACTGCATACTCAATTGTTCTGATTTTGAAATAGGAATTCCCATATTTAAATATTCAAACTTGTCTAGGTATATCTCGAAAAAGGGTTGTCTTTTTGATAAGGCGGTATATTTAGGGGTGCCCATTCTTATCATTTTTGGCTATCTATTGTCGTTGAGGTAGTCGTATACATAATCTCTTTTCTTATTTACGCTTAGTCTTCATTATAACAAAGACATTGCCTTTCCTTCATGCCATTTCCAATGACACCTCAACCGTCTCTCTACGACAAGCAGAATTCACTGTAGGCTACTCTCAAAATTTGGTATGAAAAAAAAAGGTTATTTTTTATGAATTTCGACGTGTTTGGGAAACACGTTTTACAAAACTTAGAATCTTCGTATTTGGCGGAAACACCATCTATTACCATGTCCCATTGAGAATATAAAATAAAATTTGCAAAAAGTCATCTGGCAGAAAAAAGTGGGTCTTCATACTTACAAACTATGTTTCGTGTTAATATAGTCGGCAGATTTGCTTACTCTTGACGTGCGCGCGTCTAAAGAATCGCTTTATAAATATCTTCCTTCATGCAAGAATTCAGCGTTTTAGCAGTTTCAACCAGTTTTCGTGCACCTTCTACCCTAAAGCAGAACCGTTTCGGAGCACGGGTTACGAAAGTGCTGGAATATAAATAGCTTCTCGTCTAATTGTGTGTAAATATCTACCTTTACGCAAGATTTCAGTGTTTTATGAGTTAAAACTGCATTACAATACGTTGTATTCTGTACGTTTTGGAACACTTAGAATTAAAAAGAATAAATTTTTGGATACTTTTTTCTTTATTTGGATGAAAAATGGTAACGTCATGCAAAATTTCAGCTCTATAGGATATACAGGAAGTGCCTAAAATTTTTGATGATGAATGAATCATCAGTCAGTCATTCAGTGAGTAACCAAAAGTGCAAACTTTGAAATTACATATCTCCTGCCCGGGTTAATATAAACTTTAGAATTTTATTTTGAAGGATTGTACTATACTACGAAATGTATATTCAAAATTTTAATGACTTATCTTTCGTAGCTACGGATATCTGACGGTGTGCAAAATCCGTTGAATTCCTTCGCTTAAAGATACACACTGGTTTATTCTGGAACTTGGCCTGGCGCAATGCCTTGCGCTCAGATGTATCTCATTTCAGAAGAACCTGATATCATAAGTACCAACACTTCCAACAGTGGTTCAAAAGCATGGAAAATTTTCCACACTGAAAAGACATTCTTTTAAAATCATGGGCTTATAGGTATATGTACTTACCATAAGTACCAACAAGAAAAACAGCACTAATAGCCATGACAAATAGCTTCATGATTTCAGAAAATATACCTTAATATCTA
This sequence comes from Pachypsylla venusta, assembly GCA_012654025.1. Classification (NCBI taxonomy): domain Eukaryota; kingdom Metazoa; phylum Arthropoda; class Insecta; order Hemiptera; family Aphalaridae; genus Pachypsylla; species Pachypsylla venusta. The sequence continues at coordinate 21,305,496 of CM022881.1, read as the reverse complement.
TAGAAGTTCTTTGTGCGGCCCTCTCACTTGAAGTGAGTTGAATGTTTTTCATGTTGCCTATAATTATTTTGTAATTAGTTGGAGAACATAAGGTAGAAAATGGGGTTCCATGTGCAACTTAATGAAGGAACTTAGCGGGTGGTATCATTCTATTAGGAAGGTGATGGAGATTAACAATATTTTGGTTGCCACTCTGATGCAGACGGCTGTAATGGCGTATCCAATATGGCCGGCCACACCAAAATAAGTACACTGCCATATCTTCGTCGATTTTCATCCGATTTCGATTTTTTTTTCTTCATTTTTTATGTTGAGGAGAAAAATAAATGTCCCCACATGTACTGTGGGAAACCATCGCTATTGGCCTCCAAAGTGTAAAAAATCTAAATTTTAAGGGTCAAAATTACAAATTTTATGAAAAAAAAAGGCGAAAGTATAAAATATAACTTAGGAACTTAATATTATCTAAATATATAAAAATGAATGTTTGTATATATATATATATATATAAGTTAAATACGACCACACACATAGTAGAAGTGCTGCATCAGCATTTCTGACTCGCATCATTATCTTGGTTGACCAGCAGATAGTCAGTCTGAGGTTTCCCACTGCATTGAGCAGAACCTCTGTAACTCATTTTTATAATCTTATATTATTTTTATCGATCTTTTTAATTCTAACTTTTCTAATTATTTTTATTATTAAATATACTTTTTCGAATTTTGCTTTTTAAAAACAAAGGCTATTTCGACTTATTTAAGTGGCGCAGTCGGACGGATTTTTCACAAGAAAAAGTGGACATTTTTCCTCTGTGAGAATTGAATCTACCCTCTATATACAGGGTGAACCTACCAGTGAATTATACAAGTGAACTTTTAAGTATTATATTGTTGTTATTATAAATTAAAGTACTGTGTACTAGTGAATTCATTCCCTAATTATATTATTATTTATACAATTTAAATCACTGTGAATAAGTGAAAATAATCTAATTTTTCTTCGAATGAACTATTTATAATAAGAGGCTTCATAAGATCCTATTTTCATACAATTTCAAAATTCAAAGTATCAATTGAAAGCTGCTGAGTGAACATCATCAACTATCAATATTGTCATTGCTGTGATCTACTTTGGAGAAGAATCTCAATTCAAGACATCAAGTCACATCTATATTCTTATGCAATCTACAAATATTCCGATGACTCGATTCATTCTATTAATTTTGTAAGTGTGTGCATTTATTTCTCAAAGACTTCACAGTATTTGAAATTGAATTATCTCATAGCTAATTGCTATCGTTTGCAATTTTAGTTATTGCTATCATTTATTATTATTTCCTTATATTATTTTTATTCATATCTTTCGTATTTATAATACGTACTTGCTACTATTATTTATTTTTATTGATTGGTAGTTTCCCAAACCTAATTTGATCAAAATGTCACAGATCTGACTACATTGATGGTGCTATAGCCTGCGGTGGAGTTTCTTTGCTAGTTAGAGAATCGTGTTTCTCTAGAGTCATTGATATTCATTCTCCTTTGCAGTGCATTGCTGTCCTGGTCAAGCTCCCAGGTATCTCTCCCTTGGTGACCATCTGTAATGTTTATACACCTCCCGACATTCAGTATTCAGAGCACGATCTTACTCTTTTAAAACAACAGTTACCTCAGCTTTTCTTAATTCTAGGTGATTTTAATGCACATAATCCTATCTGGGGTGATGTAGCGCTTGATGCTAAAGGCCGCGAAATTGAGAGATTTCTTCTAAACAATTATGACGTTCATCCTCTAAACTCCGGAAGTCCCACGTACTTCTCTTTTTCTCATCTGTCTTATCACGCTATTTTTCTCATCTGTCTCACCTCTCACTTATATCTTCTTCACTTTTTCCAGATTTTAGTTGGTCGGTCGCTAACGATCTCTTCAATTCTGATCATTTTCCTATTCTTTTATCATATTGTCCGCCCACTCCTTTCATTCCTCCCAACGCAGTCCTTAATGATCCCCGTAGAACAATATGGAACTACGACAAGGCGAACTGGGACAAGTTTTCTTCCCTTATTGACCTCGATTTTGTCGACCTCTCTCTCGTTACCGATACTGATCAGCTCAACTCGGTCATTGAAACTGTAGCCTCCAGAATAATTGATTCGGCTAAGAATTCTATTCCTGCTAAGGAAATCCCCTCTAATAAACTTCCAGTTCCTTGGTGGGATGACGATGTCAAATCTAAATTTCAAACAAATTTTTTGTATCAAACTACAAATATAAAAATGAGTCACGAGCGCTTTCGTCCGTTACGACATCGTCTAGTTCACCAGACGATGTCGTAACGGACGAAAGCGCTCGTGACTCATTTTTATATTTGTAGTTTGATACAAAAAATTTGTTTGAAATTTATATTTCACAATTACTACAAACATCCTAAATATTTTATCTAAATTAGATGTCAAATCTGTTATCAAAGAGAGACGTCGATGTCTCCGTTTGTCCAAAAGACATCCTACTATTGACAATGTTATTTCTTTTAAAAAAGCTCGTGCCGCAGCGCGAAGAACCATCACTGAAAAAAGACGAAATGGTTGGATTAACTTTGTTGCCTCCATCGATCGTCCAATAAGTTCGGGTGAAATGTTTCACAAAGTTAATAAATTACGAGGTAAAAACAGCCCTCGTCATATTCCAGCGTTATCATCTAGTTCTAATCCTGATGATTTACTCTACGATCCACTAGACATAGCAAACTCTTTATGTTCTTCCTTCTGCTCTGTTTCTTCGGATAGTAAGTATCCTTCTTCTTTTTTAGATTTTAAGCGTTCTTGCGAAGTTTCTCCCTTTTATTTTGACCTTTGTTCTAATGATGATTATAATAGTTTGTTTAGTTACGATGAGTTGATGGAGCTTTTGTACTTCTAAAGCTGCTGGCCCTGATGGCATCAGTTTTACACTTATTAAAAAACTACCAATATCTGCTCTTCAAAAGTTATTAGATATCTACAATTGTATTTGGTCACGTGGTATTTTTCCGTCTTCTTGGCGGGAAGCTCTTATTGTTCCTCTTCTCAAACCAGGTAAGCCTAGCCTACTGACATCTAGCTACAGACCTATCTCCCTTTTGAATTGCTGTGGTAAGCTACTGGAGAAAATGGTCAATAAGAGACTTTCGTGGTTTCTCGAGAACAATAAATTTTTAAACCACTTTCAAAGTGGCGGTCGTTTTTCTCGCTCGACAATGGACAACCTAGCATATTTAGAAAATGAAATTGCAGTTGGACCTTTGAAATCGCTAGACCCTAGGAAATCTATTCTGAACCAGGCCACATTTATAAATGTTTGAGTAAAACGTTACATTTTCCAGTGGAAAAATGACTCTTCACAGAATTTGGTATTCCATTACCGAAGCGACTTTTAAATAGGACTGTTCACATCAAATGGTTGTCGCTAATGTGTCAGTCATGTGTCCAAGTTGTTCAAATCTGATTTCAAATTATTTTCGCAGTGAAATGATTTTGATTGTTAACATACTAAAATCAACATCTTTCATTTCAAAGCATGATTTCAGTATTGGGAAATGACTCATGTTTCGAGCACCTAGTTGGTTCTCGAACAATAATGGTTTCTGTTCGAAAGCATGTAAATCAGGAAGAAAGAACATTTCATTGACCCTGCTGGCAACAGTGTTGGTAGAAAGACTAATGTCTTTGAATTATTTAACTTTATTTGGGCATAAGATATCAGCTGATTTTATTAAACAGTCCTTGATAAAAGCTCCATCTGTGAATGGTTTGGAATTTTCAGCTATCATAAATTTAGAGAATAAAGCTGACTTTTACGGTTCCAGACTTTTGTTGTGACACATTGGAAAAGTTATTATCTTGATAAAAGTTCATTCTTTATTTTTCTTCTCTTAGCTTTCCCAAAAGTGAATCATACCTAGATGAATGCAGCGACTGGAAGTGTCTTTTCAAATTATATTCCTTACAAACTGCAAACATGATTTTGGGTTTCGCAAAAAAAAAATATTCTAATTCCCATCTTTGATTAAAAACACGATGTTCATTTTGAATTGTACGCTTTTTATTTGTTGATGACTTCGAAAACATTACAAAATAAAGAAATCTTCTCCAGGTAGGCAATCTACTCGCGGGCCACGAAATAATCAAGCGCAGGCCCCATGCGGCCCGCGGGCCGCGAGTTTGAGACCACTGGTTTAGAACATACATATTTTTATAACCTATGATGGAAAATATTGTTTGTGACAACAATTAAAGGTCTCATTAAAATAAGTATCATAATTTGATTACTACCAGCTTTTTGCTAAAACGCGGGTACTTTGTACCCCCCCCCCCTTGGCAATCCTAGGGTTAATGGCTTGCTAAAACTGATCATCCTCATCCTCTATTGACAAAGTTTGGAATGAACGGTTCATACAGTTTTCTAATTTCTACGGAATTTACGATTTCGTTAGCTGTTTTAGCAGATGAACAAGAAACCAATAGTTTGCTCTTATTCAGACTAGTAATGTGATTTACTTCATTCTTCTGTCTTACGGCATCATGAATAATTTACATAACAACATTTTGGTAACTTATCGACAAGGAAACATTACCTGCATTGCATTTTGACTGCACTACAACTCTGTAGCTGTCATTCTCCTGTAGTCTCCCGTGTGCATCTTCTATATTAGGTGGTTTCCCCTGGATCATCTATTATTTTTTTTTTTAAACATATTTTTTGTATATTTTATTTTATTTTTATACAAATTTTTTAGAAGAAGGAAAAAAAATATGGTTCCCCACTTAAAAACATGTGGAGATTTCGTATACAGCGCCTTCCAGGGCAATATCTATGTCCTCCTCTGTTTTACCAATCGCTACTACAGACTGGTCATGCGCGTATGCAATCAGCTTTACATGGTAGTTCATTGGAAGACGCAGAACCCCGTCATATAATAGGTTCCAAAGTAGGGGTCCTAAAACAGATCCCTGCGGAACCCTGGTTGTCATTTTGTGTTCCACACCGTTTGGACTGCTGAGCCTTCGATTGCTCAAATAGCTTTCTACCAGCCTAATTATATATGGCGGTAGGTTTTTTTCTCGCATAGCACATCTAGTTACCTATATCACACAAACCGTTATCTTATCACAATTTGTTTGAAGCTAGAACGAACACATAAATTAACTCTTGCAAAAAGAATTCAAAACACCCCGAAAATCACTTCGCGGTAAAAAATTCAAAAAAACACTGAAATCAAAACAGTGCCCGCCTCAATTGCATATTTAACAACTCTAACTCATTAAGTGGGCACACCGTCAAAGGTGTGAAAGTGAGTTTCTAATGTGCGAAAAGAAACGGCGTAAAGGATGGGTTTGCGAGATTTGTGAGATTTTTAAAACTAGTGAAATTAATGTTAAAAAGGGCGAAAAAAGATATACAATTGAGGCGGGGACTGTTTTGATTTCAGTGTTTTTTGTGACTAATGACTTGGCGGGAACTTTTTACCGCAAAGTGGTTTCTTGGGTCTTTTTTTACCTGATTATGAAGCACATTATACTTAATTAGTTTTTTAGTTTTTTACAGCTGCCTAAATACTATCATTTAGTTTTCTGTGAGTGTTCTAAGTGGTATCTTCGTCAACTATGTGGTTCTCAACTAAAGATAGGTCAACTGTTTGGTGTGCTGTTCTTCTGGTGCTATGTCATTTGTTCACGTTCACCTATGGTAAGTCAATATCTTTATTTATTCTATCTTCCCGTGTCTTCTGAGTGTTCAAAGTGGTTTCTTCGTCAACTATGTGGTTCTCAACTAGAGATAGGTCAGCAGTTTGGAGTGCTGTTCTTCTGGTGCTATCTCAATTGCTCATGTTCACCTATGGTAAGTTTCATCAATTCTAGCTTTGGTTGCTTTCCGAATTTCATCAAATTTTGCAACACAAAAGAAAAACAAAACGAGCGTGATTTGCTTTCAATTCAGAATCTTTAAAACTATTTTTTTAAAAATTTTTCTTTTCATATTCATCATTGACACGTACAACAGATGAAGCCTAACTTTTATTTGACTTTTGTCCGTCAATGGGAATTCCTTTTACGAGCCCCTTAAAAATTGTCAAAAATTCATATTTTCTTTCCACCTTGCGTTTATCACGGCCCGAGTATAGGAGTCTAAGATACGGAAATTAAGACTTGACGTCCTTTCGGCCTTAACTCCGGATTTTCATTAAAAAAATACCTACTCCGGGCCTCCCATTTTTTTTGCGATTGCCCTCCTGCCACCTCTTCGGCAGCATTTCGTGAAGTGCTGGGACTGATGGGCCGAGGTCTTAAAAAAGAATCCAGAGAAAGTTGTCCCTCTTTTATTTCTCGTTCTTCTTTATCTTTTCTCTTCTGGGCTCCCGATTTCTCCGATTTAGAACTCATTTTTCTAATGTTATATTAGAAAATATTAAAATTATATCAACATTAAGTGAAAAAGTGAATATTTGATACTTGAATCAATCAATTATTAATGAAAACTATTTACGTCAATAATATTATTATGAGATCAACACAATAATAAAAAAAACTGCGTTCTTTAAAGGGCTTGGGTTGAGCAAAAATTAACCTCACTGTTTAAAAACATTTCTTTATTTTAAGTTTAATTAGACTTTTCTACGGTATCACAGTTACCAATGTTTACAGAATTCAAAACTATTAAATTGTTTGTTAATTTAAAATTGTTTCTAACTAATTTATCAATCACAATGTTCATTAATAGAAATTAAAGATTTATTCAGAAATTATTAAAATTATTTTTTGGCGGCGTAATTTAGATACACCCCGTATACATATAAATTAAAGGCTGACAAGTGACTTTTCTCTATCTATGCATATAAATTAAAGTCACTTTTTGCGTCTGTCTGTCCGTCTGTATGTTCGCGATAAACTCAAAAACTACCGAACGGATTTTAATGCTGTTTTTACCAATCGCCAAAGTTACAGTAAAAAAAAAATCGTAAATATCCGGCCGATTTTATATTTTTTTTCACGAAATATTCTGAATTTTGATCAATATATTAAGATTTGTCACGACATCATACCAACTCAAAGAAAGAGAGATTCAGGTAACATCTTAATCCTTAATTTAGGACATATTTTGCAAAATTGTGGCTAGCCATTCCAGGATTATAGGTTTTGATGCATAATTATGCATAGTCCTATGCTCAATCATGCATTTTTTATGCCAAAACATTGATATTAAAATCTCTGCACACGCGTCAACTTCCTCTCTCTCTCCTTATAACTACTTCTCTTAAGAAAATATCTCTCCGACCCTTTCCCCCTCATCAGTGAGGTACTATATAAACCCATGCAGACTGTTCACATGCTCTCAGACAAATTCAAATCTTCAACTAGTTAACAACTTCTCAGTTCCCATCTCCATGGAACTCTAAATTCAGTTTTTCTAAGTGTGAATTGTGTGACAGTCAAAGTCAAATCTACGCCTATACTTGATCATCAGCTGCCTATACTTCATACAAGCTGCCTTCTACTTCATACAAGCGGCCTATACTTCATACAAGCTGCCTTCTACTTCATACAAGCGGCCTATACTTCATACAAGCCGCTTTTATACATCATACAAACTGCTCATACTTCATACAGCCGCCTACACTCTTCAAGTGACTGCCTAGTCTATCCACTCAAGTTGCCTATTCTTCGCCCACAAGATAACTCGACTACCAGAACATCCAGCTTCCAGAACGCCTACAAGCTACGAGCATTATTCATTCCTGCCGTAAGATATTTTTTGTATTAAATTATTTGACACCTCAGGCTTTCAGTCTGCTAGACTTTTAACCCCTTTTTCACATAATATATATTTACGTGGCTTGTAGCCTCGAGTCCTGATTTATCTAGGCATCACTCATTTTGATCACACACTTTAATTAACAAGGAAATTAACAAGCACCCTGACTTCCGACACCTCCTCAGCAACGCCTGAGACTTTAGGTAAAATCTCCGGAGTCTATAATTTATTTTAATGTATACCACGTTTTTCAATTATGTATCAATAAAAAATTAACGCAATAGCCGTATTGTTCTTTTGTTGTTACGTTTCATTTCCTAGATAGAACTCTTTTCTACTTTATTTATCTTTTCTTGTTATAAGATGATAGGATCTTTTCGACCTCTGCCGTAGGCGAAAAACCTATCCTATCTTCTTATATCAAACGGGGCCCAACGCGGGACCCTCTATCTCCTTTTCGGTTAGGAATGGACCCCCTCCCCCCAAAATGTTTTTTTTTTTTTTTTTTTTTTGGAGGGGGGGTTTATTCCCATCATATTTTCTATATCACTCACTGATTTAAATAAATTTTTGTACAAAAGCGGTTATTGCCGATATATTTTAATAGAATTAAACAACAAATTTGTTGGAGTAGTATTGGGTAAGGTTCTAAAAATATAGACTGCGCAAGGTAAGGTCGGGTCGCAGACCCAGCCTAAACTCAACAGGCTTCAACAACAAACGTTAACAAACATGTAGGTAATATGTGATCTATGTGTATGCTCTGATCGCGTTTAAACGGTTGTACCCCGGTGATATGATTATTAATGTAAGAGTCAGATTTATTATCATACTTCTCTCATGACTCGAAACGAATTTCGGGTAATCAGCTAGTAACAAATAATTTAGAGTTTTTAAATTGTCGAATTAATAATATTTTATTACTGAAAAATGAAATAATAATTTTCAATATGGAACAATGACCAGCAAAGAGGCTGCACCGAACAACCAAACTGTTAGCTATTAAGATACTACCACATTACTCCTTCCATTACACATGTGCCCCTCTCATCTCATCCACATGTCAAGGCCCATCCCGGGCTCTAGTGCCATTTGGTAAGGTAAGGGAAATAGGCAGAATTGATTTTTTCCACAAAATTTTATTGAATAGCAAAAACTGAATTCTGATATTAGAAGCCCAGATCGAATGTCCAAAATATATTAATAATATTAGGTTCCAAACCGATCTCGCCCTAAGAACCACAACAGTTACCATGCCAGGAAAGAATAGGTACAGGTGCAGAGAGAGGGCACTGAACAAAAGGTTGTGTCATGGTAGAATCAAGGAAGATAACGCCGAACCCAAATACAATTGGGAAAAGTTGAAGTTAAAGAAGAAGTAAGATTGTAAGATATTAGGTACTTTAGAGATTGTAAGATATTACTTTAGCTTAACATCCTCAGCGAGCGAGTCCACCTGAGCTGATGGTGTAGGTAAAAAAACACAGAAAGCAACTCTGGAATATTATTATGTTACTGCTGTAATTATATTGCAGTGAATGCAGTGGTTGACATGGTTCTGGGGGCCCTTGTCAATTATTAGCCTCCAAGAAAATATGTATGATATGACAATTCGAAATTTCAGTAGTAAACTAAATTGATTTAGAGCTTCATCCGTCCCATGTGTTCACCATCGGAAATGATGATACTACTATTGATTGATTGACTGGGTCACTATAATATCCATTCTAAGTGAGTGAGGTCTACAGTTCACAGAAATACAGAATATAGTTTTTTGTGAGATTATGTTTTACTTATTTTATTTTTACACGCGTTACCGTTCCGCATATGTTTCACAATAATACCTATGATTGGTTGGTTGGAAATTCATTTCTTTCAACTGGGTCACAGGAATGTGTTTTTCTTCCGTGACGTCAATTCAGATCATGACGAGAATATTGCTCAGCTTCAACACGGGTAACTCTGTGCAGGGGGTCTCATAAAAGCACAGCTCTGAAAATCAGATAAACGCACTCGGCACAACATTTATTGGTCTTTCAAGACGAGGGTTTCAACCCTCATTGACCTCACCCAGCCTGGTTATGGGCCGGAAAAATGGCCAGCATCACGAGGGGGCGAACCCACGTGGACACCCACATGGTAAAATCTCGCTGGACGTTGCTTAACTTCAGTGATCAAACGGGAACTGGTGTGTTCAACGTGCACATTATTTGTCTTATTTAGGCACATTATTTGTCATTTTTTTTTTTTTTTGGCACATTGTATTTGTTTTAATATATTTTTTTATTATCAGTGAAAAAAAAATCCGCTGGGCCAGGGCCCTTGAGAAGTCCGGGCCCGCACATTTTGTCCCCTTTGTCCACCCCTCTGAACGCTTTAGCAGCACACTCTGCTCCGCTGCTCCTGATTGTCCCATAAAGTTGAAAACTTGCAAAAATATTACTTATCTCATAGACATTTTTTTTTCATTGTACAAAACATATAAATTTAACCGTTTTCAAGACTTTCGACTTTTTCGATTTTTATTAACATTTTATCGTAACTATGTGAAATATGCAGAACTGATTTATCATATAGTCAAAACATTTCCTAGTAATATTTTCGACAAATGCACAGTTTTCGAGTTATGAGCTTGCAAATATAAAATGAATCACATAATTTTTTCGGTAAATTATCCTTCTATTCACATGGTAGGTAGGTATCAACAAGTTACGCCAAACTGATCCGCTGTGCTTGTTTGTTTTCTAGAAACAAACAAAATATTTCTTCATTTGTCTCTATTAAATAAGATTGTGTTCCTCTAGAGTCTATGTTAAATTTTGGGTCCTGTTCTCTTCTCATCAATGACATCATAATATATGCTGCTCCTAATGCTCGATTCGCTCTCTACTGTGATGACGTCAATGTCCTTATTCAAGTCAAAATGTTTCCCTTCTCACTTCACATCAATGACATCATAATATATGCTGCTCCTAATGCTCGATTTGCTCTCTACTGTGATGACGTCTATGTCCTTATTGAAGTCAAAATTATTCTCTTCTCACTTCACATCGATGATATCATAATATATGCTGCTCCTAATGCTCGATTCGCTCTCTACTGTGATGACGTCAATGTCCTTATTCAAGTCAAAATGTTTCCCTTCTCACTTCACATCAATGACATCATAATATATGCTGCTCCTAATGCTCGATTCGCTCTCTACTGTGATGACGTCAATGTCCTTATTCAAGTCAAAATTTTTCCCTTCTCACTTCACATCAATGACATCATAATATATGCTGCTCCTAATGCTCGATTCGCTCTCTACTGTGATGGGCTCCGTCAGTGGGGCCCAATAAGCTTCTTCAATTGACTATCGATTTAAAAGAAAACGGTCCCTTTTATTCACTTAAAATTCAAAATAATTAATATCTGAAGCCTAAAGAGATTGTTTGACTCATTATATTCACCGTTTTGCAGCATTTAGTCAGAGTCCCCCCCCCCAGGGTTTAGGATCAAGAAGTTCGCAATTGGACCAAATTTCTAAAATCCAAAACACACAACCAATTTTGATACAATTTAAAATGGGTAGGTAAACAGGGGCACCGCCAGTGCGCCCCGGTAGGGTCCCACAAATGAAAAAAAAAAAAAAAAAACATCGTCTGATGTTGATAAAATTTGTTAGACAAGCCAAGTATATTATATTTGACAATTCTTGGTGTTTTGTAGATTCTTTGCTTTTGGCGCCCCGGTAGGGCCCCAAATATAAAAAACACAATTTTTGTCTGATTTTGATAAAATTTAGTATGCGCAGTCGTCCAAGTATTATAATTGACAACTTTTTGCATTTTGAGGTAATTTTGCTTTTGGGGATTCTTTGTTTTTGGCGCCCCGGTAGGGCCCCAAATATAAAAAAACATAATTTTTGTCTGATTTTGATAAAATTTAGTATGCGCACTGCGCAGTCGTCCAAGTATAATTGACAACTTTTTGCATTTTGAGGTAATTTTGCTTTTGGGCCCCCGGCAGGAGCCCACAAATATAAAAACATAAAATTCGTCCGATTTGGATAAAATTTGGTATGTACAGACACCCAAGTATTATATTTGACAATTTTTGGTGTTCTGTAGATTTTTGGATTTGGGGCCCCGGTAAAACATAAACTTTGTCTGATTTTGATAAAATTTGGTATGCGCAGTTGCCCAAGTATTATAATTGAGAACATTTGATATTTTGTAGTAATTTTGGTTTTGGGGCCCCGGCAGGGGTCCACGAATGAAAAAAAAACATAAAATTCGTCGGAATTTGATAAAATTTAATACATAGAATCACCTAAGTATTATATTTGAACATTTTTGTTATTTTATTTTTGGGGCCCTCTTAAGGGCTACAGTCACTTAAGTATTTTGATAAAATTTAGTATGCACAGACAAGCAAGTATTATATTTGACGATTTTTGGTATTTTGTAGATTATTTGCATTTGGGGCCCCGGCATCTGCTACAAATGAAAAAAAAATTTGTGTAATTTTGATAAAATTTGGTATGCACAGTAACCCAAGTATTATGTTTGGCAATTTTTTTAATTTTGCAGGAATTTTGTTTTTGGGGCCTCGCTATGGCGCCAAATTTGAAAAAAACATAAAATTTGTCTGATTTTGATAAAATTCCGTATGCACAGTCAATCAAGTATTTATATTTGACAATTCTTGGTGTTTTGTAGATATTTTGCCCACAAAAGAAAAAAACATAAAATTCGTCTCATTCTGATAAAATTTGGTTTACACAGACACCCAAGTATTTAATTGACAATTTTTGGTATTTTGTAGAAATTTTGGCTCCTGAAAAGCAATGTCCACAGCCGAAGGCTGCAAAATATTTTTAAACTCATATAATATCATTAAAGAGCAACGTCAGTAGCCGTAGGTTGCCAAATCTTTTTGAACTAATACTATTACTATACTGTCGTTAAAGAGCAAATTCCAAAGCCGAAGGCTGCAAAATCTTTCAAAATAATACTATCACTAAAGAGCAATGTCCACAGCCGTAGGCTGCAAAATCTTTTGAAACTCATAATATTATGAAAGAGCAACGTCAGCAGCCGTAGGTTGCCAAATTCTTGTAAACTAATACTATTCTTGTAAACTAATACTATGTCACTGAAGAGCAATATCCACAGCCGAAGGCTGCAATATCCACAGCCGAAGGCTGCAAAATCTTTCAAAATAATACTATCATTAAAAAGCAATGTCCACAGCCGTAGGTTGCCAAATCTTTTTAAACTAATACTATCACTAAAGATCAAAGTCCACAGCCTGCAAAAGCCTGCGAAGGCTGCAAAATCTTTTTAAACTAATACTATCACTAAAGAGCAATGTCCACAGACAAAGGCTGCAAAATCTTTTGAAACTCATAATATTATTAAAGAGCAACGTCAGCAGCGGTAGCCTGCCAAATCTATTTAAACTAATACTATCTCTAAAGAGCAAAGTCCACAGCCGAAAGCTGCAAAAGCTTTCAAAATAATACTATTACTAAAGAGCAATGTCCACAGCCGAAGGCTGCCAAATCTTTTTAAACTAATACTATCACTAAAGAGCAATGTCCACAGCCGAAGGCTGCCAAATGTTTTTATAATAATCCATCTCTAATGTGCAATGTCCATAGACGAAGGCTGCACAATCTTTTTAAAAATCAACGTCAGCAGAAAAAATATAATAATAATATCACTAAAAGACTTCAAACTTTAAAAGAGCAACATCTACATTCGATGGAAATCTGACAGAATTATTAAGGAAGTGAAAGTCTAGTAGGTACGGTTTTCCGTACCATTTATTTAAATTATTGCGAGACTGAGGTCATAAAAAAAATCTACTTTATTTGGAGGTTACACGTCTGGGTCTCTTTCAAAATACTCTCCTTCCAACACACACATTTATCCAACAGAAATTCCACTTGTTGAATCAGTCCTGGTACCCTTCTTTTGTGATGGCTTTCAGCTCCTTCGTCGCATTTGCCTTTTTCTCCAGAATCGTCTCAAACCTTCTTCCTTTGAGTTTTTTCAGTTTTGGGAATAAGAAAAAGTCACAAGGAGCGAGGTTAGGTGAATAGCCAAAAACTCACGAGTTCTGAGTGCTGAGTGAGCTGGAGCGTTGTCGCCCTGGAAAAATCAGTTGTCACTTTTCCACAAAAACCTGTTGTCACTTTTCTGGACTTTTGCGACGGAAGGCGTCACTCAGACATTTCAGTTACCCCAGATTACTGTTCTACCCCATCCCTCATACTCAGGACATTTCTCCCTGACTTTTTCTTATTCCCAAAACTGAAAAAAAAAACTTCGAAGGAAGAAGGTTTGAAACGATTGCGGAGATTAAAAAGGAGAGTAGTTTGAAGGAGACCCAGACTATAACTTCCAAATAAAGTAAACTTTTTTTATGACCTCAGTCCGCGTAATTTTTGAATAGACTACGTACGAGACGCCACACGACCAATATTAAAATCCTATAAAAACCGCCAGAAGTATCATCAATTGCATATAAAAAGTTTCGAAGCATAAATAGACCCCAAATATGTTAATCGGAATAAATTTTAAGTCTCTAGCACTTACTATTTTCTTTTGAGACAGAAACATTTTTCCTTTAAAAAGCGAAAAAAAAAACTGCACGAGTATATTCATTTGCACCTAAATTTTTATCGAACAATGAAACTCTAAATATGATATACACACCAAATTTCAAGTCTCTATTCCTCACATAAGCGGAAAAAAACCAACATTACCTTCGATTGCACCCAAAAGTTTTTGAGCACAATCAAACACCAAATATGATACACATGTTACATTTCAATTCTCCATCATTCCCTTTTAGAAAGGATAAATTAAAAGCGGAAAAAACCGCCATTGGCACCTTCGATTGCACGCAGTTCCAAATGGGTTAATGCTAAGTGTCGAAAGTTTCCATCGCGACATAAGGCGGACAAACGGTTTGTTTTATTCGATTTTTGGATTCTACGTACCTTGAAACGTAAAATATCAAATTTTGAGGCAGTATTTTTTTTCGTGACGATTGCAAAAGTTCATTTCTGAAAATAATAAGCCAAATGAGATACCAATCGGGGAGTTATTACTTAATACGTGTATCTTTTTCTTACAGCTCAATTTCCAAGATTTAATTGCCCTTTTGTGAACCAAGGTTACAAAATATATCAGGATGCAAATTATAGGAATAGAGCATTCTTTGTTTCAAAACCACCAATACTGTACTTAGACTATGCCCAGCTCTATAATACAGTGTTGCCCAAATTAGAACAAGCTCTCCAGCATGTGATTCTAAACACTGTTGAAAACAGTATAGACGACTTTCTAGAGTAAGTAGATTCAAACGGTGTCTAGTTTGTAGTACAAAGAGTGGCGGCTGTTCCGTAACCTTCAGCTGCCCGAAGGGATACCTGGGTGTCCATAGCGATTTTCAATCAACATAAGCATTGATTTTTTTTTTAAAACCTTCTGAATGCTTCAAGTTAGAAATTTTACGCCTTCTAAACTAATTTTGAAAAAAGATATCATGAAAAGGGAGCTCATGGGGAGCCAAACAAAACCGGACACCTGATTTGGACTGAAGAGGTACACGGGTACCCAATGCAGTCCTCATGGGAATAGTAAGACTGGGAGAGGGGAGTACACCAAATTTGGGGAGGTGGCATATCTCGTCAAGGAAGTACTGCACACTGCCAGCGACTGATAAAAGTGATAAAGTAAAAAAAAACAAAATGTGTTGGACATAAATCATTGATTTTCTAGACGTGAGCAATTTGATATCAACAAGTGAGTGTTTTGATCGTTCTTAAAAGTTTAAATTATGTTTTGAAAATTTTTGCTACCTGTGGCCAGGTTAAGTTTTTTATCGTTCCATTATATTTACAATATTGAAAATTGTTTTTTTAATTGAGTTGGGATTTGAGGCTAAAGTAGTTGCAGACATATTTTAAAATATTTTTCAAAAAATTAGGTATTGTTTTCTCAATTTGGGGAGGTTAATCTCTTGGTTTAAGACAAAGATATAGTCTCCTCCCCAAACAGACGAAGACAAAACCTCCCCAAATTAGGAAGACTTATTGTGTCCAAAGAGGAACTCACCAAATTAGGATTAAACTTTTCATATGATAATTAGTAACTTCGAAGATACTCCCCAAATTTGGAAAAGCCATTCCCCAAATTAGTATTTTTAACCAATATCAAAAATCATTTTGATTTTTTAAAAAAATACGGAGAGATTTATAAAGAGGTGACATATCGGCACACAGATGGAGCGGTATATAAAAAAGGCCAGAGTTGTGGAACATCTGGTACGGGTTGAAGGGAGCCTGTATTGTATAGAGTTCACCAGCTCCAGACTGTCAATTCTGTTGCTGAGAACCCTATATAGATTCAGAAGGGGAATGCCTCTATGCTGACTTTTAACGGACAGTAATGATAGCTGGACACGTAAATCAGAATACGAGATCGGCTCAGGATAAGCAGGATAAAAACCGTTCAATTTAAAAAACAAACGCCTGCAGAATGAAGCCTGAACCGATTCAAGCATCTGTATATAGTGTCGCGTATCGGGCATCCAAACCACAGAGGCATAGAGGAGTTTAGATAAGATTAAGGATTTAAAGAGGAGAAGATAGGAATCAGGGATATTTATGGGACGAAGAGTTCTCATAACAAAGGCCAAAGTTCCGAAGCTAGAGTTAACAATGTTCTCATTTGAGTGGAGAATGACAGGGAGTTAGCAAATGTGACACCCAGATCTTTTTTTAGTTCAACAGTGGCGATGATTTTGCCATCAATAATGTAAGAACTGGGGATCAAATTACGCCGCCTACTGAAACTCACCAACTCACATTTTTGAGGACAAAAGGTCAACTTATTTAAAACTAGCTACTCTTGCACCCTGTTTAAATCATCCAGGAGTAGTGCAGTGTCGAAGGAAGAGGAGATAGGACGATAGATCTTCAAGTCGTCGCAGTAAAGGAGAAAGGAGGAGTTTTGTATGACAGACGTGATGCCGTCTATCATGGTGAGGAAAAAGATGTTACCTAAAATGCTACCTTGGGGAACAAAAGATGTAGGAATATATGGTACAGATAGGACATCACGGTATCGAACGCGAAGCTTACGACATTGGAGATTGAAGGTAGGATGAAAAAAGGTTTACAAGGGTGGCAGAGAAACCAAATTGATGAAGTTTAGACAACAAAAGCACATCAATTTGGTTGGAGTGGGGGAGATGGGAGGAAAATTACTGAAGGAAACAGATGAGATTAGAGGAGGTAGATCTTGCCTTGATAAAGCCACTCACAGAAAAAAGGCCAAGTTCTTCCCACTCTTCCAAATAATTCCGCCTATAAAGTTGTGATATCTATTATTGGGGACAAGTTTATTGTTGCTGCTGTATATCCCGCACCCGCACCTATAAAGTTCTTCTGCCTAAATTCTCTTAAAGTAATACCGACCGACTTTACACTTGGTCAGTTTTTCTAAGGGGATTCGTAAAATACCACCTTCTTACAAACTGGCAAAGTGTAAGGTCGGTCGGTATTACTTTAAGAGAATTTAGACAGAAGAACGTGCAATAATAAATTTAGGTACGGGATATAAAGCAACAACAATAAACTTGGCCTCAATAATAGATATCACAACTTTCATAGGCGGAATTATTTGAAGAGTGGGAGGAACTTGGCCTTTTTTCAATGATAATTTTTTTGTGAGATATCAATACTTTTTGTAAAGATTACTATGTAACTTATTATTTGGCCTTTTTTTCTTTATTTCTTCTTCTTCTTTTCGATTACACGGAAAATAGGAAATTTCTGTGTAAACCGGACACAAATGTCCAATAAAATCTAACACCAAAGTATTAATAAAGTAATATACACTACGAAGCAAATAAAAACATCAGCAATATTTATAGTGTATCTTCTTCCTGAAGTTATAGCACTGAGAATTGACGAGTTTCAATTTTGACGTTTGCGGGTTTAATTGAATTTAAGTCTCTCTAACTTCATGCAAGATTTCAGAATCTTAGCAGTTGAAACTAGATTTCGTGCATTTTCTTCTCTGAAGCGGAACCGTTTTGGAGCACTGGTAGTAAAGGAGTGAATATATTTTTTTTCCATTTAATTGCATGTAAATATCTTCCTACAGGCAAGATTTCAGCGTCCTACAAGTTTAAACTAGTTTTCGAGCATCTCCTTCCCTAAAGCGGAACCGTTTAGTAGCACCGGGAGTGAAAGAGTTCAAATATAAATTATTTCCTGCTAAATTGCATGTAAATACCTACTCAACTTTATGCAAGATTTCAGTGTTTTATCAGTTAAAACTACATTAAAATACGTTGTATTGTCTTCCCTAAAGCGACACCGTTTTGGAGCACTTTTTCGTCCCTTTACGTGGATGTCGATTGCTAACTTCATGCAAAATTTCAGCGCTGTAGGTATACGGGAAGTGCCTGAAACTTTTGTTGATGAGTGAATCAGTCAATATGTCAGTCAGTCAGTGAGTATCCAAAAGTGCAAACTTTGGAATTACCTATCTCCCGTCCGGGTTAGTATTAACTATTGTAGTTTATCCTGTAGTATTGTACTATACTACGAAATGTATGTTCAAAATTTGAATAACCTATCCCCTGTAGAACCGTATATCTGACGGTGTGAACAACCTGGTGAATTGCTTCGTGTAAAGATATACTTAAGTTGGCCTTTTTGAAATTGTAGCGAGAATTAAGGTTTGGTAAGGAAGTATTTGGTATTTTGGATATTCAGGGTCGGATGGAAATTGTCTTCAGAGACTAAAGATGGACAGGATTGAACTAAAATATTACGACTCACATTAGAAAGAACGGGATCAANATTTTTCAAAGAGCTTAGCGAGTGAATTAAGCGTGGCGATTGGTCTATAATTCGATACCAATTGAAGGTCGCCCTTCTTTGGTACCGGGGTTATAATCGTCTCTTTGAGTGATTCAGGGAATGAGCTTTATTCAAGGCAAAGGTTGAAAAAATAGTGAAGAGGCAGTCCTTGATGATAAAAGTAGGTATCTTATCGGAACCCGGACCTTTTTAGTTTTTAATTCTTTGATTGCTTGAGAGACATGGGGGATAGATAGATAGACAGGGGGATAGATAGATAGACGTCTTCTATAGAAAATGAAAATGGTTGGAGCGAAAAAGTAGAGAGATTAATTTGGTTAGAGCCTTATAAGAAAGAAGGAGGGGAGTTGACAGTAGAGGGGAGGGAGTTAGTAGTGATAAGGGAGTTAGAAGTATAAGTAAGGGTGTTAGAAGTAACTGAGTTAGAAGTAGAGGTAAGTGAGTTAGGAGTAGAGGTAAGGGAGTTAGAACTAGAGGTAAGGGATTTGGGAGTAGAGACAAGTAAGTCAGAAGTAGAGGTAAGGGTGTTGGAAGTAGATGTAAGTAAGTTAGACGTAGGAGTGAGGGGGGCAGCTGAAGAGGGGATGGGCTTTGAAGAAGGAGAAATAAAATGGGATGATGTGGGATCAATGCAACTGTAGGAAGGTATTTCCGGGTCGTATACAGATTTAAAATGAGCAGAGAAAGCGTCTATCGTACGAAAATCTGAGGTTACTATAATATTAGTTTTAAAACATTGTTGATGTCTAGGGGACTTCAGTTTGGATTCGTGTCTTATCTTTTTTGTACATGTAATTTATAATCTTTAGAAAGCTGGGTATTGAGTTGGGTGTTAATATCGTTAAGAGTTACCCTGTGACAAATATTTTTATTTTTTCGCAATATTAAGCGTTTTTTGCGACGTGACAGTTTTCTTGAGACTGGAGACCACAAATGAGGAGTTTTGTTTTTATATTTTTGAGGATTGGTATTTTAGGTACATGATTATTGAAATTTTGTAATTTTGTAATTAATTTTAACGCAAACAATTTGCCTTAGTAAACAAAACAAAGGCATGTGACATATGCAGCCATCCCGGCGCGTCCATTTCTTCGATTTTTTTGGTTTCAATTCCATTTGTGATCGAGATTTTGATAATTTTGTTATTCTGTAACCATCACTTTCAATTAATCTTGTTTCTTTGAAATTTTATTCATATTTTGTATACGTAGACATTATTACACTTCTTAGGTAGATAATTATTGGAGAAATTTTCAGAATTAATTTTTTTTCGTAGGTTAAAATGTTTTGTATTTAAAATTTGGCTAAAATGATTATTGAAATGAAAATATAAAGTATTGTAGATGTAAGATAAAGCGTTATTGGGATCTGGTATGTTGTAGAGAGGGTTCCAGTCATGAGATTGAAGTTCATTATAGAGAGCACTTAAGTTGGCCTTTTTGAAATTGTAGCGAGAATTAAGGTTTGGTAAGGAAGTATTTGGTATAGAGGTATGAGAAAGAGATTTTGATTTTGTTTTGAGTGATTTTGGATATTCAGGGTGGGATGGATATTGTCTTCAGGGACTAAAGATGGACAGGATTGAACTAAAATATTACGACTCACATTATCACAAAGTCAGAACCTGTACATTGAGATAGGTTGAAATCACCAACATTTAAAGGGTTATTGTTGGTGATTTTTTCACATTTGAACAAACAACAAATGATCGTTGGCAACTCTCCTTAAATATTGTTGAGAAGTTATTTAGATAATCTTATTATTGTATTTTCAAGTAGTAAAGTAAAAGGTATTTTGCCAACGATCATATACCACGTTGAATACACCAGTTCCCGACAGATCATTGAAGTTAAGCAACGTCGGGCGTGGTTAGTACTTGGATGGGTGACCGCTTGGGAACACCACGTATCGTTGGCTCTTTTTTCCGCCCCAAACCAGGCTGGGTGAGGTCAATGTGGGTAGCTGGTTTGCAAGTTTCTAGCGAATAGAGGGTAAATGCCCATCTTGAATGACCAATAGATGTCAAAGAGACGTTAAACCAAATTAAAAAAAAGGTATTTACTTTTTAAAAAAATGAGAACCACTCGTCTATACCATGTTACTTGACTTAATTTATCTAGTATCTATTGATTTCTTTTTCTTATTAACTTGCTTTTGAAGTAAAAAAATTGAAAACCACTGCTCTATACCATGTTACTTGACTTAATTTATCTAGTATATCTATTGATCTCTTTTTCTTATTAACTTGCTTTTGAAGTAAAAAAGATTGAAAACCACTGCTCTATACCATGTTACTTGACTTAGTTTATCTAGTATTGATTTGTTTTTCTTATTAACTTGCTTTGAAGAACGCGTAGGTATACTTCAAAAGCATATGCAGAGGTTCTCTTTTGAATAGATTTATGCAACTTTTCAATAGGCTTCCATGCGAAAAATAGAACGAAGCTAACCTGTTTACGAAAACCAAATTAGCGGAAAAATTAAGCGACTCAAAAGACGAATGGCTTTCAGAGGTCTCAATAGTTAGATGCCTACTTGGGTAACATATTTGACGGTACGGGCTAAAGTATTTAGCTCATAGAACTGCTGTATAAATTAAGGTATTAGCTATTTCGAGAACTGACGAATCCTGTTTGAATTTAAAGCGTTTTTTTTCTCAAAATTAGGCTCAATTATTTAGGTCATGGAACTGTTATAAGTTAAGGTAACTATTTCCGTCTAATAATGTTAAAAAAACTCATGGGATTAAAGCGTTTTTTTTTTTTTTTTTTTTTTTTTTTTTTTTTTTTTTTTTTTTNTTTTTTTTTTTTTTTTTTTTTTTTTTTCTTCAAAATTAGGGGTCGAGGAGGTTGGGCTGCGCTATGAAATTAAGCAGCATTAGAGGTAACCAAACTTTACATTGTAAAAGATGGGACTGACAGACGACTGTTTGGAACACAGAGGGGGGAGAAAATGATTTTTTTAAATTATTTTTCGTCCCTTTACGTTTTCTGCGCTCATCCTCATATTTTTTTTCATCCTCATATTTTTTTTTCCTTTACTTTTATGCTTCTTAGTTGGTCACACTAAGTGAGATCTAGAATAACGAGAGTGGACACCCACTTTGTAAAACCTCGCTGTTTGTTGTTTAACTTCATAATCTTACGGGAACTGGTGTATTCACTAGCAATCAAACTGATCTCTGGTGAAGGAATATTAGGTATGTTTAATTGAGACAACCAAACGTATACTGTCGTTAGCGTTATAGAAACAAGAAGAAAGTTATCTATTGGACTGGGCTGCCATGACCACTTCTTCATATTCCCAAAACACGTTTTGAGGTTCCCAGATCCCAAATTTCAAGTTGATTTTAATATAGATCGTAAAAGATGATACATTTCCCACTTTAAAAGTTGAGAGCAATCTGGTACAAGAGGAAATAAAAGTTGAGCCCTAATAAGGTGTATATCACAACTGTAATTTTCACTGAAAAATATTTAATCCAAATATTTTTTCATTCAAATTTTCTGAGTTTTATTTTTAGATACTCTTTTATAATAACTAGATTCTAGTTACTAGATCGAGGCTCTAAACAAAAGGTGTTATTTATTTTTTATTTTGCTTTTTACAAAATAATATTTTCAATTTTGTTATTTTAATTTTTTTGTGACGTAACTATGTCCCAAATTATTACTCGTAGTAAATCCTCAATTAAGAATGAGTAGTGATAAGAATAAAACAAACTAGATTTGTTGACTCGTGGACAACTGACAAGTTGTCCATTAATTTAAAAATATTAAAAAATAAAACTTTTTTAAAAAAAATGTTTGAATAACACCAGTAAAATCAGAAAAAAATTTGGTTTATGGAAATATTAATATTTTATTGATTTACACGATAGAAAAGAAAATATTCAAAAATTATTCAGAAAAATAAAGAAAGATTTATACGTCACATGTAGGCTATATCTTCACTTGACTATAAATTTAGGGAACGGTTTAAAATTCTCTCTCAGTCAAACACCTTAAACATTTTAGGCCGTCCTATCACGGTCGGTAAGACATTGAATTGGAAATAAAATGTAAACAAAACATGAATACAGGAAAATGGCTAACGTTTCAAATCAAGTCCAACCTTGACAATAGTAATGTTCGCTTTTTATTTTATCTATTCAAACGTTGGTATGTATCATGTGCTGCGTATGGTAAAGATAATGATTCTATCTAAAGAGACAGTATCTCTAAATTTTGTGATGGAGAGGCAAGTGGGGATTGATCCCATGTTATTAGAGTATTTACAAGTAGTAAGTACTATGAGGAGTAGACCCCTGCGTGACCGTTTTATTTAATAATATGTTACTGTGTTCCTCATAGTTTATGATACTAGGATGACATAACATAATCATTGGTTAGGATAGCATAAATAAGGACTTAATAAAAAAAAAGTAGAAAACGTAGAGAAAACAAAAATAAGGCCAGAATCGGAATGTAGAAGAAAAGAAAAATGTCGATGCCAAACAAGAAAAATCAGATCCTCACTAATATATAATTCACATTCTAAGTATGGCTGTATGTATATAGGTCCCATCTGGGCTCTAATTGTGCCCCGAAACTTTTGGGTGCAATCGAATATAAACCTTTGTCGATGTTTGTCGCTTTTTAGCGGTTTTCAGTATGCTGACTAAAAGGAGAATGATAAGAGCTAGAGATTTGAAATTTTGTATGTATGTCATATTTGGGGTCTCAGTTAGATCCGTAACTTTTGGGTTCAATCAAATATACCGCTGGCGGTTTTTACCGCTTTAAAGGGATTTTCATTAATCCTGTCTAAAAAAAAAGAATGGTAAGAACCAGAGACTCCAAATTTAGTAGGTATGTCAAATTTAGGGTCTAATTACGCCCCAGATTGGAATCATCATGAGAACCCCCTTTTTATAATGCCAATTTAAAACAAAAATCAGTTTACAGCTAAAAATAACTAATGCCACTCTGTTAAGAATGAATCCAAATATCTTGTTCCAGGTCTCAGAAATAAAGTTTTTATGAAATCTCCTATCATTTCGGCAAGACATATTTACAATATAAGCAACGAAATAA
Source organism: Pachypsylla venusta (assembly GCA_012654025.1). Taxonomy (NCBI): domain Eukaryota; kingdom Metazoa; phylum Arthropoda; class Insecta; order Hemiptera; family Aphalaridae; genus Pachypsylla; species Pachypsylla venusta. The sequence continues at coordinate 21,281,737 of CM022881.1, read as the reverse complement.
GCCAGATTTATTGACGACTTAATCAAAGGTATTGCTTGTCTTTTTCACATTTTGAAAAAGATAAAGTGTTGATGTTATAAAAAAAGTTCCAAAAGAGTAGGACAAACAGTTATTGTAGTATAAAAAGACAAACAGACAAATTAAAGTCAAATCGTGGAGTTTTAAGCTTAGACCCCGTTCGGACAATTTCTATACTCTATCAAATCTCTCATCAGACTTTTTGATTTGAAATCCTGCTTAATGCTGCTTGTAGTATAAAAAGACAAACAGACAAATTAAAGCCAAATCGTGGAGTTTTAAGCTTAGACCCCGTTCGGACAATTTCTATACTCTATCAAATCTCTCATCAGACTTTTTGATTTGAAATCCTGCTTAATGCTGCTTGTAGTATAAAAAGACAAACAGACAAATTAAAGCCAAATCGTGGAGTTTTAAGCTTAGACCCCGTTCGGACAATTTCTATACTCTATCAAATCTCTCATCAGACTTTTTGATTTGAAATCCTGCTTAATGCTGCTTGTAGTATAAAAAGACAAACAGACAAATTAAAGCCAAATCGTGGAATTTTAAGCTTAGGTCAATTTTTGATTTGAAATCCTGCTGTAATGCTGTAAAGTATTTAACTCAGCACCATAATTTTGACGAGGAGAAAAAAATCCCCTCAAAATATTGTCTCCCTTTTTATTTTGGACTCAAGAATTGTATTTCAGACCAGAGGGCGAATTTATTGATCTTCCAACCCTAATAGTTATTGCAGTTTTTTTTTGGGTTGATGGGAAAGGTCATAATTATGACTGACAGATGTAGATGGAAGCGTGTCGATCTAGTGAGGCTCACCTGCATTTTCTAAACACAGGTGAAAGATATAGATATATTATTATCGTCGGTCATGCATTATATACACTAACCTCCACCCTCACTTTGAAATTAAAAAAAAAAAAACCGATAACGGTAACACAAGAACAAAATTAAGCCTATGCTGTTACAAATTAAATCCATCATCAAAATTTTTACTGTAACATGCAATGTGATGTTATGCTCACGCACAACAATTGCTCTTCTCTTTTTTATTTATCAATCAAACCTCTTTACATTGTTAGCATACTTTCATTCATTGAGATTTGAGTAAAAAATTGTTCTTGGTATCTTTTCGTGATACTTGTATTTCAATTAAGGAACGTTTGATCTTCTGTTTCTCCATAGAAAGTGTGGATTGTGATCGTCGCTGATAAGACTGACTAAAATGTTTATGGTGTTTGACTGAAACTATAATAATATGTTTAGTGAAATACCATCAGCATAAAATGCCGTATTATCACCGTGGAATCAAAACAAAAATCTAATGAAAGGTGCCCGCCATTCAATTAAATTTCATATTTCGAAAATAAATATCAAAATTAGAAATCTGGGACGCGCATGATTTACACTTGTAATTCAAGACTATCTATTGACTACTCACTCCACAAGGGCACTCCACAAGGGCTTTAATAATTGAGAGTGAAAGTAATTGCTTGTCTTTTTCACATTTTGAAAAAGATAAAGTGTTGATGTT
>CM022881.1:21222634-21242170 GCA_012654025.1 Pachypsylla venusta | reverse complement strand
CCACCAAATTTACCAAATGCGATTCAACGATGCGACAAGTTTGCCACAGTTATATTTGATTGTTCACAGTGGGGCTGTTAGATTAGGGACAAAATGTGGCATTTATCGTATTTCGGTACTTGATGACTTTTTTGCTTCCAAAAATCATTTTATCTAATGTAAATTTAAGATGGCCCTTCCGTGCTGCATATTCTCTAGAATTTCTAGGGGGGGGCAGCTGCCCCCACCTGCCCCCCTTCCTACGCCCATGGCCACCTTAAAGAATTGGCCAAAAATGTATGTTGGGCCAACTTTTGATTTCTAATAAAATTAAAAAAAAAAAAAATTGGTTCCCGTTATAGCCCTGCCCTGATTAATTTTTTGAAAAACACTTCCAGTTGGCTGCTTTTCATAAAATTAGTACTTTTACACTTTGGAGCCCAATAGCAGCAACAGTATTGGTTTCCCACAGTACTTGTGGGAATATTTATTTCTCCTTGACATCAATATAAGACACAAGGAAAAAAAATCGGATGAAAATCGGCGAAGATATGGTAGCAGACTTATTTTGTTTTGGCGGCCATCTTGGATTCGCCATTACAGCCGTCTGCATCAGTTGCGAGAGTGGCACCCAAGATATTGTTGACTCCACCACTTTCCTGATCGAATGATACTATCCACTAAGCTCCTTCATTCAGTTGCACACGGAACCTCATTTTCCTACGTTATGCTCTCCAAATATTAATTGTTTTCACACATTAAATGTATCTTGTGTGAGGATTTCAAGTAGGTTAGTGGGTCCCATTATATTTGTAGGTTACACGTCATGTTTTTGTAATATTGTGTGGAAAAATAAGTTATTGGGGTATTTCAAGTAGGTTAGAGAGTCATTATATGCGGCACGTGTTTTGTTTTAAAATCTGAATGACAGTCTTCGTTCCTTTCCTTAGTGTCTTAGAGGCATAGCCGTTTTTGTACTGCTATCATAATCTTTATCAGAGTGCACGTCAGTGCGCCAGGCCAAGTTCCGGAAAGGACCAGTGTATCTTTACACGAAGCAATTCACCGGGTTTTTCACACGGTTTGATATCCGGTTCTATAAGGGATAGATCATTGAAATTTTGAACATACATTCTGGAGTATAGTACAATAAACTTCAAAAGTTAATGTTAACCCGGGTAGGAGATAGAAAAAATAAAAGGAAAAATGGTTTTTAATTCAATTAAATAAAAAACATTTATAACATTATTCCATTTAAATTTCTCGAGACATCGACAGTATAATATACAAATTTTGGCAAACATGTCACTCCCGGGGTTCGAGATTGAATCCTAACAGTACCATTCGTCATGCCCCCCCTTCTCTCCTTAGAGCTGGCAGAATTCGAAAATTCTAAGAGTTTCAAAAATTAATGGGCTGATCATCTTTCGATACGCTGTCGCAGATTTCAATTTCGCTGTTGTAAATAATTTTTGATGTTAAAACATGGAGATGTTTTCATCGGACAAAAAAAGGCTTGTCCTATTTAGCGTTGCGTAGGTATTTCGGAAACAAAACGAAATTATAATTTTTTCACATTTATTCCACCTATCTAATATAAGAGATATAAAGTATTCATCTGACCCATCTAAAATATATATACTGAATCTAGAAATCTAAAATTTTAAAACGGTAATAGCATCTATTTAGGTAAGGAAATGGTATTTACTGATCATAGAAAAATAGCCGCATTATCGATAAAAATGAACAATTACAATGGCAAACATGTAGCCTACAATAAAAAGCATATATTTTTAATATAGCCACATAAAATTAGTAATCTTGACCTTATAACAGTATTGGTTTCCCACAGTACTTCTGGGAACATTTATTTTTTTCCTTGACATCAAAATAAGGGGCAAGAAAAAAAAATCTAAATCGGATGAAAATCGACGAAGATATGGTAGTATACTTATTTTGGTGTGGCGTCCAACTTGGATTCGCCTATACAGCTGTCTGCATTAGTTGTGAGAATGGCACCCTAGATATTGTTTATCTCCATCACATTCCTGATCAAATGATGATACTACCCACTAAGCTCCTCCATTAAGTTGCACACGGAACCCCATATTCCTACGTTATGCTCCCCAACTATATAGAAAAATATAAATATACTCAAGGATTCCCTTGAGGGAAAATTTGTTTACTCAGACATTTAATTTACTCAGTCATTTCATAGTGGCCTCACTTGAGTTTTAACTTAAGAAAATCTCAAGTCAACGTTTATGTGAGGAAATAATCATTAAGTGCAGTTGAAACTATAATAATGATAATAATATTTATTTTCTCAAAATTTTTAAAAATTTTACAAAATAATATAATATTTTAACCAAGTAATTTCGTTTAATTTTTTCACATATTTTAATTTGGCTTCATTTATTGTATAGAGGGGAAAAAGGTTGAAAAAAACCCTCTAACTACTTATAACTATATTATATTGTATTTAAGAACTACAATATTATGAAAATGGATTTTTATTGACTAAATAAAAGGGTGAAACACAGATCTGTATCTAGACTTATTTTTTGTATTTGGATTCATCGGCAGAATTTAGGCCATCCAGAAATCGATTATTAATTTTGTGCATATTTTTAGAGAAATCTGTACCAAGTTTGTCTAGGAATGTTCGGATGTATTGAACTTTCAAGTTACGGTGCATATCTTCAATTTTTAAGAGCATGTATTTTTTTTTTTTCGTGACGATTCCAAAGGTTTATTATTGAAAATAATAAACCAAAATTTAAACAAACATTTTGTAATAGAAATGAACACCAATTTTGATGGATAGTACTTGTCGGGAGTAATGTAGGGTTAGGTTATTTAACGAAGAGTTCGTTTTGACGTCTGTGCAATGTTAACACTCCCCACGTTCTCACAGATTGAAAAACGTTAAATATTCTATTCGCCACCCAATATTTTATTCTAACAGTAATCCATATGTGGTATAGATTTATAGGTGATGTGTAAGTTAGGCTATGCTTCGCTGACATATTGGTATTGAAGTGGTTGTTCCTGACACAGAATCATAGAACTGACCTGAACACCACTATATTTGTTGGGTAGAACGTGTTGGGCGTAGTATTGGGTTAGGTTCCAAAAAAAAAAAAAAAAAAAATGCGTGTTGAAGACGGGGCAAGGTAGCGTGTTCAAGGCTACTAAACTCAGCAGGCTTCATCACGTTTTTTTTTTTTTTTTTTTAATCTAACCGAATACTACTCCCAAAAAGTTCTACGCAGCTTAACAACCCGTTACTACTCCCCATGTTCTACACAGGTTAACATACGTGTAGGTAATATGTAATTTATGTGTGGTATGCCCTTGTCCCTTGTGGACAGAGGGACTTAAAAAGAATACTTCCGAGGCACCTAAGTCCATGCCAATCGTAAAATGCGACTAAAGGTAGGGTCGGAATCGATAACTTTTCTATTGCCCATGCAGAAAGCGAGGAAAAGCTACTGCATTATCTGTAAAGATTAAAATTACATCAGGGCTTGAGTGTGTTAAGAAACTTTCATTAAAATTACATCATGGATTGACTGTGTTCAGAAACTTTCATTAAAATTACATCCTGGATTGACTGTGTTCAGAAACTTTCATTAAAATTACATCATGGATTGACTGTGTTCAGAAACTTTCATTAAAATTACATCATGGATTGACTGTGTTCAGAAACTTTCATTAAAATTACATAATGGATTGACTGTGTTCAGAAACTTTCATTAAAATTACATCATGGATTGACTGTGTTCAGAAACTTTCATTAAAATTACATCATGTATTGACTGTGTTCAGAAACTTTCATTAAAATTACATCAGGGATTGACTGTGTTAAGAAACTTTCATTAAAATTACATCATGGAATGACTGTGTTATGAAACTTTCGGATTGACTGTGTTCAGAAACTTTCATTAAAATTACATCATGGATTGACTGTGTTAAGAAACTTTCATTAAAATTACATCATGGATTAAGTTAAGAAACTTTCATTAAATTTACATCATGGATTGGAATGGATTTTTTTTTAGGGGGGGGGGGATTTTTCTAGCCAGTAAAATAATAAACCCAAGTGTCATATTGACAGTTCTTTCTTCTATGAAAATTTTATTATTGTGAAAGTTAGTGAACTCCACTGTTGATCCCGACCTATATACATCCCCAAATGCACTTTATATGTATGTATGTTTGTTACGTGATACAAGCCACAATTTTCATCCGATTTTGGCAAAATTTGTGACCCTGGACTCCCGCCGGGACCCAGAGTTCCCAATATTGTTTTTTAGAAATTTGATTAATATATTTTTTTCTACAAACTACTACAACACTATCGTGAAAACCTGATCATCTTGATCCACAAGTTTAGTTCAAGGTTGTAAATTTTGGAGCGCGCGTGCATAATGTTTCTGTTTATCATACTCGGAAAATTTTGGATTTTTCTAGAAAACAGATACGTATTTCTATGAGGAAAAAACAGTGTCTACATATGCTTGAAGGTTAGAACCCATGTATGGGTAATTTAAGGCCGTACCCAGGGGGGGGGGTCCATGGGTTCCAGCCCTTCCCGAAATTTCATTATTTTTTTTGTATGCATGACTTATGTTATATTGTAAGTTGTAACTCATCATCACCACCAACAAAAACAACAACAACATCATCATCAATAACAACAATATCATCATCATCATCAACAACAATAACAACAACAACAACAATTACATCATCAACAACAACAACAACAACAACAATTACATCATCATCATCATCAACAACAATAACAACAACACCAATTACATCATCATCATCAACAACAACAACATCATCATCAACAACAATGACAACAACAACAACAATTACATCATTATCATCAACAACAACAATTACATCATCATCATCAACAACAACAACAACACAACAATTACATCATCATCACCAACAACAACAACAACATGAACATCATCATCAACAACAACAACATCATCATCATCAACAACAAAAACAACAATAACAATTACATCATCGTCACCAAAAACAAAAAGAACAACGACATCATCAACAACAACATCATAAACAATAAAAACAATAACAACATCATCAACAACAACAAAAACAACATCACATTCCATGATCATCATTTTCAGGTTTAGTCCTGTCTCAGCTGTCAATCAGAGAGGTTGATTTTTGGGTGTACATAAAAAGTATCGATGGGCCAAAGGAAAAACAATGGAGAATTTTGCGTTTTATTATACAGGGTGAAACTTGAAAACACAGCATTTATCAAATCAAGGTGATTAATTGAGCTTTTCCAATGCTGATTTTTTGATACTAGTTGAAAGTTTTGTAGGTCGATGGACCAAAAAAACAAAATATATTTGAGGTACCTATAGAGGTTGTCCAAAAATTCCAAGTTCTTCTATTTTACATGGAAGGATAATGTAAACTAAACAATGATGTTATGACTTGAATGTGTCGCAGGTTGATGGGCTATTGAGGTAAACAGGGTGTCGAAATATCCCCAGTTGTTAAATATTTAAGGGTGCGTTAGGTTAAATGGACCCATGATATGCACTCGGTATGCACATCAATAAAATCGATTTGTATGCACCGACATCGTTTTCGACTTTTTTTGAATTGAATCCAGCCAACTTAACGCCTGGTGGGACCCAAACTGCAAATACACCCAAACTTGTTCCAATCATTATAATATGCACTCGATTTTCACCCACGCCGTTTTGGAGTTATAAGTCTTTGAAGTGGGTCCAGATTGGTGTGGGACCCAAATTCAAATCCGCCCAAACTTGTTCCAATGATATCCACTCGATGTGTACCCCCCACGTCGTTTTCCAGTTATAAGTCTTCGTTGTGGGTCCAGCCAATTTATCGCTGGTGGGACCCAGAGCGATTTTCAATTTTTTTCGACGGAATCTGACAGATTTCGACTGGAGACTCATCCTCCGGACATCATAAAGACATACTTAATTCTGCTCCTTTGTATTTTTGGAAACCTACCTACACTACTGTTCAAAATTAACACAACGGAGTAAACTTTTGTTCTATTATTAAGTAACCATTTTCACCTTCATTTACTTTAACTTTGTAATTAACACAACGGAGTAAACTTTTGTTCTATGATTAAGAAACCATTTTCACCTTCATTTACTTTAACTTTGTAATTAACACAACGGAGTAAACTTTTGTTCTATTATTATATATCCATTTTCACCTTCATTTACTTTAACTTTGTAATTAACACAACGGAGTAAACTTTTGTTCTATTATTAATTAACCATTTTTACCTTCATTTACCTTAACTTTGTAATTAACACAACGGAGTAAACTTTTGTTCTATTATTAATTAACCATTTTCACCTTCATTTACCTTAACTTTGTAATTAATACAACGGAGTAAACATTTGTTCTATTATTATTTAACCATTTTCACCTTCATTTACCTTAACTTTGTAATTAACACAACGGAGTAAAACTTTTGTTCTATTATTAATTAACCATTTTCACTTTCATTTACCTTAACTTTGTAATTAACACAACGGAGTAAACTTTTGTTCTATTATTAATTAACCATTTTCACCTTCATTTACCTTAACTTTGTAATTAACACAACGGAGTAAACTTTTGTTCTATTATTAATTAACCAGTTTCACCTTCATTTACATTAACTTTGTAATTACCACAACGGAGTAAACATTTGTTCTATTATTAATTAACCATTTTCACCTTCATTTACTTTACCTTCGTAGTGGGTTGTAGAAAAAGATAATCTCGATGAAATAAATTGAAATTTGGAAAATATAGCTAAAGAAATGTCAATAAAAAAAAAAAAACAATAAAAATGGTGAAATTGAACATTTTTTTTTTTATATTCCACAACTTGTGAGACGAGACAATTACAGAATGAAAAAGGAAAAAGAAAAATGGGACCAGACAGATACTATTATTTTTTTCTGAGCAACTAACCTAACTTTAAATATAACCTATTTTAAATATGATTAATTGAAAGTAGAAGGTTAATTTTCACGATTAAATGGTGGGAAAAACGAGAAAACTCACTTTTAAATGTTAATTCACAATTTTATTGCTTGAAAATCGACGAAACTTTGGAGAAAGTACAAGAGTTTTTAGGGAGCGACTTTATGAGAAGAACAAGTTTAATCGAGGCATGGCCGATCAAAACGTTTCCTAACCTCTCTGGGGGGGGGGCGTTCATCTCAACGCTTATATTGATAAAATAAAGAAACTTGCACTGGATTTTTTTCATATTGGTACAACTATGTCTGGTTCAGTTCAATATATTCAAATAGTTCAATAAAATCAAAATAAATTAAAATTAAAGTGAATTAATTATTCTCCCACCCCTAAAACGTTTAAAGGGACTTTTTAAATTATATTAAACCACATTTTAAGTTTGTAACTTGTTCCAACAAAAAATCAATAGTATCTGTCTGGTACCAGTTTTTTCAAAATAAATTAAAATTAAAGTGACTTAATTAATCTTCCACCCCTAAAACTTTTAAAAAGACTTTTTAAATTATATTAAACCACATTTTAAGTTTGTAACTTGCTCCAAAAAAATTAATAGTATCTGTCTGGTACCGGTTTTTTCAAAATAAATTAAAATTAAAGTGAATTAATTAATCTTCCACCGCTAAAACTTTTAAAAAGACTTTTTAAATTATATTAAACCACATTTTAAGTTTGTAACTTGCTCAAAAAATAAAAAATAAAAAAATAAAAAAAATAATAGTATCTGTCTGGTACCAGAAAAATATATGAAACTAATTAAAAGAAAACATAATATAATATAACCAAATACTAATACATCTAAATTAATAGAATTTACCTAGATTTTTTTCTCAAAATTTTGACTGAAAAATTTCTCTTAAAAAATAAATCCGAAAGTACAGACCGCAAAACGTTTAGCGCCCTCATGAAAATGACCGGTTGGACCTCGATTTCTTCACCGGATGTTATCATACTCAGATATTTTTCTCCAAATTTTGAAAGAAAAATTTCCAGCGCCCTCAAGGAAATGACAAGGACGTTGTCTGGGGTATAGTTTGAGGTATTTCTTATTTAAGATCTCTGCCCTTTTACTATTATATAAATACATAATTTCTTGTTACAAAAAGTTATAAGATCCATGCGCGGATATAGCCCTCTTGTTTCGGGGGGGAGGGGGCACAATACACCTAATAGAAAATTTGGAGGGGGAGGGACTCGTAACCTAGATACCGGGGGTTTGAGTTCTGGGCAGTACTTTTTAATGCAATGTTTATCAAGGTACGAGTACGATACCTAATTTGTTAAAAGCTGTATTAGAGCTTACCACAAATACTTCTCATAATTTTTGAAGATTTTTTATTTACGTATTTCTATTTAGTCTTAGGATTGGGAATTATTTAGGGGCCTGTGATCCCTCCTCTCAATGGGATAAAATACACAGCGGATCACCATTCATTTGTTTGTTTGTTTTTTTAAATTACGTGATTAGGTATAATGAAATTTGAGAAACACCACCCGCTTAAAAAACTGTTTTCAGTATTTTAGTCTGATTTCCTTACTCTTTTCAGTCTTGGTGGGGTACCTATGATTATTATTGAACGTAACAAATTTATTAACCACTAAGGTAGAACAGAGGAACAGCGTGGTCCTTATCTCCTAGTGGTTAAACGAAACGAGGTACCGCACTAAGACTGAAGGGAGTGAGGAAATCTAACTAAAATTCTGAAATAGTTTGGGTTGGGGTCGGAATTTAAAGTCATTAGGTATTTCGAAGAAAGGAAGAGTGGATAGCGGGGCCCAAAATATATTTCATATCTTTTTTGGAATGATAAGGCTTTATTTCTTTATTAATAACTAAAAAAATATAAAATAAAATTAAATCCCAAGAATAAAATAATTTAATGAAAATAAAAATTAAAAAAAAAAAACGCTAGACCTAAGGAAATCTATTCTGAAGCAGAACTTTGTCCTTCCTGACATCCCACACAGACAATTGTCTTTTGACAGTGTTTACACACACTGCATTGGTATCAATGTATTGGTACATGCATCGATGTGTCACAATGTATTTGTACATCACTGTATCAATGTATTGGTACATGCAATGCCAGGGGGGGGGGCATAAAGTACCCGCCCAAAGTTTGGCTTCAATATCGTCCTTATAGACCGCTTAGAACACATCACATATTTTTATATACTATTGTTGTAGACTTAGTATTCGAGGATTAAGTTGTCGTGAATTTAAAACGCGTTAACTTTAAAAAAATAATTAAAATAAAACTTAAAATAATTTATTAAAAAAAAAAAAAAAATAGAAATTACAATAAATAAAAAAACGTAACACAAAAGTTCTAATATTGTTCGCTAACACCGTATTTAAAACGCTCGAGAATACACACGAATTAATCACTCGCTTATCGCTTCGAAAACACAACGATATCGTTTCCAAAATTAAACACGCTCAGTTTATCACTCAAACAATACTGACTCGACTCCTAGACGTGCCCTTATATTTATACCTTCATTCAAAACGTTCTAGAAAGATCGCGAAATGGATTTTTCTATTGCGCAAACAAACTACGCGTTCTATAATAAAAAATAAAACGTAAATACCTATCCTACACAAAACAAAGCTTAGAAATGGGGAAGCAAATAATATGTGATTCATTTCCCCCCCCCCTTCACCCCGACCACCCTCCTAAACAACCTGAACACTATAGCTAATACACTCAGTGATTCCCCCCTTCACCCCGACCCCTCTCCCACAAGTCTCGATTCATTGTAACAAAATAAAAAGATCTGGAATTTCACAGAAGGAGAAACAAAAATAGAAAGGAGAGTATACAGGATGGAAAATATTGTTTGTGACAACTATTAAAGGTCTCTTTAAAATATGTATCATAATTTGATTACTACAAGCTTTTAGCTAAAACGCGTAATTTGTGCATGGTAATCCTAGGGTTAAGTTAAAAAAATTATGAGTATGGTGAATGTTTGGACTTTTGCGGGAAATATCCCAAATACCGTGTGAAACACGTGTTTTCTAACTTTTTTAGTAAAAATGATAGAAAATCACTTGAGGGTGCAAATGAATGAGCTCAAAAATGAATCTATAAAATGAAAAAAAAAAAAAAAAATCGAGCTGTGGCAATTATCCGAATTGCGTTTTCCAGTAGCGAAATGCAACAAAAGTCAACAAAAGCGAAATGCAACAATATAATATTCTCTCGCCTGTAGAAAGAACTGAAAAGTGTTCTTTTTGATGTGCAGTAATACTGGATGAGTCATTTTAAAGGACATAGACAAATATCTCGGAAACCGTTAGAGATAGGATGTTTGGAAGAAAACTTTCGATACAAAACCCACTTATTTGTAAGGGAAAATTTGATGGCGGCTTTGAAATTTTTCTCCAAGGTAGCCTTCAAGGTTATTTTAAGGTTAATTTTGTTTTTTTAAATAGAATCCTGTATTTTTGATTGTAGTTTTGACTTTTTTTTTATTACTAAAAATTAAATCTTTTTGCTTAGAATCAATTAGGATTTGACTAACAATTTTAGAGATAATTTTTACATTGACGTGTTCTGAGTAAGAGAAATCTAACATATGAATTTTTATCGACACGCCCATTTTGAAATATTTGGGCATAAATGAGTTCATTTGAGTGAAGCGTCAAGTTTTTATGCACAAATTTTTGCAAAAAGGTGTGCCGTAATGCTACATGTTAGACATTTCTTACAAAGGGCACGTCAAGGACAAAATTATCTCGAAAGAAGATTTCATTTTTGATACAAAATTCAAAAATATAGACTAAAAAAAACAAAGTTGACCTTAAAATAACCTTAAGGGCGCAAAACTAAATCAAAGTCAGCGTTTAATTTAAAAAAGTATATCGAACGTTTTCTTCCTATCTCTAACGATTTCCGAGATATTTGACTATGTCCTTTAAAATGACTCTCCCTGTATATCACTTGGGGAACACTCATTGTATTTGACTTGGCAAACCGGGCACTACCACGCTCCTCTAATCAGCTTTGATTTTGTACAAAGTTTTTCAAAAAACCTATTGTATTATATGTGCCAAAAATAAAGTTTGATTTTCACGAATTGATGAGTACGATTCAATGAATTGTTGACCATGAAACATATATTCATATAGTCCCACTCTTTCTCTTAATTCATTAAAGGTTAATCTGAGACCCAAAGCTACGTTGCCGAACAGTGCACTAATTTCATCCTGTAAAAGAAGAAGAATGGAAAAAGTTCAAGAAAAAAAATTGGTGTAAACGTGACACGATCTTCGTTATCCATAAATAAAGAAAAGAAAAAAAAAAACGTAGACATTGATTGTAATGTCAGATCTACCCAATTAACGTACTTAATTTAATTCAAGCTTGCTCAATTCTTTAGCCTCGCATAGGCTAAGAGGCTACTTTTCAAGCATAAAAGGCCCAATTGTGGCTTAGGTGCAGGGGCTTATATGGCCCCAAAGAGGAATTTAGCTCAGGAATATACATCTAAGACATAAAAAAGGCAAAAGTAGAAAAAAAATGTTGTAGTTCTGATGTTGGTTTATTATTTTCAATAATGAACCTTTGAAAACGTCACGAAAAAAAAAAAAGAACAAAAAAAAGAATTGATATTATAGGTACGTTTCAAGGTACGTAGAATCCAAATATCGAAAATAAAAAATACCGTTTGACCGCCGTACGCCGCACTGGCAAAAAAAAATTTGGAGGGGTACACCCCCCAAATTTTTTTTTCCAGAAAAATAATAAATCCAGGTGTCACATTGGCAGAGTTCTTTGAAGAGAAATAAATAAATAAATCACGTACTTTGCACGTGACCTATATAATATTAAAAAAACAACAACAGTAGCAACAACAACATCAACAACAAGAAAAACAACAAGAAAAACAACATCACCTTCCATGATAATCAATTTCAGGTGTTACTCCTGTGGCTTGGCTGTCAATGCTTCGGACCCCCATTCACCCGAAAAAAAAATTTTGGGTATGGCCTTGCCAGTGGTCTTGGTATTAAACCCAATTACCCGTGAAATCCTATCTCACAAAAAACAAAAATGTAAAAAAAGGCGAAGTTCCAATGACCAAAAATGTCTGCCCTTAAAAGTACTGAGATATAAAATGAGGCCAAGATTTTCTATTAATGACCAGGAATTAATGTATCTAAAATTATATGCCCAACTAGTTTCCAAATAAACGCAAATTAATGTGTCTAATGATCTAAAATATCGGATGTGCAACTATCAAAAATTTATGACGGGAATATTTATGTTTTTTTTTGAAAAAATCAGTGAAAATTTTCACATTTACTTGGCAAGTTGTGTGTTTTGAATTTTCGCAAACAAAAACAACAACTTGTCAAATAAATGTGAAAATTTTCACTTTTCAAAAAAACATAAATATTCCTGTCAAAAATTTAGAAATTTTTGATAGTTGGACATCCGATATTTTAGATCATTAGACACCTTAATTTACATTTATTTGGAAACAAGTTGGGAATATAATTTTAGATACATTAATTTCTGGTCATTAATAGAAAAGCTTGGCCTCATTTTAGATCTCAGTACTTTTAAGGGCAGAACTTTTTGGTCATTCGAACTTGGCCTTTTTTTACATTCTTGTTTGTTGTGAGATCTCATATCTTTTTGTAAGAGTTTGCTAACTCTAGCTTTTATTAACATTCTGTGGGCGATGATTCCGTGTCCTCCCTCTTTACAAGCTACTACGTTGTTTGAGTTTTACCCACATCAGCAAAGTTGCACCTTAGCCCTCAGCTTCACAACCTTGGTGTATTCTCACCTTCTAAAATGAACTTTTTACCCCGAGCTCATCTAATTCAATAACTGACCGGCTTCATTTTCTTGTTTTCTTTTTTATTTTGGGCCGACCTTAACGTTATTCAGTATTACCATCCTGAAAATCTGCATTATTGCTTTGTACAACATAGTTCCGTTCTCCGCCACTGCTCACATCCGGGTTCTAAGCGAAATAAGGGCCACTGTTTTTGGTTGAGTTCCAGGTGGCATGCGGAATAAAGGACTACTGTTTTCGTTTGGCATAAATTACAATTAATTTTCGTCACCTGCCTGATTTGATTTGTTTTTTCTATCTTTTTTATATTTTGAGTACCTCTTTGAAATGTGATAGACGTTCGAGAGGAACCTACGTCGCTCAAACTTTGTTTCTGCGGTGCACAAATAAATAGCGTCACTCGCGGCGTAGATCGCTTTCTTGGAGAAGAAGGAGTAAGAACACGCAATGGATTTACCATTACGTCATATTGCCTAAAAGAAGATTTACCACTGAGCCGGATCGTGTTCTGAAGTTTCAGAACCTCCCTCCTATAAAATCTCTTTTTTTCCCCAATACACAATTTTAGGGTTTTTTGAATTTTTCTCGTGTTTTGGTGTTAAAACACACCTGCATACCACATTTTAATTTCCTACCTCATCCGAAAGTGCTCTAAAATTTCAGAAACTGTTTCCTATAAAATCTCTTTTTTTTTTCTCCGGAAGGAAAGAAAATTTATCTGGTGTTTTGTTGTTACAGTATACCACCCTACCATATTTTAGCTTTCCACTAATCTAAAAGTGCTCTAAAGTTTCTAAACCTCTCTACCATAACATCTCTTTTTTCTTCGGAACGAAACAAAATTTTATGATTTTTTGAATTTTTCTGGTGTGTTGGTGTTAAGATATCCCTCCATAACAAATTTCATATTTCTACTTCTGCCAAAAGTACTCGAAAGTTTCAAATCCTGTCTCCTATAAAATCACTTTTTTCTCTGGAAGGAAACAAAATTTTATAATATCTAGGCGCACGGTAGTGCGCCAGGCCAAGTTCCAAGTCAAGCCTGGCGATTACAGTGTGTATATTACACGAACTGTTTCATGCTATTTCCTACTCCCTCGTATCACCGGATCTGGTGACCCTATGAACACGATATTTGGTCATTATTACAAGTTGGTCATTATTTCAAGGTTTTAGGATCCCATACTTAGACTTACTAACTTAGNAGAGGTAGAAATATGAAATTTGGTGGCGACTACATTGTGTATATTACACGAACTGTTTCATGATATTTCCTACACCTCGTATCACCGCATCTGGTGACCCTATGAAGACGATATTTGGTCATTATTACAAGGTCCCATACTTAGACTTACTAACTTAGAATGGGGGGGTTTACATAATAGGGTAACAGAGAAAAGGGTATCTAATAAGTCCAAAGCCACGTGGGTTTTGTGACACATCACTGACTCAACAAAATTCTAGAGTACTTCCAGTAGAGGTAGAAAGCTGAAATTTGGTATGGAGGGGTATTTTAACACCAAAACACCAGAAAAACCCTGAATTTTTTTTTCGTTCCGGAGAAAAAAGAGATTTTATAGGAAAGAGGTTTTGAATCTTTAGAGCACTTTCAGAGGAGGTAGAAAACTGAAATTTGGTATGGAGGAGTATTTTAGCACCAAAACACGAGAAAAATTCTAAAAATCATAAAATTTCTTTCGTTCCGGAGAAAAAAAAGAGATTTAATGGGAGAGAGGTTTTGAATTTTTAGGGCACTTTGAGATGACGTAGAAAATTGAAATTTGGTATGGTCATTTTAACAACAAAAAAATTCTAAAAATCATAAAATTTGTTCCGTTCCGGAGAATAAAAAGAGATTTAATATGAGAGAGGTTCTGAAACATCAGAGCACTTTCAGATGAGGTAGGAAGGTTAACTATGGTATGGAGGTATATTTTAATTTTGGTGTTTTTTGAAAAATTTTAAAAATCATAAAATTTTGTTTCGTTCCGGAGAAAAAAGAGATTTTATAGGAGACAGGCTTTGAATCTTTAGAGCACTTTCAGATGAGGTAGAAAACTGAAATTTGGTACGGAGTAGTATATTAATACCAAAATACCAGAAAAAATCTAAAAACGCTAAAATTTTGTTTCGTTCCAGAGAAGGAAAGAGATATTATAGGAGACAGATTCTGAAACTTTTGAGCACTTTCAGATGACGTAGAAAATTGAAATGTAGTATGTTGGGTTATTTTTACACCAGAACACCAGAAAAATTCTAAAAATCATAAAAATTGTTTCGTTCCGGAGAAAAAAAAGGATTTAATGGAAGACTGAATTTTTAGAGCACTTTCAGATGACGTAGAAAATTGAAATTTGCTATGGTGGGTTATTTTTACACCAGAACACCAGAAAAATTCTAAAAATGATAAAATTTTATTCGTTCCAGAGAATAAAAGAGATTTAATAGGAGAGAGGTTTTGAAACTTCAGAGCACTTTCAGATGAGGTAGGAAGGTAAACTATGGTATGGAGGTATATTTTAACACCAAAGCACACGAAATTTTTTAAAAATCATAAAATTTTGTTTCGTTCCGGAGAAAAAAAGAGATTTTGTAGGTGACAGTTTCTGAAATTTTTGAGCACTTTCAGATGAGATAGAAAGCTAAAAATATACGGTATTTACAAATCCTCTGTCGCGGTCAGTTGGATTTGGATTTATGAAAGGAAAGCAAGAATAAAAGCGAGGAAGTAAAGAGAATATAGAGCGATTCCTATGAGAACCGCACATGTCCCAATTGTCCCATAACAACCAGTTAGTTATTTTTATTATTTATTTAGATTTTATGACGTCAAACAATTTGGTTTGGTACATTATCATCACACGAGCATCACCATGGCAACGGTATAAACAAACATTGAATATCGATCAAAATTTTAGAAGAAATTTATTTTCACTTTTCATAAAGACTTTTCTGCGTTTTATTCAGCTATATCTGATTCGACTTGTTCCAAAAATATTTATATTTTCCTATTGCGATCTAGGCGCACGGCAATGCACAAGGATAAGTTCCAAGTCAAGTCTGGCGACTGCATTGTGTATATTAACACGAACTGTTTCATGCTATTTCCTACCCCCCTGTATCTTCGGATCTGGTGAACCTATGAATACGATATTTGGTCATTATTACAAGGTCCCATACTTAGACTTACTGTGTTAGAATGAGGGTTGCACATGAAAGGGTAACGGAAAAATAGGCATCTAAATAGTCTAAAACCACGCTGGTTTTGTGATACACGACTGACTCATCAAAATTCTAGAGTACTTCTAGCAGAGGTAGAAATATGAAATTCGGTATGGAGGGGTATTTTTAAAAAATAAATTTTATAGGAGACAGGTTTTGAATTTAGAAAACTTTAAGATTAGGTAGAAAGCTAAAGTTTCGTATAGAGGAGTATTTTCAAGCCAAATCACTAGAAAAATTCAAAACATCATAAAATTTTGTTTCGTTCCAGAGATAAAAATATATTTTATAGGAGTCAGGTAGAAAACCTAAATATAGGCCCCCCTCTCAATGGGATAAAAGACGCAGCCGATCACCATTCATTTAATTTTTTTTTAAAAAAAATACGTGATTAGGTATAATAAAATTTGAGAAACACCGCCCACTTAAAAAAACCTGGGGGCACGTGCCCCCCCGGCCCTCCTCTATATCCGCTCATGGGTATTATATTTTAACAGCAAAACACCAGACAACTTTTAAAAACCCTAAAATTTTGCTTCGTTCCGGAGAGAAAACAAATATTTTATAGGACACAGGTTCTGAAACTTTAGAGCACTTTCGGATGAGGTAGGAAATTAAAATGTGGTATGGAGGTATGTTTTAATACAAAACACCAGAAAAATTCTAAAAACCATAAAATTTTGTTCTGGGGAAAAAAAAGAGATTTTATAGGAGGGAGGTTCAGAAACTTCAGAGCACAATCCGGCTCAGTGATAAATCTTCTTTTAGGCAATACGACTTTCTTCTCCAAGAACCTATAAAATATATTTTTATCTCTGGAACGAAACAAAATTTTATGATTTTTTGAATTTCTTTAGTGATTTGGCTTGAAAATAATCCTCCATACCAAATTTCAGCTTTCTACCTAATCTTAAAATGCTCTAAATATTCAAAACCTGTCTCCAAAAGATCTATTTTTTAAAAATACCCCTCCATACCAAATTTAATATTTCCACCTCTGCTAGAAGTATCCTACAGTTTCAAAACCTCTCTCCCATAAAATCTCTTTTTTCTCCGGAACGAAACAAAAGTTTATGATTTTTAGAATTTTTCCGGTGTTTTGGCGTTAAAATACCCCTGCATACCAAATTTCATATTTCTACCTCTGCTGGAAGTACTCTAGAATTTTGATGAGTCAGTCGTGTGTCACAAAACCAGCGTGGTTTTAGACTTTTTAGATGCCTATTTGTCCGTTACCCTTTCATGTGTAACCCTTTCATTCTAACATAGAAAGTCTAAGTGTGGGACCTTGTAATAATGACCGAATATCGTGTGTTCATAGGTTTACCGGTGATACAGGGGGGAAGCAGAGCAAATAGCATGAAGCAGATCGTGTAAATATATACACTGTAGTCGCCAGACTTGACTTGGATCTTAGGCTGGTGCATTGCCGTGCGCCTAGATCACAATAGGAACAGATATAGCTGAATAAAACACAGAGAAGTCTTTATGAGCCAACCATCATACCACGTTGAATACACCAGTTCCCGTCAGATCACTGAAGTTAAGCAACGTCGGAAAATACCCTATGTTTTTAGCTTTCTACCTCATCTGCAAGTGCTCCATAGTTTCAGAAATCGCCTTCTATAAAATCACTTTTTTCTAAGGAACGAAACAAAATTTTATGATTTTTAAAAAATTTCAGGTGTTTTGGTGTTAAAAAATACCTCCATACCATATTTTACCTTCCTACCTTCTCTGAAAGTGCTCTGAATTTCCAGAAACTCTCTCCTATTAAATCTCTTTTTATTCTTCGGAACGAAACAAATTTTATGATTTTTAGAATTTTTCTAATGTTCTGGTGTAAAAATAACACACCGTACCAAATATCAATTTTCTACGTCATCTGAAAGTGCTCTAAAATTTCAGAACCTGTTTCCCATTAAATCTCTTTTTTCCGAAGGATTTTTTTTTATGATTTTTAGAATTTTTCTGGTGTTCTGGTTTAAAAATAACCCACCGTACCAAATTTCAATTTTCTACGTTATCTGAAAGTGCTCGAAAGTTTCAGAACCTGTCTCCTATAAAATCTCTTTTCTTCTCTGGAACGAAACAAAATTTTAGGGTTTTTAGATTTTTTCTGGTGTTTTGGTGTTAAAGTACTCCTCCATACCAAATTTCAGCTTTCTACCTCTACTGGAAGTACTCTAGAATTTTGATGAGTCAGTGATGTGTCACAAAACCCACGTGGTTTTGAAATTTTTAGAATCCTATTTCTCTTACCCTTTAATATGCAACACCCATTCTAAGATAGTAAGTCTACGTATTGGACTTTGTAATAATGACCAAATATCGTCTTCATAGTGTCACCAGATCAGGTGATACGGGGGGGGGGTAGGAAATAGCATGAAACAGTTCGTGTAATATACACACTGTAGTTGCCAAGCTTGACTTGGAACTTGGCCTGGCGCACTCTACCGTGCGCCTAGATACTTGGCTGTACTAACCGGCATTGGATTTATCAAAAAATGTTGTATATTAACCCACTGAAATTTATTCACAGTGTTATTTGGATTGTACGTGGTCAATAACATCAAAGAACGTTGTATTGCTGTATTGTTTACTCCATTGTTCATCAATAATTGAACTGACGCTAAGGGCATTCCATTAGGATAGCTACTGATCAATGATCTCACAGGTTGCAATAATCTTACTTTAGTTGTAAGATGTACAAATGAGCAGTAAGACCTTTCGATATAGTATAAATTTCTTGTTGGTGGAACGGTTCCCCCGTTTACAGCAATGATATACTTTTCAACGGTGTTTGGCAACTTGAAATATAATAATGGAACAGCTCCTGGTAATGGAACCAAAACTGGAACACAAGTAAAATGCAAAATATTATAGGACCACTAATAGCAATTCATTCTTCAGAAAATGGATATTGTAAAAAAATAATAATAAGAAGAAGCTAAGTTGCCCGTCTGCCGAAGGTAAAAAAAGCGTTTATGAATAACTAAAATCTCACAAAAAAATTATCATTGAAAAAATGTCTGACATCATTCAGGTTTTGAATGCTAATGGTGTCTAAAATGCTACCTGACTGCGCTTGGTTGTCCGTAATTTTTTGTTCCATATTAAAATTTAGTATGGCACTCAAAAATTTGCGGACCCAATAAGACACCAAAGGATTTCTAAATACTGAATTTTATCGAAATAGGCATGGAGGACGGCAAACAGACGGATTTTTGTATAATTCAGGCGCAGTCAGGTAGCATTTTAGACACCACTAGCATTCAAACCTTAAAATGTAAAATATCTTTTTTGGGGTTGGGCCGGGTAGGTAGTATCTCACAAAATAACACTTCGTGTAAAAAAAGACGTCAAGAGTAGCAATATTCACCCCACCCAAAATGTACTTCTCGCAATAATTTAAAAACAACTGATATAAAAAAGAACGTCAATAAT
>CM022881.1:21202029-21214128 GCA_012654025.1 Pachypsylla venusta | reverse complement strand
GGCGGCGTAATTTAAATACACCCTGTATAGTTGTATACATATAAATAAAAGACTGACAAGTGACTTTTCTCTATCTATGCATATAAATTAAAGTCACTTTTTGCGTCTGTCTGTCTGCCCGTTTGTATGTTCGCGATAAACTCAAAAACTACCGAACGGATTTTAATGCTGTTTCTACCAATCGCCAAAGTGACTCCCGAGAAAGGTTTTAGTGTAAAAAAAAATTACAAATGTCCGGCCGTTTTTTAGTTACGGCCACTTTTCCGGCCGGGAACCCTGAATATGGTGGGTAGCTGAGATCAAATGGAACATTTTTTACGTGTGTCGTTAGTGAGTCAGACAAAGCATAGCCGAGTTACAGAGTGGAGAAAGTCATTTTCGGACAACTTTACAGGGTGGAGAAGGTCATTTTTGGACAACGTCGCTTGGTGGGTTCTTTGTGACCGAACAAAAAGAAGATGGTCCCTAAATCCTAGTTTTTGATGGTGGTGATTTCAAATATGCCATGAAAAATTTAAAAAACAAAAGCAAAATGGGGGAAAACCTGAAAAGTGATGAATTTTTTTGTCTGTTCTCAAATGAGAGAACCACGAAAATGGTCCGAACGTGATGAAATTTTAGAAATAAGCTCCAATTAATATCCTGGACACAACTGTCATATTATAATTTCGAAAAAATAGCTTGAACCAAAATGGCAGCCTTCCGAAGTCCAAAAAATGTTCGATTCAATACATTTCTTTTTCGTTTTTCCTCTTTAGACTTACTTACTTACTCCACAGCTTTCACAGACCGCGAGGGTCCTTAGCTTCAGACACCATCCTGCTCCACTGTGCTCTATCTTGGGCGATGTCTTCCCAACTTGCACTGCTCTCAACGTTTATTTCTTGTAGGATGTCATTCACTCCATCTTCCCATCTCTTCTTTGGTCTTCCAATAGGTCTTATATTTCGTTGTATTGAAGATGGAGTGATTTTTTGATGTTGCTGTTATATGTTGATTTCTTGTGAGATGTCGTTGTTCTCATTTATGTTCACTCGTAGGTATCTGAAGTCTTTGACCTTTTCAAAAATCTTATTGTTTATAATGACTGTTTGGCTGCTTCGATGTTTCTTGAAACGCCCTGTCTTCTCATTTTTCTCACCAGCATGTACTTTGTCTTTCCGTCGTTAATTTTTAGACCTACTTCCTTTGCTCTATCTTCTAGTTGTTTGAGGCAGTTTTCGATTTCTTGTAGGTTGTTTCCGATTAGGGCGATGTCATCAGCATAAGTCAGTAATTTGCACACAAGTTCTTCATCCTGCCACAGGTTTTGAATAACTTTCTCCAAAGTTATGTTGAACAGTAGTGGGGATAGTCCATCACCCTGCTTTACTCCGCTTACGACCTCAAAGGGATTTTATTTTTCGCCGGAGATTCGAACTTGATTTATAGACCCGTTGGTGCATACTTTGGTCATGGTTATTAGTTTGTTTGGTATTCCCATTTCTCTCATAGCATTCCAGATACTTTCCGTGATCAGGCAGTCGTAGGATTTTTTGAAGTCGATAAACAGATTGTGTGTGGTTTTTTTCCTCTTGAGAACACCGTTAAATTGAACTTTAACAGTACCTGAGTATGGCAAATGTAATCTGAACTCAGATTAAGAAAGAAAAAAAAATCGGAAAAAAAGTCTTCTAAACTAGCACAATATCATGTTAACTTTCATCAGAAAAAATTCTAGGTAATATGAAAATTCAAAAATTGTTTTTTTCTTTTTTTTTTGGATATCCTCTTAAAAAATCTGAACTCATACTTCCATTTGTTATACTCAGTTACTGTCATAACGAGAAAAAAAGACTAAAAAATAGAACGAGAAAAAAAGAAAAAAATACCTTTAATCGAACACTTTTTGGATTTTGGAAGGCTGCCATTTTGGTTCACGCCGCTCTTTTTCCGAAATTCTAATTTGATAGTTGTGTTCAGGACCTTAATTGGAATACGATAAAATATAAAATATAATTTTATCGATAAATACGATAAAATATAATTTTATCGTAATCGGACCATTTTCGTGGTTCTCTCTTAACATGGGAATTGAATATTTTGTTCGATTTTTAAATTTTTTTTTTCCACAAAATCTTTAGAAAGAGACGCTCTTTTCATAAGTTGAATCACATTTGAGAACAGACAAAAAAATTTGACCACTTTTCAGGTTTTCCCCCATTTTGCTTTTGTTTTTTAAATTTTTGATGGCATATTTGAAATCGCCGTTATCAAAAACTAGGATTTAGGGCCTATCATCTATTTGTTCAGTCGCACAGAACCCACCAAGCGACGTTGAAATTTGTTAAAAAATGACCTTCTCCACCATGTAACTCGGCTATGCTTCGCCTGGTTCACTAACGAATTTCGTAAAAAATGTTCCATTTGATCTCAGCTATCCACCATATTCAGGGGTCCCATTTATAGCCAAACACCCTGTATAATCTTTCCGTTACGTCTATTTTTTATTTTTTTTTACAATCAAATATACAATATTCCACCTCTATACAAAATTAACATTCTTATGTACAATTGTACATCAGACAGCTACACATTTACAAAATTTACAGAGTTCCTATAAAGTATCTAATGCTACATTCCACTATATCTTCCTATCATTTAATAGATTGCATAATCGTCATAACATCTAATACATTATACCATCAGCATAACATCTAATACACTATACTATCAAAATAACATCTTTTTCTTACAGCTCAATTTCCAATGCAATTTAATTGCCCTTTTGTGGACGCAAGTTACAAAATAATGAATCAAAATGGGAATAGAGTATACTTTGTAGGAGTGCCACAAATACTGTCCTTAGACAATGACCAGCTCTATAATACAGTGTTGCCCAAATTAGAAGAAGCTCTCCAGCATGTGATTCTAAACACTGTTGAAAACATAGTATAGACGACTTTCTAGAGTAAGTAGATTCAAACGGTGTTGTCTGTTATATGATACGCTGTCTATTTTGTGGTACAAAGAGTGGCGGCTGTTCCGTAACTTTCAGCGGCCCGAAGGGATACCTTCGCTATGGCTCCGAAGATCCATAGCGATTTTCAATCACTTAGCATTGATTTTTTTTTTTTTTTTTTTTTTTTTTTTTTTTTTTTTTTTTTTTNTTTTTTTTTTTTTTTTTTTTTGAAACCTTCTGAATGCTACAAGTTAGGAAAAAAGATATCATGAAAAGGGAGCTCGTGGGAAGCCAAACAAAACTGGGCACCTGATTTGAACTGAAGAGGTACCCGGGTACCCAATGCATTTTCCATAGGAATATATTTAAAATAAGACAATTCTTACAATGTTGACCAAATTCCTTTATTATAATTGTAATAATCTTTATTATCTTTGTAAATAATTAATGATAATAGATTATTACAATAAATGATAATAAACATAATTACAAATACCTATAATAAATTAATAATTTTAATTTAAAACTCAAAAATTTACAAATTTACAACAACAAAAAAATTGCTTTACATATAAGAAATTCACCAAATTTTAAATCTTTTTTATGTATAATCTCTAATTAATTATTTACTTTCTTTTGTATTTTTGATATAAACAAATTGTGGGAATTTTGTAACATGATCTCTTATTTTGAATACCTACAAAACCTCTGATTCGCACACTTCGCAAGTTGGATTTTTCATAGTGTGTTCGTCACAGATAGGTTTGCTACAATTCACACAAGATTTTCTAGTTTTCCTTCTCTTTGAGGCCTCCTTACAGATAAAGCAAGCGCCCACTTGGGCTATTCTACCCGTTTTATCTGTTCTTTGAAAGTTTAAAGTACATACGTTGGTATTACATCTAACTAAAATCTTTCTTTTTTTTACGCCAGAGAGAGAGAGCGAAAAAAAAATCCTTTAAGATAAAGTAAGTGATTACATACCTTCGAATAACTTGCGAGTTGCTTAAAATATCTGCTGTTCACTTGCAAAAAAAATATCGTATGTTCATCATGTCTCACACTTAGTATAACAGGCAAAATACCTTTTTTTCCTAAAACTCTAGAAAATTTACATTATAATTCGGATATCATTATCGGGCCTCTTGTCTAAAACAAAAAATGAGCCTGCCCTGGCACAAATGGCATAGCAGCAATGGCAGAGCGAACGTGTTTCATACAACATAGCACCTGGCAGGAATGGCAGCTGGCGTTTTTCATACAACATAGCACCTGGCAGCAATGACAGCGTACGTGTTTTATACAACATAGCACTTGGTAGCAATGGCAGCTTACGTGTTTCATACAAAATAGCACCTGGCAGCAATGGCAGCGTATACGTGTTACTTACAACATAGTATCTGGCAGCAATGGCAGCGTACGTGTTTCATACAACATAGCACATATCAGCAATGGCAGCGTACGTGTTTCATACAACATAGCACATATCAGCAATGGCAGCGTACGTGTTTCATACAACATAACACATATCAGCAATGGCAGCTGGCGTTTTTCATACAACATTAGCACTCAACTCTTGTTTTTTAAATACGAAACCCCATCTCGTGATACATTTTTAGGAAGACAATAAAATTAAAAGTACTTTGCAAAAAAATTCACACATGTAGCGTGTTTGTTTTCAAAATGGGGGCCATTTGATATTTTCCAAGAGAGTTTGTTTTAGACGAATTTTTTGCAATGGGATATTTATGTCTAAAAAACAGGTTCCTCGACATTTGTGTCCTATATCCCATTGCAAATAATAATTCGCCTAGTTTTAGACTCTCTTGGAAGTCATGTCTTGTAAATTTCCAATGACCGTCATTTTGAAACCAAACACGCTTGACTTGTGAAATTATTTCCTCTAATTTGATTGTCTTTCTGAAAATGTATCACAAGATGGGGGTTCGTATCTAAAAAACAAAAGTTGGACCCCCTGGGAGCCACATGGGACCCGCCCCTGAAAAATGGGTCACACCATCAGGTGGCTTAATTTGGGATATAAATTTCAAAACTCCACATGAAGCCGTTCAAAAGATACTTAGGTGGTCTCGGACTTTTGGGACACGCAGCATTTATACGCGGCAGCGTGTGAGCGTCGCGTCGTTTCAACGCTGATTTCTCATATTTTAGAGTAATAATTACTTACTGTCCGTGTTCACGGAAAGTGATATTGGTGGGTAGCATATTATGCCACTCAGGGGACGATGGAACCCACGCCCTACTGTTTCCAAGTTGTGTTTATTGATACAGCGCGTCATTAAAATTCAATCGGCCCCTCTTAAAATCAATTATTCCTCCATTTTTTTTTGGAGAAATGGTGGAACTAGGTTGGTATTAGGGAACCAAAAAGGTTTTTGATGATCCTTGGCTGGAACTGTGATAGACGATATGCGTTCCAGGTCGTTCTGGTGCGTAGAACCGCACCCAATCTATGTATCAACATATGTTTTACAAATAGTCACAAAACATGTATTCTGGGTAATGGTTTCAGATTTCACAATCAATATGTACACACTAATCAGCGTACTTCCCAATGTAGGTCTGACAGAGATTTCTTAAATAAACTTCGTACTTATGAGCCAACATATATTGAAGGGTCTTCCGCATATGGGTTAGTCCTCAATACGATAAATCATTTACTCAATGATACAAATCCACTCGTCCAATTAATGGCAACTCGATTCTATATTTGCACAGTTTTTCCTGACGTCCATGAGAGTTTCTTAGAAATGTTGGTAAATAACAACTATGTGTTTTCTTTCATTCACGGTCATACAGCAGGTGAGAGTTTTCAGATCGAGATTGCTCAAAATTAAATTAACTAATATAAAAGTAACAAAAAAAATTGGTTTGAATATATCACACGACTTTTCTTATCTATACAAAAAAGTATTGTATTGAGCTGAAATTTTCGATGTCGAGTTATCAATGCCAAAACTAAAAATCGCTATAAAAGCGCAAGAACCGTTAAAAATCGGCAAAAAGCCGCTAAAGGTGAAATAGACGTTCTATATGTATAAAATTAATATGCTTAGACACGAAATTCTAGGTTCTAGTAATAGAGGTTAAAACCGCCAACAGTATAGTTGATATCAACCAAAAGTGACCTTGATCATTCCATACATAAAATTGTCCATAGGTACCAATTTTCAAGCTCTAGCTCTTACCGTTCTCGTTTTAGGCAGAATCGGAAAAAAAAACGGTAAAAACCGCTAAAAATATATAAGAGTTCAACAAAAAGTGTCTTTGCACATTTAATGAAATTAGATATTGCTCCCTATGGCCTACAGGAGTTCAACAACTAACTCTTTTTCAGGTACCTAGTAATAACAAGTTCAGTTTTCTGTACAGGTCCTTTTAATTTTGCAGTTTGAATAAATTTTGTTATTCTATTTTGATTAACTTTTTATATATATTTATATTTTTGTTTCAATATTAGAGATGGGGTATTTTTGTTCCAAATTTGTAATGTGTCTGCGGTTTTAACCATCTGAACACACAATAAATAATAATAACACATATAATTAATAATGAATAGGTACCAAATTTCAAGTCCTTAATTTTATCGCTCTTCTTTTAAGCAGAACATCATTCGAGTAAACCGTGCTGTGGCGGAAAAACCCGCCAACGGTATACATAAC
Source organism: Pachypsylla venusta (assembly GCA_012654025.1). Classification (NCBI taxonomy): domain Eukaryota; kingdom Metazoa; phylum Arthropoda; class Insecta; order Hemiptera; family Aphalaridae; genus Pachypsylla; species Pachypsylla venusta. The sequence continues at coordinate 21,207,504 of CM022881.1, read as the reverse complement.
ATTTTTTCATTTTTTCATTTTTTCGTTCTACAATCAAGACCAGAACATTGCTTTAAGGAACATTTTTTCGTTCTACAATCAAGACCAGAAAATTGCTTTAAAATGTCCCTCTATGAAACCGTGGAAATAAATAAAGCAGTACAAGTGCTAGAGTTGTTTTGAATAACCAGCTTTTTTTTTTTTTTTTAATTTGGCTTAACGTCTCTTTAACATCTATTGGTCATTCAAGACGGGGGTTTTACCCTCCATTCGCTGGAAACTTGCAAACCAGCAACCCACATTGACCTCACCCAGCCTGGGTTGGGCCGGAAAAATGAGCCAACGATACGTGGTGTTCCCAAACGGTCACCCATTCAAATACTGCCCACGCCCGACGTTGCTTAACTTCAGTGATCTGACGGGAACTGGTGTATTCAACGTGGTATGATCGTTGGCTGAACCAGCTTGAAACGAATGAAAAATTCGGACTTATTTTGCGGTTTACAGGTAGATGAGGAACATTTTTTGCAATACAATAAGACAACTTTCAGATCAAAGTTTAATTTTAGAACCATGTAGCATTGCCCTGATTATTTTTTTTTTTTTTTTTGGAAAAAATGAAAAGGATATTCTTATTTTATTTTATTTGTACTTTTATTGGAACAAAAATATTTGTATTATTCTATTTGAATTTATTGAGAAATCGACACTATTTGTTAATAAATGTCAGTTCCGGGGATTGAACCTGGATCTCACCATAACCGTTCGCTTGGCCATGGTCCTTTTCTTATCCCTAGAGCTTTTCAAAAATCAAATATGCTTTTAGGGTCTCCAGTTAGGACCAGGTTTAGGGCTCCATTTTGGAACTGGCTGAAAATAATCTAAATTTTAATACCTGAAATATATATATATATATATATATATATACAGAGTGTCCCAAAAGTCCGAGACCGCCTGAATATCTTTTGAACAACTTTATGTTGAGTTTTGAAATTATGCATAGTATTATATCCCAAATTAAACCACTTGATGGTATGACCAATTTTTCAGGGGCGGGTCCCATGTGGCCTCCAGGGGGTCATACTTTTGTTTTTTAAATACAAACCCCCATCTCGTGATACATTTTCAAAAAGACAATAGAATTAGAAGTACTTTGCAAAAAAAAATTACACGTCTAGAAATTTCAAAATGGGCGCCACTTGTTTCAAAATGGTCACCATTTATTTCAAAATGGCGGCCATTTGAAATTTCCAAGATATGACTTCTAAGATTATCTAAAACTAGGCGAAGTGTCTAAAAATAGGCGAATTATGTCTAAAAAGCAAGTTTCCCAACATTGGTGTCCTATGCAATCATTCAATATCCCATTGCAAAAAATTCTCCTAGTTTTAGACACTCTTGGAAGTGATATCTTGAAAATTTCAAATGGCCGCAATTTTGAAACCAAACACGCTAGGCGTGTAAATTTTTTTGCAAAGTACTCCTGGGGGCCACATGGGACCCGCCCCTGAAAAACTGGTCACACCATCAGATGGTTTAATTTGGCGTATAATACCATGCAAAATTTCAAAACTCCACATAAAGCTCTTCAAAAGATATTCAGGCGGCCTCGGACTTTTGGGACACCCTGTATATATATCTATTTCTTCTAACCTATACTTATGTTTTTACGTTTTTTTTTTTTTTTTTTTTCATAAACAGTTTATTTCATATTGACTGAAGGGCAAGGTGTTCTTTTATTCATTCATCTGATTAAATTTGGCTAACTGAAAATTATCTTTTTCCTGTAATCTCTCCAGCTAGAACAGTAATTTGGCAGCTCGAGCACTCATACCATTATGATTTTGAATGTCTGCGTAAGTTATTCGGAGGGGTTTGCTTGAAGAAGATCGTTATCTGCCATCACCTTTCATATTTATGTTTGGTTGGGTTACAAATCGTTATATGCCATCATCTTTTATATTTATGTTTGGTTAGGTTACAGATCGTTATATGCCATCACCTTTCATATTTATGTTTGGTTGGGTTACAGATCGTTATATGCCATCACCTTTCATATTTATGTTTGGTTGGGTTACAGATNTTTTTTTTTTTTTTTTTTTTTTTTTTTTTTTTTTTTTTTTTTTTTTTTTTTTTTTTTTTTACAATATCCATTTTCTGAAGAATGAATTGCTATTAGTGGTCCTATAATATTTTGCATTTTACTTGTGTTCCAGCTTTAGTTCCACTACCAGGAGCTGTTCCATTAAAATATTCCAACTTGCCAAACACCCTTCAAAGGTACATCATTGCTGAACACCAGGGAACCCATCCACCAAAAAAAAATTTATACTATATCGCTAGGTCTTACTGCTCATTTGTACATGTCACAACTAAATTTAGATTATTGCATCCTGTGAGAACATTGATCAGTAGCTATCCTAATGGAATGCCCTCAGCGTCAGTTCAGTTAATAATGAACAATGGGGTAAACAGTACAGCAAGAGAACGTTCTTTAATGATATTGACCACGTACAATGCAAATAACACTGTGGATAGCTATCGGTTGGTTAATATGTACAAGTTTTTGAGAAATCCATTGCAGGTTAGTACAGCCAAGTATAGGATTTCACGGGTAATTGGTTTTCACTGGCAAGGCCGTACCCAAGATTTTTTTTCGGGTGAATGGGGATCCGAAGTCCAAAGCACTGACAGCCAAGCCACAGGCTTAACACCTGAAAATGATTATCATGGAAGGTGATGTTATTTTTGTTGTTGGTGCTCTTGTTGTTGTTTTTGTTGCTGCTACTGTTGTTGATGTTGTCGCTGCTGTTGTTGTTGATTTTGTTGTTGCTGGTCTTGTTTTTTTTTTGTTTTTTTTTTTGTTTTTTTAAATATTATATAGGTCACGTAGAGTAAAACGATTAAAAAACGGACTTGTCCCCATCCCCAGTGGACAAGGCCGACCCCCCCCTGGTTACGGCCTTGTCCACTGGGGATTTTTTCCCAACCAAAGATGGTCTGCTTACGTTCCGAAGTTGAATGCACAGAAACTCTCCGTTCAACGTCATATCTAATATTCTACCAAGCTTGAACATAATTATTGTTTATTGAAATAGGGCCGTTGTTTTTCACATATCTCTGGAACGGCGGGGGGTTTTCAAATTTTGTATTTTCGGAAAGATGGATTTTTAAAAAGGTTTTTTTTTAGCCTAAAGGATTGGTACAGATGGGCTTCAGATGTTGATGGGCATCGGAACGTAATTAAATTATATACTGTGTTTTTTTTTAGAGAAAACTTTTGTATTATCAAGTCGGCGACACTGATAGCAAAAACGGCCATTTTGTATATTGGCGGTTATTTTTATCTTTCTGTTTGTTCTCCCATCTGTATTTATTTCAAATAATTTAGACGCAATGACTAACGCCACTACAGCACACAGTACAAATTGTGCAAATTTATTTCGCTTTACGAATTTACGACCATTTTAAGGGCGACATAATCGTCCATCCAAAACCATTATTCACTTTTAACGCTTATGTTATTGCGACGACCAAACTTTTGTGAGTTGCAATAGCATCCCCCCGAAGTGTTATATCTTATGACAATATGCTGTAAACTAGCAGTTGAGGACAATTAAGCAGATAATAGAAACCGAAACGGGCAATAAGAAATTTATTTGAAAGGAGAAATGAAAAATCATTAGTCCCTCTTAGGTGGCCGAGAGAGGAATACTCACATAAAAAATCTTTAAATGCGATGAATTATTGTTCTATATAGGCTACCACTTGTGCTTAATTAATACTTACTTTTAGTAGGTAATAGGGCAAATGATGTCAGAAGATGTCTAAACGTGATTTATTTATTTTTCTTCAAAAAAATCAAAAATTTATATATATTGAAATCTATTGATGCTACGAAGCTGAAATTGAACTCAAATTGAAGGAAATATTATTTACTGTAAAACAAATAAGACTAAATATTTCCGTCCGACTCACATTTTTCGAGATTTTTTCGAAAAACTGAAAAATATCCAAAAATCGAAAGTTTTCGATCATTACGCACCGAGCACAGGTTTTTTCAAATAGGCAACGTTTGTTTTACACTACTCGCCTGTATGCTAACAACATGAGCAAATTTTTGAACTACTCCATTTTGACAATGTCGGATATATTAGATGAATGGCCTGGTGTAAATAATCCGATTTCCTTTATTTTGACATAAAAAGAATACTACCGGGCTTAAATTACAGTTAACTAAATAGACTACAATTTCCTTCCGCATGACTTCCACAAAGGATGACTATATTTAGTTCAAGTGGGTCAAAGAGAAATTTTATTCCTTTCCAAAAAAAACCGACAAACTGCGAAGTGCTAAGTCTGCACATCTATTAAGGCCATAGAGTTACAATTGGACTCAAATCGTATCAAACATTTTTTTACTCTAAAAATAACTATTTCCGTGCGATTCTTGATTTTCGAGATTTTTTCGAAAATCTGAAAAAAGTCCGTAAAATCCAACGTACTCGACAGCCACACAGCGAGCACTTTCGCAATAGGAAACATGATTTTACACAGCACTCATGTATCTCAGCAACATATTAAAAAACTCTGCCAATGTGACACTTGGGTTTATTATTCTTCTGGTAAAAAATAACAAACCTTTTTTTTGGGGGGGGGGGAAATTGAGGGGTGGGGTTCTCGTGACGATTCCAAATATAATTAGACCCTAAATTTGACATAGCTACTAAATTTGAAGTCTCTGACTCTTACCATTCTCATTTTAAACAGGATTAATGAAAACTGCTTTAAAACGGTAAAAACCGCCAGCGGTATATTTGATTGAACCCAAAAGTTTCGGAACTAACTGAGACCCGAATTATGACATGCATACAAAATTTTAAAATCTCTAGCTCTTACCATTCTCCTTTTAGACGGCAATACTGAAAACCGCTAAAAAGCGGCAAAAATCGTCAAGGGTGTATTCGATTGCACCCAAATTCGGGGCACAAGTAGAGCCCAGATGGGACCTATATACAAAATTTCATCCAAATCGGTTAACGCTAAGTGCAAAAATGCCCATTACGGCGTACGGGGGACGGCGGCGGACGGCGACGGTGAACGGCGCGGCGTACGGCGGGCAAACGGTTTTTTTTATTCGATTTTTGGATTCTACGTACCTTGAAACGTATAATATCAAATTTTGAGGGGGGGTATATAATAAACCAACATCAGAACTACGCCAATTTTTTTCTACCTTTGCCTTTTTATGTCTTAGATGTATATTCGTCAACTAAATTCCTCTTTGGGGCCATATAAGCCCCTGAACCTAAGCCACAATTGGGCCTTTTATGCTTGAAAAGTAGCCTGTTAGCCTATGCAAAGCTAAAGAATTGAGCAAGCTTGAGTTAAACTACGTTGATTGGGTAAATCTGACATTACAATAAATGTCTACGTTTTTTTTTTTTTTTTTTTTTTTTTTTTTTTTTTTTTTTTTTTTTTTTTTTTTTTTTTTTT
>CM022881.1:21156756-21170334 GCA_012654025.1 Pachypsylla venusta | reverse complement strand
AGAAAGTTTCAATATATGAGTAAGTACTAAGTACTAGTTTGTACGTTGACAACACTCAGCAGAACCAGAGGAATGAGAAAGTTTCAATATATGAGTAAGTACTGAGTACTAGTTTGTACGTTGACAACACTCAGCAGAACCAGAAGAAATGAGAAAGTTTCAATATATGAGTAAGTACTGAGTACTAGTTTGTACGTTGACAACACTTAGCAGCACCAGAGGAATGAGAAAGTTTCAATATATGAGTAAGTACTAAGTACTAGTTGGTACGTTGACAACACTCAGCAGAACCAGAGGAATGAGAAAGTTTCAATATATAGTATGAGTAAGTACTGAGTACTAGTTGGTACGTTGACAACACTTAGCGGAACCAGAGGAATGAGAAAGTTTCAATATATGAGTAAGTACTAGTTTGTACGTTGACAACACTCCGCAGAACCAGAGGAATGAGAAAGTTTCAATACCATAACAATGGAAATATCACCTCACAAAAAAATTGAAAAAAGGCCAAGCTCCACCCATTCTTCAAAAAATTCCGCCCATGAACGTAGTAGTGATATCTATTATTTGGGCCAAGTATATTCATCCCACACTTTGAAAAAAGGCCAAGCTCCACCCACTCTTCAAAAAATTCCGCCCATGAACGTAGTAGTGATATCTATTATTTGGGCCAAGTATATTCATCCCACACTTGAATTAATTAATGCACTTTTTTCTGTCTCCATTGTCCGAAAGTTATACGACTTTACACTTGGTCAGTTTTTTCTGAGGAGAATCGTAAATCAATGTTTTTTGTAAATATCTGCAACTGTTTCTTTAGCCATTTTTTCCTTTTTTCTTCTTCTGTTTTTTTTTTTTTTTTTTTTTTTTTTTTTTTTTTTCGGCTACACAATATAATATCGTAAACGAGAATTTTTTTGTGTTAAGCAATTCCAAATATTCAAAGGAGAACTAATAGTATCAATAAATTAGCATACACTACAAAACAATTATTAAAAACAGAAATATTTCATTGTGTATTTTCTTCCCTGAAGTTACAGCACTGAGGGTTGAAGAGTATGAATTTTGATATTTGTGCGTTTAATTGAATTTAACTATCTACCTATATACCTTTATGTGTACCAGTAGTTGCAACTGGCTTTAGTATCCATTATCTTCCCCGATGCGGAACCGTTTAGGAGCACTGGTAGTAAAGAATTGATTGTCTTCCTTCATGCAAGATTAGAAGTTTAATCTAGTTATAGCCCTCTCAAATGTTCATTGTTTCTTGATGGGCATGTGCTCCGCAATTATCACCAGGTGGGTAAGTAATTGGCAAAGTTCTCCAGAACATTACCAAAAGAGCCGCCTGGATTTCCTCCATATTAATTGCTAACAGCTAGATAATAATTGTTCGGAAAAGCTTGCAGAATGCAATTAGGTATTGTCTTTATAGGTTTGGTAACGGTTTTGTTATCCTTATCTATATTAATTCCATTATTTTATCTAAGTATGTGTTAATTGTAAATTTCCTTCCTCTTTTTAATTAGATGGGTATCAGATTTTCCTTTTTGTATCTTATATATATGTTTGTTCTTAAGAATATAATGTTCATTTTAGATAATGGAATAAAATTCGAAATACGCGTAAATTATATATTAAAATTGTAAAGACTAGTGTTTTTTAATCATTTTCATTTCTTGTATTTGATAATTCTACCAAGTGTCCTAAAGGTTTTCTTTCTTTGACTTTTATTTTTATTATGATCTTCAAAAAGACCTTTTGGGTGGGAAAAAACACTTCGTGTACCGTAAGAATGCCAAGAAAATTTTCACTACTTGTCACTTGGCTCACAGTCTTGCGAATAGATTTACAATATATAATATTAACCAGCCGTTTCCAACGTGCTTCGCTACGGCCTATAGATTGGCACCTTATAGGCATGGCCGTTCCCTTGTGAAAGTAGGCGTGTACGCTGTTGTATGTATATACATGTATCATGCTATCTCTCCCGCTCCAATGTATTTCTTATGAGGATTTCTTTTCGTAATTTCTACCCATTAAAATTTTGTAAAATCCTTTCTTAGTACACACTTACATGATGCAACGAAGATCCCTGTCAAATTTGAAGTCTGTATCATTAATAGTTTCGACTCTACGTTGATCAGTTACTCAGGACATTGCTTTTTATATTTAAAGATTTATGCATGTCAGAAATAACGTGAATTTATATTCTGGTAAAATGTGCGCCAAGTACCAAAGGGTGAACCATTTCTAACACCTTTTTTTATTTTCTTTAAAAGGAATTGACGTTTATTGGGACACTGGTAAAAAAACCTAATGTGCCAGATTTTTGCTAAGTTTCTTGTTCTTATGATTTATCCGCCATATAAATTTAGTTTATGTTCTTCTTTTTCTTCTTCTTTTTCAGTTTATTTAAAGCTTACAAACGTGGCGATACTCGCAAACGTTTCCGTAAAAATATTGATTACGCTATTGATGACTTTAAATCTTTCTTCGATAGTCATAGAGTATTGTATTATCCTGGCGAAACTTGTTATGCTCAACACCTGGAGGTCATGAAACTTGTAGAACAAATGCGTTCCCCTACCAATCCTGCTGTTCCTATAGGTTCATCTTTACAACTGGTTGGAGGTTCCTTCGATATCGATCCTGACGAAATCACCAGGATCCTGAAGTTTGAATACTTACCACCCAGTTTTCATCTTACACAATCTGCAAGTAAAGCAACTTTTTTCTTTAGTATTTCTGCAGTAGGGGCAAACACCTTTCGCTTCCCGAACAAAAAAATGTGACCCCATCATCAAGCGTGGGCGGATTTATAGAACACCCCCCCCCAAAATTTCACCTGCTGCAGTTTCGTAATTTTTAAAATGGAATGGCATCCAGGAGACCGGGATCGAACGTCGACTTGCTCGGATTTTTTTTTTTTNTTTTTTTTTTTTTTTTTTTTTTTTTTTTTTTTTTTTTGCTTCACGACCCTTCTACATATATTGGTCATTCGAGACGGGGGTCCATTCGATGGAAACTTGCAAACCAGCTTTGTGTTAACGCGTCTCTTTAACATCTTTGGTCATTCAGACGGGGGTTTCACTCTCCATTCACTGCAAACTTGCAAACCAGCTACCGACATTGACTTTGCACAGCCTTGGGCCGGAAAAATATCCAGCATCACGAGGGCGCGAACCCACGAGGACACCCACATGGCACAACCTTGCTGGACGTTGCTTAACTTCAGTTATCTATCGGGAACTGGTGTATTTAAATTTGGAAACGATAGACGCTAGCTTCCAATATTTTGATTTTGTATTTCGATGTATTACAACTGAGTAACCAAATTAAATAAGGTGACAGTAATTGGCAACGTTACTGGGTGAAATTAGAACAGGGAAAATTTGGAAATGGTACTGGGTGAAATTGGAACAGGGGAAATTTGGAAGTGGTACTGGGTGAAATTAGAACAGGGGAAATTTGGAAATAGTACTGGAAGAAATTAGAACAGGGGAAATTTGGAAACGTTACTGGGTGAAATTAGAACAGGGAAAATTTGGAAACGTTACTGGGTGAAATTAGAACAGGGGAAATTTGGAAACGATGAAAAAGACAAAAACAAAAATGCTGTGATGGACAAGAAACGAATGTTTTATTCGATATTTAGATTCAACATGGTATACTGAGTGAAATTAGAACAGGGGAAATTTGGAAACGATGAAAAAGACAAAAACAAAAATGCTGTGATGGACAAGAAACGAATGTTTTATTTGATATTTAGATTCAACATGGTATACTGAGTGAAATTAGAACAGGGGAAATTTGGAAACGATGAAAAAGACAAAAACAAAAATGCTGTGATGGACAAGAAACGAATGTTTTATTTGATATTTAGATTCAACATGGTATACTGAGTGAAATTAGAACAGGGGAAATTTGGAAACGATGAAAAAGACAAAAACAAAAATGCTGTGATGGACAAGAAACGAATGTTTTATTTGATATTTAGATTCAACATGGTATACTGAGTGAAATTAGAACAGGGGAAATTTGGAAACGATGAAAAAGACAAAAACAAAAATGCTGTGATGGACAAGAAACGAATGTTTTATTTGATATTTAGATTCAACATGGTATACTGAGTGAAATTAGAACAGGGGAAATTTGGAAACGATGAAAAAGACAAAAACAAAAATGCTGTGATGGACAAGAAACGAATGTTTTATTTGATATTTAGATTCAACATGGTATACTGAGTGAAATTAGAACAGGGGAAATTTGGAAACGATGAAAAAGACAAAAACAAAAATGCTGTGATGGACAAGAAACGAATGTTTTATTTGATATTTAGATTCAACATGGTATACTGAGTGAAATTAGAACAGGGGAAATTTGGAAACGATGAAAAAGACAAAAACAAAAATGCTGTGATGGACAAGAAACGAATGTTTTATTTGATATTTAGATTCAACATGGTATCCTGAGTGAAATTAGAACAGGGGAAATTTGGAAACGATGAAAAAGACAAAAACAAAAATGCTGTGATGGACAAGAAACGGAAGTTTTATTTGATATTTAGATTCAACATGGTATACTGAGTGAAATTAGAACAGGGGAAATTTGGAAACGATGAAAAAGACAAAAACAAAAATGCTGTGATGGACAAGAAATGGATGTTTTATTCGATATTTAGATTCTACATGGTACCTTCCGAAACGTAAAATTTCATATTTCGAGAGGGGTACTTTTTGGCGACGATTCCAAAAGATTTTTATTGAAAATAAATCAAACAAAATGAATAATGAAACTCGGGGTCAGTTCAGAACAGAATTCTTTTCCATTTTCAGTTGCCCTTAAAATTACATATCAGAATGATGGAAGATTTGCCTTTATGTTGACAGACATGAATCTCGGTTTGGATGCTCCTGTCCTGGTTGAATCGCAAGAATATTTTTCAGGTGAGTGTGCGTCAATATAGGTCGGTAAGGAAGAACGAGAAGAAATCGTAGGAATGGAACCAAGGACAACAGAATAATTATTTTCAAATCAAAAAGTTCATAATAATGTAGCATATTTACGAGACAAGCTCTTTTTAAGTGTCTGTCTCTCCGTCTGTCTGTCTGTGAACAAGATATCTCAAGAACGGCAAATGCCTGAGACTTGAAATTTGGTATGTATGTCAGTTTTATGCCATGGACTTTTGGTGGAAATCGAATATACCGTTAGCTGTTTTATGCCGCTTTTTAGCGGTTTTCGGATATCCTGCTTAGAATGAGAATTTTAAACTTGATTCCTATTCTTTGGCGCTATCAATCATACAAGAAATTGAAAAATACAACTGATGTTGAAGTGTAATATATTTTTGGCCGCTAATTAGCGGTTGATGGCTACTTTTGGGCGGTTCCGCGTAAAACCAGAATGGAAAGAGCTAGAGCTTGAAATTTGGCGCCTATTCATAACAATTTCATACAACAAATTGAAAAATGCAACTTAGGTTGATGTGTAATATATTGTTGGCTGCTAATTAGCGTTTGAAATCCGTTTTTTGACGGTTCCGCCTAAAACAAGAATGGAAAGAGCTAGAACTTGAAATTTGATGCCAATTCGTATCAATTTCATACAAAAAATTGAAAATACAACTTAGTTTGAACTGTAATATATCAAGAAGAGTAATATTTAATTGTATTTCCGCTCTGAGGATTTCAAAACATGTTTTAGCATTGAAAACTCGACATCGAATATTTCGGCCCATTGCAATACTTTCTTCTTTTTTATAGATAAGGAAAGTCATGTGATGTGCACACCAGATTTTTTTTTATTATTCCTATTCCACATGAAATTCTAAGTACATTTCAATAGTCACATATTTCACTTCGCAAAAACGAATGATACTACCTTATTCAAGAGACATAGAAACATATGACTAGTGTTAAATATTTTTATTATTATTCCTCATGAAATTCTAAGTACTTTTCACTAGTCATATGTCATATTTCACTTCGGAAAAATGAATGATACTACCATAAGGTAGTATCATTCATTTTTATTCAAGAGACATAGAAACATATGACTAGTGTAAAGGACTTAGAATTTCATGGGAAATTTTTTATTCTTATTCCCCATGTAATTCTAAGTACTTTTCACTAATCATTTATATACAGGTTGTCCCAGTTAAGGAGGACAATAATTAATGGGCTGATTCTAGATGCCAATACCTACCAAAAATGTTCCCTTCAACTTTTTAATAAAAGCTTTGTTTTTAATTTATTCTCATTTTTCATCTTTTTTTTTACACGTGTACGCCTAACGTAACAAATATGTCCATAACTTTCTTGGAAATAGTTTTTTTGAAAATTTGAAGACATTTTTGAAACACATGGAAAATTTCTGTTCAGATAAAATTACATTCATCACCAGAAACTTTGAGTTAGTGCCTCGTTTTTGAGCTAACTTGAATTTTTTTCGATATTTTTTCGATATTAACACAAAAACGGGAAAAATATCCTGATATTAATAAGGTTTCAACGGTATATCACTTTTTCAGTTAACTTCTGTATTCGTAGAGAAATTTCTATTTTAATGTAACAAAATCATGAAAAATAATGCTACATATTGAGATTTTTATTATTTTACATTTATTATTTCATTAGTTTCCAAGTATAATTTTCCTTTTCTTACTTAAAGACATTACAAAAAAAAAATTTTTTTTTTTTTTTAATTTTAAAAAAATTCTAAATATGTAGCATATTTTTTCATGATTTTCTTACATTAAAATAGAAATTTCTCTACGAATACTGAAGTTAAAAATGTTTTTAATTTATTCTGTATTCGTAGTTTTTTTCACGTGTACGCCTGACGTAACAAATATGTCCATAACTTTCTTGGAAATAGTTTTTTTGAAAATTTGAAGACATTTTTGAAACACATGGAAAATTTCTGTTCAGATAAAATTACATTCATCACCAGAAACTTTGAGTTAGTGCTTTTCTTTTGTCTTTGTATTATTTTCTTTTGTCAAAAAGAAAATAAATGGTACGGAAAACCGTACTAGACTTTCTCTTCCTTAATCATTCCATCAGAAAACCACCGAATGCAGATGTTGTTCTTCTAAAGTTTTAAGTCTTTTAGTGATATTATTGTTATATTTCTATTTTCTGATGATGTTGACCATTATTTTAAAAATATTTTGCAGCCTTCGGCTGCGGACTTTGCTCTTTAGTGACTGTATTATTTTGAACGATTTTGCAGCCTTCGGCTGTGGACTTTGCTCTTTAGTGACAGTATTATTTTGAAAGATATTGCAGCCTTCGGCTGTGGACTTTGCTCTTTAGTGATAATATTATTTTAAAAAGATTTTGCAGCCTTCGGCTGCGGAATTTGCTCTTCAGTGACAGTATTATTTTGAAATATTTTGCAGCCTTTGGCTGCGGACTTTGCTCTCTAGTGACAGTAATATTTTGAAAAATTTTGCAACCTTCGGCTGTTGACTTTGCTCTTTAGTGATAGTATTATTTTAAAAAGATTTTGAAGACTTCGGCTGCGGATTTTGCTCTCTTTAGTGACAGTAATATTTTGAAAAATAATAATACCAAATTTTATCAAACTCAGACAAAATTTATGTTTTTTTTTTTTTTTTCATATTTGGGTCCCGGCCGTGGCCCCAAATGCAAAAAATCAAAAAAACACCAAAAATTGTCAAATATAATACTTTGGTGGCTGTGCATATCAAATTTGATCAAANTTTTTTTTTTTTTTTTTTTTTTTTTTTTTTTTTTTTTTTTTTCATTTTTGGGCCCCTGCTGGGTCGCACTGGCGATGCCCCTGTCAATAAACGCCCACATGGGACCATTTTTTTATATCAATAAACCAATACCCTATTTAGCTACTCATTTTAAGTTTCATCAAAATTGGTTGTGTGGTTTGGATTTTAGAGATCTGGTCCAATTTCGACGTTTTTGGTCCTAAATCGTGGAGGGAGGACTCTGACTAAATGCTACAAAACAGTGAATATAATGAGTCGAATAATCTCTTTAGGCTCCAAACATCAATTGTTTTGAATTTTAAGTGAATAAAATGGACCGTTTTCTTTTAAAACCGATAGTCAATTGAAGGAGCTTATAGGCCCCAACCACGGGGCCCCTGAGAAAGACGCACCCAAATGGGCCCATCATTATTTTATTTTATTTTTATTTTTTCATAAAATAATGCTATAGTTGTCCATTTTAAATTTCATCAAAATTGGTTATGTGGTTTTCATTTTAGAGATTTGCTCCAATTGCGACGTTCTTGGACCTAAACCGATGGGGGGAAACTCCGAATAAAAGTTTAAAAATAGTGGTTAATTAAAATTTCCAATACTTTGAATGATCCCTGTCGGCTGTAGACATGATTTTTTTAAAAAAAATCATGTGCAATTACTAATCTGTTTTTTTTAAAAAGAATTTCCATTTTAAGGACCATTTTGGCCCCTGGCGGCACCCCTGACAGGGGTACACCCTCGTGAGACCATTTATTTTAGGTTAAATGATTCCATAATTACTGATTTTAAATTTCATCAAAATTGGTTATGTGGTTCGGATTTTAGAGATTCGGACCTATTTTTCTCGATATCACCCCTAGGGGTGATATCGAGAAAAATATGACCTGTACCAAATTTCATCAAAATCGGACGAGCGGTTTGGCTCCCAGAGCTCTGCACACGAATCCGTACGTACGTAGTACGTGGTACGTGGAACGTAGTACGTTCCACGTCGGAAATTTTGGTTTTTGGACCCCATGGCTCCAAATATTTCTAAACTTCAAAAATGACCCGAAAAAGTGAAAATATGGCCTAAAAGCAATAGGAAATGATATATTTGATCTTTATTTTGGGTTTTGGGTTCCCGTCAGACGATATTTTGGGCCAAAAAACTCAAAATTTGCCGCACGAATACAATTCTTTATTTTCTAGAGGAAGAGAAAGTAAAAACTCAAAAGAAAGCTTTTATTAAAAATATAGATTTCAAAAATTATTTTTGTATCGCTTTCGTATTTATTAAAAAGTTGAAGGGATCATTTTTGGTAGGTATTGGCATCTAGAATCATCCCATTAATTATTGTCCTCCTTAACTGGGACACCCTGTATATAAAAGTAAATGTCTGTTTGTTTGTTCGCTTATAACTTACGAACCACAGCAGGGAATTGCACGAAACTTATTTGTTTTTACCCGGGGAAGGTTATAGGCATGGTATTATCCGGCCGTTTTTATTACGGTCGATTTTCCGGCCGATTTTCTAATTTTTTTGCCCAATATCTTAAGATTTGTCGCGACAACATATCACTTTAAAGCGAGAAAAATTTAGGTGACATCTTTATCCTTCATTTAGCCAGTCCAAATTTACAAGTTCGAATCCAGGATCGGCCAAAATAAAATTTAGACAATACTAATTATTTAGCCAAAACGGTGAGAGATATAGAAAAATTGATAGGAATGGACCCCCCCCCCCCAAAACCGTAGACTTATAGTCCCCAGAACAATTATCATAGTTCAATAATATACAACCGTTTTCGATTTATGGCCGATTTTTCGATTTTTGTATGGGAAATCATAGAATACTATTAGAAACGGTAAGAAATATAGAAAATATGATGGGAATAGACCCCTCCCCTTCCAAAAAATAGAACGAGACCACAGTAAAATTATCAGAATTCAGAACTCTAAAACCGGTCAAGTTACGGTCGATTTTTAAATTTGAAATCATAGAATACTATTAAAAATAGTAAGAGATGTAGAACAATTGGTAGGAATGGACCCCACCCCCCAAACCAAAGACTGAGACCCCAGAAAATTTATCAGAGTTCAAAACTCTCCATTTGTTTTCGAGTTACGGCTGATTTTCGAATTTTTGTACTGAAATTCAATTTCTGAACAATTTGGTCCGATTTAAAAAAAAATTGTACAAAAGCGGTTAGTACCGATATAATTTAAGTTTGTTGGGTAGGACGTGTTGGGAGTAGTATTCGGTTAGGTTCGAAAAAAAAATGCTTAACCTTGCGCAGTCTTCAACACGGATTTTATTTTTTTGGAACCTAACCCAATACTACTTCCAACACGTTCTACACAGCTTAACAACACGTTACTACTCACCATGTTCTACATAGGATAACAAGCATGTAGGCAATATGTAATCTATGTGTATGCATGGGCGTAGGGGGGGCAGGGGGCAGCTGCCCCCCCTCCTAGAAATTCCTAAGAGTATGCAGAACGGAAGGGGCAACTTAGATTTACACTAGATAAAATGATTTTTGGAAGCAAAAAAGTCATCAAGTACCGAAAAACGATAAATGCCACATTTTGTCCCTAATTCAACAGCCCCACTGTGAACAAACAATCAAATGTAACTGTGGCAAACTTATCACATCGTTGAATCGTATTTGATAAATTTGGTGGGAAAATTCAAAAAAATTAACAAACGTTACAAACGTATAGTTTCCATCTGTTTTTTTTTTTTTTNTTTCACTTGTAAAACCAATATTATTTTCCTTGTAACAGTAGTTCCTTGAGTATGTCACAATAGGTATAGCTAACGTGTTGATGGCTTTGAAGAGGTGCTTGCTGTTTAACTCTGATCGACAAAACCAAAATGGACTCAAAGAATCTCCCTGGTTATAGATGTTTGTTTTGTCGTTAGGTGTATGGTGGCGTTCCAGGATTGCATCATTTGGTGAAGGCATTCTATCAATATGAGGTGGACTTTGTATAGTTCAAAGACCTTAATCTTAAGTAACCATTGATGGGGTACGCTGTCATAAAATTTCTGGTAATCCACGTAACAACAAGATATATTTTTTGGTTTTCTTCTTGACTTCTCTGAGTCTATGATAAGTTGCTCTTTATATCCTTTAGCGCCCTTCCGGCATCCTTTCTGTTCCTCACCCATTATATTTTGGTTTTCTTCATGTTTGTTTAAGAGATGAGTAAGGCATGCTGTCATGATCTTATAGATAGTCAGCAAGCACGTGATTGGCCTATACTTCAAGGGATCTCTGGTGAACTTGCCTTTTGGTAGTAGATATGTTTTGCCTTCCATTATAAATGGAGGAATCAGGTCTGGGTTTTTAATGAATTCATCGATAAACTGAGTTAGCTTGATGTGAGTGTTAGTTAGTTTTTTATACCAATAGTTGTGAATTTTATCACTGCCAGGGCTTTTCCAATTATGACTTTTCATGATTATTTCTTTTAGTACTTCTTCTGATACCGCTGGTTCTGTCATAGATGTTATATTGGTATTTTCTTCTTCTTCTCTCTTCATCCAGCTAGTTTCAAGATCACATGGCGTCTCTCGGTTCCATATTGATTTCCAATATTCTGTAATTTGTTCTTCATTGGGTATGTCTGCAGGCCCATCTTCATTCGTTGTTTTTGTTTTAATCTTTCTATACAGTGTTTTCTCGTTGTTCTGAAACTCGCTATTTTCTTGTTTCCTCCTATCGCATTTCGTATAATTCTTTAGTCTGGAACTGAACACAAATAACTTTTGTTGCAAGGTGTCTAAGAAGTCTTGTGGTACAGTATTGAGGCTATCTCTTGGTGTGTGAATTCTATGTATATTTCTCAAATATTTTGTTCACCTTTTTCATCAACTTATTACCCATATTTCCATTTGTATATTCTATAAGTCTTGCTATCCCAGCTCTTTTTATTTCAACTTTATTAATTAGTCTCTTCTTCCACCCTGGCAGTTTGATTCACAATAGCTGCTGTTAATACACCAGGTCGTGTAGATTAGTAAATGTTTGAATGTCAAGCAACTCAGGTAATACGTGTATGTTTAACGTAGGTATCAACAGTTTTGGCAAACTTGATTGATGTTTTCTGCTTTGGAATATGCGGGCTTTTAGTTGGATCCAGTCACAGTACTTCTGGATGGTATTTTGACTGTTATCATTTGTGTCGCATTTTGATTGTTTTCGGGTACCCCTATCGCAGTCCGCCGCATTCTTTTGTCTCCCTGCGATCACTACCGGATCGCTAGCTGTCACTTCTACCGGTGGCTCCAGTGGTGAACTGGAATTTCATGGGGAATAAGAATAAAAAATAAAAATAGGGATTCCACGTACCTTGTAACGGAAAATTTGAAATTTTGAGGTTTTTCTTTGTTCTAGCTCCTCAAAACACCAAAAGCGGAACATACATATTTAATATTGAAGTCAATGCTGGTGGCGAATATTTTATTCTTGGTAAAGAAGAGACATCCGGTTTACGAATTCTCTATTACGTAACACGACCACTGTGTTCAGTGGTCAAATCAGTGGCCAAAAGGAACCTTTTCAATAGCTATCAATCAATTACAAAATATGCGATGAATGGACAACCAATGGCGTCAGTCAGTATCAATATTCTAAACAACGAGAACCAAATGTTCTTTATTAGGCAATACACCAATCCCAATGTGGACATGAAAAAAGAACTGTCATTGACAAGGCTAATTGATCTGATTTCGGTAATTTGGATTGAACAGATATGAGTAGAATGTAGCCACCGAGGGGAGCAAACAAGCTTCATTCGGTGACGGCCCTTGGCCCGTGTAAATACAGAAGGTTTGGTATTGGGAAGGGCTTCCGGCCTTTAAAAAAACTCTGCTTCAAACCAAAGAGGAGAGATCTGTAGAGTAGTGGACTGAGGACAAAGTCTAGTTGCCTGTTTTTAGTTAAGTTCACTTTTCAAGATAGATATAATATTTTTAACAGCACCAGAAAGATATATAAAGTTTAACTCACTTGTTGATTGTAACAGATCAGATTCGTCACTCCTCAACCAAATCTGATAGCTATCAGCTGATTTGAAGATGATATTGCTCGTTGCTGATTCGCGATGTTTGTTAGCGGCTCTTAGATTATTATGAGTCGTTGGTTAAGTTCTAGGGGAAGGACGAGGAAGGATGGCGCTAAAAAGATCATCAGAAACAATTAGTTTCTACGCAGTTTCAATTGATACTGTGAGAAGCAAGCTAGGGTTACCGTGCCGGAAAAGAGTTACAGCTAAACAGTGTAGGCACCGAACAAAAGCTAGGGTTACCGTGCGCATGGTTGAATTAAGGAAAGCAATGCCCAGCCCTCAAATAGAATGGGGAAAGGGTGAAGTTAATAGGGTTATAATTATCTATATTACCGCCAACAGAATATCTGCAAAGTAGTCAATGTACACAATGTATGAAAAAGAAGAATATTTCATATACATAGACTAGGCGTTCTGTAGAATAAATGTTCACCTGCATTAAGAGACATGTGGGTCAAAATGTATATGGTCATCGTTTCCTCCTGATAATTTGAACTCAATTATTTCAAAAAAAAAAATGGTACGGAAAACCGTACTAGACTTTCTCTTCCTTGATCATTCCATCAGACTACTACCGAATATAGATGCTCTTCTAATGTTTTAAGTCTTTTAGTGATATTATTAGTATATTTCTATTTTCTGTTGATGTTGACCATTATTTTAAAAAGATTTTGCAGGCTTCGGCTGCGGACTTTGCTCTTTAGCGATAGTATTATTTTAAAAAGATTTTGCAGCCTTCGGCTGCGGACTTTGCTCTTTAGTGACA
>CM022881.1:21127219-21153981 GCA_012654025.1 Pachypsylla venusta | reverse complement strand
TGTCACTAAAGAGCAAAGTCCGCAGCCGAAGGCTTCAAAATCGTTCAAAATAATACTGTCACTAAAGAGCAAAGTCCGCAGCCGAAGGCCGCAACATCTTTTTAAAATAATGGTCAACATCAACAGAAAATAGAAATATAACAATAATATCACTAAAAGACTTAAAACTTTTGAAGAGCAGCATCTTCATTGGGTGGTAGTCTGATGGAATGATTAAGGAAGAGAAAGTCTAGTACGGTTTTCCGTACCATTTATTTTTTCATAAAAAGATGCCATAGTTACTCATTTTAAATTACATCAAAATTGGTTATGTAGTTTTCATTTTAGAGATTTATTCCAATTGCGACGTTCTTGGTCCTAAACCGATGGGGGAACTCTGAATAAAATTTCCAATACGTTGAATGATCCCTGTCGGATCTAGACATTATTTTTTTAAAAAAATTCATGTGAAATTACTAATCTGTTTTATTTTAAAAGGGATTTCCATTTTAAGGACCATTTTGGCCCCTGTCGGTACCCCTGACTGGAATACACCCTCATGAGCCGATTTATTTTAGATAAAATCATTCCGTAATTACTGATTTTAAATTTTATCAAAATTGGTTATGTGGTTTGGATTTTAGAGATTCGGACCCAAAAAACCTTATATCGAGAAAAAGAAAAATATGAATCGGGCTTTTTGCCCAAAGATGACCTGTGCCAAATTTCATCAAAATCGGACTAGTAGGTTGGCTTCCAGAGCTCTGCACACGATTCCGTACGTACGTCTCACGTCCCACGTCGGAATTATCGGTTTTTTGAACCCCATGGCTCCAAATATTTCCAAACTTCAAAAATGACCCGAAATAGTGAAAATATGGCCCAAAAGCAATAGGAAATGATATATTTGATCTTTATTTTGGGTTTTGGGTTCCCGTCAGACGATATTTGGGTCAAAAAAAGTCAAAATTTGCTGCACGAATACAATACTTTATCTTCTAGAGAAAGAGAAAGTAAATATCCCCCGGCAAAAATCTGGCACTCATCGTCGGGAGAAACATACCCGTTTTGCTAATCTGACACAAAATGAAAAAATCGAACAAGTGAAACCAGAGCAGTAGCGGATACAGGGGGTGTGATAGGGGCGATCGCCCCCTCCTCAGCTTAGCCCCACGCCCCTCGAAAACAGACTTCAGAAATTTGTGTTTAAATGAAAACGCATTCATGCTTCAATTTCGTCTGTGAAATATTCATACTAAAAAATTACAGATTCAGTTTCATTAATGAATATGGCTAATTGCGAAGTCTGTTAGTTAATAGTCGAACTATTTTCCTTGAACATCTTGTATAGACTTATTTCCTAAAAAAAAAACATTTTTAATAAGTACTAATAATATCACATCAGATTTGAGCTCAACGCTTGATTGCCCCCCNGAGCTCAACGCTTGATCGCCCCCCTCAACTGAAGACCTGTATCCGCCACTGAAGAGTTATGGCCTCAAGATTATCAGAGAACGTGTCAAAGTATGATGTCAAAATGACGATACTCATAGTTTGATGTCAAAATGACGATACTCATAGTTTGATGTCAAAATGACGATACTCATAATTTTCTGAGATCAGAATGGGGAATGAAACAGTTCATGGTCGGCTCGTGAGAACTCAGAAACTTTTTACTCTCGTCTATTCCATTTTGTCCCGTATTTTTGTGAACGTTAGTGAACTTCACTTTTGACTCCAGTATATATCCCGAAATGCACTTATGTATATGTGTATGGTATGTGCGTATATGTTTGGTTGTCACTTATGTATATGTGTATGGTATGTGCGTATATGTTTGGTTGTCACGCGATCTAAGCCAAAATTTTCATCCGATTTTGACTTAATTTGGTATACATATTTAGGACATGATAGAAATTTTCTTTATAGTTTTTGGGGGCTCTTGGCCCCCCGGGGCCCAATATTGTGTTTTTTGAAAATGATTTTTATCTTTTTAGAGGTTTATTGTAGAAACGTAAAATTATTTTATGGCTCATGTTAGGGGCTTTTCGATTTATGAAAAGTTTGGAGGTCTTGGCCCCACGGGAGGCAATATTTTGTTTTTGGAAAATGATTTTTTTAAATTTGATTAAGATATTTTTTTTCCATAAATGACTACAACACTAACTTGACCATCATCGTGATGAAGTGGTCACGTTAGTTTTACTTCGCAATGCCAGTGTGATACCCACTATTATAGGAGGATTGCCTCAACATTAACGTGAACACCTGAGCATCTTGATCTACTAGTTTTACTTAAATCTTAAATCCTTAAGAAAATGTTTGCAAAATATAAATTCTATTCTAGGATGAAGTTTTTCCCACCTTTAACGAAGTTGTAATAAATTTCGGTGTCGATCATTCTATATTTATGGAAAGACTGTCCACAATCAATGAGATGCTATCAGATGATTATTTCATGTCTTTCATGAAAGCTCTGAAGGAGTACATTGACAGCCACAGAGAAGGACTCATACAACTCGGATACTAAAGAGAGCCGATAAGATACAATACGGACTCGTCTGTATTGTATCTGGAAAACAAATTTGTGTGAAATGTAAGTAGGTTTTCTTTTCTTTTTAAATAAATAAATTTGAGGCATTTAATTTACCAGGCTAGATTTTAGAGATGTGTTATGAGTGATTGATTAACTCAAATGAGTCAAAACACTCTGCTGAGTCATTGACTCATTGAGCTATGATCCAAATAAAACTAATCACTGAATGAATCGCAATACGCTTGAAATGGAAACATTTTGGTTTATTATTTTCAATAATAAACGTTAGGAATCGTAACGAAAAAAAAAAAATCACCCCCCCCCCCCNNNNCCCCCCCTCAAAATTTGATATTATACGTTTCAAGGTACGTAGAATCCAAAAATCAAATTAAAAAAAACAACGTTTGTCCGCCGTGATCCACATAGCGTTGACCGATTTGGATGAAATTTGGTATATAGGTCCTATCTGGGCTCTAATTGTGCCCCGAAACTTTTGGATGCAATCGAATAAACCCTCGTCGATTTTTTCCGCTTTTTAACGGTTTTCAGTATTGCTGTCTAAAAGGAGAATGGTAAGAGCTTCTTTCTACTAAACAGAGATGGAGAGAACAGAGAGAGAGAGAGAGAGAGAGAAAAAAAAAAAACTAAAAAAAAAGATGCAGAGTGAGAGAGAGAGCAGCTGTAAGTGAAAAAGAAAGAGACAGGTATGTGGGGTCTCTTCGGGTGTTGATTATGGAATGATCCTATTGGCTAATTCAAGGTTATTCCTTATTTGTTGTTTTGTTTCTTCTTCTCCTCTGTGATCGATGGTTCGTAATGCAAGAAAGCTCGCACAAAAGAAAATGGAAATTAAATATTCAAATGAGTGCAATGAAAATGATTCATGACTTATTTGATTATATGAGCCTGGTCTAGATCCATTTGATTATGAGTGAGTCATAAAAATGATTAAATCATTTTACTCATTGATTCATTTGTGATCGAATCAGCCAAAAGATTCATAAATCACATATCTAGTAGTCAGGTCTTTTTGTAAGATAAATACCTTTTTAACATTTTTTTTTTTTGTGAAACGCAGATCCCGCAGATCTCTATAAAACACATTGTATCAAATTGCAAATAGTGCGCAGTATAAATTTCATTGAAATCTAAATTGCCACCCAGAAATGTTTGTCGAAAAACTTCCCGGTCGTATCCTCTCGTTAGAAAGCGTGTTTCCTTTTTCCTTTAGAGAACATCTTTCAAGTGTTGCTTTTTCTGTTGCACTCTGTAGTTTGAATTACGAGTGTCGAGACTGCATTACGTTACGGGACGTTACTTTCATTTACTGAAAAGTAACAGCCGTAACGTTGTGCTTCATTCTCAGTGGCTGCGGAGACGCTCCCGCAGGGTCAAACAATAGAAGGCCTCGTAATGTTTCGTAAAACGAAAAAATGAATTACTTTTCCTACAACCGTCGTCGAAAAAAAAATCGGAGCACCGACAGAATTGAGCCATCCTTAGCAATATCTCTCAGGAACATCAAATCTATCAATAATAGACTCGGCGTAGATATTTAGGGCGCCATTCAGGCATGTGTCTGTACATAACTTTAAGATCCCTCAGGAGCATAAGCAAGGCCTCTGAGAGACCCCTAGTAAAGTCATTTAGGGGGCACTTGGGGACTTGAAGTAAATTAAAGACATACATCTTTAATATCCTTCAGGAACATCTGATTGTTGCTTGATTTTTTCAATTGACTCTTGCAAAAAATATCTTCGGACAAAAGGTTGTGTCCACCACAGCCTGTGTTGTGGCGGAGTTGGCCACCAGGGCCGGATTAACATTAGTAGCACTTGTAGCACGTGCTAAGGGCCCCGCGCTTTGACAACTTACATTAGATATTTCGACATTTCTGGGTTGACAATTAAAAAAATATATCATTTTGACGGGGCCCCCAACTCTTCAAAGTATATAGTAAAATCTTATTTAGAAAACTACAAGTAGGTACCTAATACCTAAGAGCTTAATAAAGAAACGAGTATTGCAACGCAAGCAAATTGGTTAGTGTAGGTACACTAGGTACCCTCTTACTATCCCTTTGAAGTTTAATCTAGGATATAAATTTTATCATGAAAAATGAAAAATATTAGTTTTAGCTTGTTATTCTTTTGGTTTATTATTTTCAATAATGAACCTTAGGAATCGTTACGGAAAAAAAATACCCCCCCCCCTCAAAATTTGATATTTTACGTTTCAAGGCCAAGGCTGGGATCTGCAGTCCGCCGTGATGGGCACTTTTGCCACTTAGCGTTGACCGATTTGGATGTAATTTGGTATATAGGTCCCATCTGGGCTCTAATTTTGCCCCTATACTTGTGGATGCAATCAAAAATACCGCTAAGCGGTTTTCATTAATCCTGTCTGAAAACAGGATTGTAAGATCCGGAGACTTGAAATTTGGTATGTAGTTCATATTTGGGGTCTCAGTAAGCTTCGAAACTTTTGGGTTCAATCAAATATACCGCTGGCGGTTTTTACCGCTTTTAAGCGGTTTTCATTCATTCTGTCTAAAAAGAGAATGGTAAAAGTCAGAGAATTCAAATTTGGTATGTATGTCAAAATCAGATTTGGATTACGCCCCAGATTTGGATTCGTCACAAGAAAAAAAAAATACACTTTTTTTGGGGGGGAGGGGGTATTTTTTTAGCCAATAAAATAATAAACCCATGAGTCACATTGGCAGAGTTTTTTTTTGCGATCAGTTTGAGAATTGTGTGTTGGCGGCGCGGCGTGGCGGTAAATCTACAAAGTGAAAAGTCGGTTGGTATAGACCTGATGGCTCCATATTATTATTTTGTTATCAGAAACAAGACAAGTAAATTTTGTCTAGAAACTAGGGGTAGGATTCTGGGAAAAGAGGGTTTAGTTCAGTTCTGCGTAGTGCGTAAAGTGAAATTTTCGGAATTAGGAAAATTTAATTTATTTTTGTCGTGAACTTTGTTTGTAACTTTGTAGAAATTATTTTGTGTACAATATTACAATTTCGGCAATAAAAAGTACTATTTACCATGCTACATAAGCATGGCAGGAAGCCGGAGAGACATTGGCTGTAGGTACTATACCAAAAGGCCAAAAGATAATCAATTTTTGTACTGTCTCCAAAAAGTGGACTGCTTAGACGGCTCCGGCGGGGGGTGGGTTGTGGAGGGGCCCCGCTCTGTCAAAGTGTTACGGGCCCCGCGGAAGGTTAATCCGGTTCTGTGGCCAACATCACGCACCTAAGTAGTCCTACTCACCCATTACGTACTAACCCATTGTTTATTTCTCTGCTCTGCAAGTGCATACCTTGATCTTCTATCGATGTTGTTCAAATGTTTTCAATGGATGATATCGATGGTTGATCGGGTTGTGCACTTGTAGAGTATCTGTTCATATATTTTTCAATCTGCTCTCTACTTTCTGTGATATAAACGTCAACTGATGTATGTAAAACCACTTTCCTTACAAGATGTGTCAGCACTGCTTAGGAAAAGCACTTCGTAATCAAATATTATTATTTTGAAGATAAAAATTTTAGGTCGATTCTTTTCTAACGAGCAGGACCGGATTAAACTTTCGCGGGGCCCGTAGCACTTTCACAGAGCGCCCCCTCCCCCACTCCCGCCGGCGCCGGAGCTGTCTAAGTAGTCTACTTTTTGGAGCCAGTACAAAAATTGATTTTTTTTTTTTTTTTTTATCATAACCTAGATTAAACTTCAAAGGGATAGTAAGAGGGTATCTAGTGTAGGTACCTAACAATAATCTGTTTACTTATGTTGCAATACTCATTTCTTTATTAAGTTCCTCGGTAGTAGGTACTACTTGTACTTTCCAAAATTAGATTTTACTACATACTTTGAAGAGTTGGGGGCCCCTTCAAAATGATATGTTTTTTCGGGACCAGACAGATACTATTAATTTTTTTCTGAGTAACTAACCTAAATTAAAAGATGATTAATTGAAAGTAGAAGGTTAATTTTCACGATTAAATGGTGGGAAATACGAGAAAACTCACTTTTAAATGTTTAATTCACAATTTTATTGCTTGAAAATCGACGAAACGGATTAATTTTTTTAAAAATGCAGATATTTTTTTTTTGTTTTTGTTTATTTAACAGGTTAGGTACATGAAAAAAAATAACAATAATAATCACTACGATATAATTTATTTTAGTTTTTTACCGCATGGTGCAAGAGTTGCGTTTTGAGTGACTTTATGAGAAGAACAAGTTTAATCGAGGCATGGCCGATCAAAACGTTTCCTAACCTCTCTAGGGGGGGGGGCGTTCATCTTAACACTTATATTGAAAAAATAAACAAACTTGCACTGGACTTTTTTCATGTTGGTACAACTAGGTATATTTAAATAGTTCAATAAATACGGAAGAAAGGTTTTTTTAAATAAATTAAAATTAAAGTGAATTAATTAATCTCCCACCCCTAAAACATTTAAAAAGACTTTTTAAATTATATTAAACCACATTTTAAGTTTGTAACTTGCTCCAAAAAAAATTAATGGTATCTGTCTGGTACCGTTTTTTCAATTGTCAACCTAGAAATGTGTAACTTGTCAAAGCGCGGGGCCCGTAGCACGTGTTGCAAGTGCTACTATTGTTAATCCGGCCTGCTAACGAGAACCGCTGTGTTCAACGTGTGTCATATACGCTAATAACTGTTTCTCCCTTTCTTCGCCTCAATTCTTATATTGCTATTTTCGTTTTTCAAGAACAATGAAAACTAGCGAAGAGGTATTGCTTTGTGTCCACCCTGTATATTGCAACCTTTAAAAACCAAAATTGAAACGTTTCGCAAGGCGCCTTAGAGGCACGGCCAATCTGACTTTTTAGTATTCTCTAAATTTTATTTTACCCGTTGCCGGTTTCGAACTCGTAACTCTCGAATCTCTGGCCTTATACCTTTGCAAATTTGGCCGTTACTCGGAAACGGCTTGACATATTGGGGTCGCAGACCATGATTTTGGGGGGTTCTATTCCCATAAACTTTTCGCCTTCTGCTACCGTATGGGCTCTGGTATTGTAACCCTACCACACAGGTACATAGGTACACACAAATTTCTGATTTATATACCTTGATCTTTGAATGTTTTTTAAAAATTAACTTTCAGGTATTTTGTAAGAGTCTTCAATTGTCGTATTCCAAAGCCCAAACTTTTTAAAGGATAAAGTCATGGATTTAAAACTAATGACTGAAAACTGAAATGTAACCATTCCGTTGAATGGTAGAAAACACCAGCCGCTGATAAGTTAGTATAGTCTCTAAAGAAGTGCTTCATCGCGGATTTTTAAGCATCTCACGAAAGACAAAGGAAAAATGCAAGACAAATTCACAAACATGCACTTTGTCAAACAAGAACCCGGACTGAGTTAAGTCTGGGTGGACAGTCACTACAGTGCGCCCTTTATCATGGAAGTCAAGATTTAGCACGATATCTTTCAAACTGGTCATTGATGGAAACTGGAAAGTAGGGGAGGGTCAGATTTGGGAAGTAGATACAGAGAGGGGACGACAATTCCACCAATTCACCTCGTAAAATTCTAATAAACCGATATACAGAGTGTTCGAAAAGTCCCGGAACGGATTTTTTTATTTTTAACGGCTAAAGATTGAGACTTGAAATTTTATATGTGGTTTTAACACAAATTAATCTATTTTTTGGCAAAATTAAAATTTCTACAGGGTGTCTCAAAAGTGGGTAAACAGACACCAACTTCGATTTTTAAATTGAAACCACTATTTTTTTATTTCATATTCAAATTTCGCGTCAAATTCTACACACAATCGACTCCTCACTCGATACTTTGATCAAACGGATCTCTGATCAAATCCGCTCAATCATTGATTTTTCTTCTGAATAAAAGTGATAAAACCTAGAGTGTAATATATCAAATCAGTCAAGTTTTTTTATGCTGAATCCCGTAGTACCATAGGTTTTTGATTTTTTACACTTTTTATACCCAAGGAGGATAAAATTTCATTTTTGAAATTTTAACATCAACCAAAAATGAATTTCTACCTTCTTTATGCATAGATCAAAAACCAATGGTACCACGAGATTCAGCATAAAACACTTGACTGATTTGATGTATTACACTCTTGGTTTTATCACTTTTATTCCGAAGAAAAATCAATGATTGGGCGGGTTTGATCAGAGATCCGATTGATCAAAGTATCGAGTGAGGAGTCGATTGTGTGCAGAATTTGACGTAAAATTTGAATATGAAATAAAAAATAAGGGTTTCAATTTAAAAATCGAAAGTTGGTGTCTGTTTACCCACTTTTGAGACACCCTGTAGAAATTTTAATTACGCCAAAAAATAGATTAATTTGTGTTAAAACTACATATAAAATTTCAAGACTTATCTTTAGCCGATAAAAATAAAAAAACCTTTGCGGGACTTTTCGAACACTCTGTATATCGTCCATATCTCATATATCGATATATTTTTTTAACGATATGCCATCACTAGATTCTAGATAGGAGATGAAGAGAAGACCAGTTTTATGGCCATACCTTTGTTTGGAGAAAATTTCATTGTGACTTTCATTGGGACCCTTAATTCCTACCCGAAGACAAACTCTTGCTCCAACGATGAGTATGTCAGTGGAAGGCACCGAACTAAAATTAATTGAAGCTTATTTTGCATTTATAACACTGCTATTGACTGATGGAAATAAAGTCCACCAACGATTTATAACGTTCAATAGCCTGTTCCTCTTAGAGCATTCTGTAGTCGTAGTACATACCTACTTAGATGGAGGCCCGTTTGATTCGGACAATGATGATAAATATAGATATCGTTGTTTTTATGGGTGTGCGCTCATCGTCATGAAGGCAACTGAGTAGGTTGGTTAACCTGGTTATTAAAAGTATTATCTTCGCACAGGTGCTCTAAAAATCAAAATTTAAGTCTAGTTTTAACTCCACAATTTTTTCTTAAAGTTTTGTTTGTAACACAAAAATTATTAAAGATAAATTATTAACTTTAAAACTAAAAACAAAACTTTTTGTTTTGAGTTTTGTGATCAGAAGAATTCATTCAAATGCCGCCAGGAGGACTCGGGTGGTCCAATAAAAAAATTCCGACCTAGAATGTTGTGATATTATCGATATGTACCTATGTCGATATCAGATTCGATAATGTCGGATATCAGAAGAAAAATGTCAATAACGATATCGAATCAGAATGTCATAGGCAGGGTCCTAGAGCATATCAGATCCTTTGTGCTGTATAAAGTGGATTGACACTTCCTTCCCTATTTTATTCAATGGCCATCCCTAGCAGCTTTTTGCTATTGTTTTTATCTTAACGTCTGGTTTGCAATTGATCACCGTTGGGTTGTGTCCTATTATTTTTGTTCGTATAGTTTGTGTTTTAAAAAAAGGTGCCAATATACAAGACCGTACCCAGGAGGGGTCCATGGGGTCCAGACCCCCCCAAAATTTCATTATTACTTTCTCTTCCTAGAAGATAAAGTATTGTATTCGTGCAGAAAATTTTGACTTTTTTTGGCCCAAAAAATCGTTTGACGGGAACCCAAAACCCAAAATAAAGATCAAATATATTCGGCCATATTGCTTTTGGGCCATATTTTCAAAATTTTGGGTCATTTTTGAATTTTGAAAATANGGTAGTCTGGTGGAATGATTAAGGAAGAGAAAGTCTAGTACGGTTTTCCGTACCATTTATTTTTTTATGCATGACTTATATAATATTGTAAGGTGTAACTTATCATCATCACGACCACCGACAACAACAAAAACAACATCATCAACGGTAACAACAAAAACTACAACAACAACAATATCATCGTCAACAACAATATCAACAGCTAATCCTGGTTTGGCTATCAATCCTCCCCCCCCAAAAAAAAAAAAAAAAAATCTTGGGTACGTTAATTAATTGAATTTTGTGTTCGTGTTTAAAAAAAAAGTTTTGTATAATATTATATTGGGTGACGAAAAAAAACAACAACAATTTTTTCAGTAACTGGGAAACGGTTTAAGATAGGTGGGTACGGGAATTTTTAATGTAATAATGATACCTAGATAGCCGAAAGATTCAAGGTAGGTATCTCTGAATTATTTCAACATGTAAATCTAGGATTTAAATATACATCTAGGATTAAGTAAGCTAGCAAAGTTTAAATTACCTGCAATTCTCACATCATAACTTTTTAAACTGAAATCCGAAACGATATCTTTCGTTATTGCCGATATCGATATTTCCTTTGCGATATTTTCTTATCGATACCGGAAAAAATATCGATATCAGATATCGCATAAAAACCAATATGGCAACAACAGTACCTATTCTATACATGCTAATATTTAGCTTCAAAAATAATATTCCCTGCTATACTTCTACTCTCATAAACTTCCTTGCTTTTCATAGAATCATTTTCTCTTTGTAAATTTTTTTTCAGTCGGTGAACGGTGAAATGTGAATCGGTCATGTATTTTACAAAAAAAAAATCGTGTATTTTTATTTCAATCTTATTATAGTTATTATATTTTAAAGTGAAAGTTTATTTGAATTAATTAATTTCCTTTGCAATGTATAGTTTTCACTCTAATCAATGTAGAGCATACACATTATTGTTTTTAAAATAATCGAAAAACATGAAATTCAAAGAAATGTTCATAAAAATAATGTGAAAAAAATTTTTGATAATGTTTTTCATCAGTGTGATAAGCCTTGTCACTCTTACGAAGTGAACGTTCGTTTTTTTTAGGCACAATGGCTCCATGGCCCGAACAAGGCAACGAATTAAAAACTATTGATAAAATAAATGAAATTCGATCCTCTTCATTCGATGAAACACATTCGAATAAAATTGAAAATTTTGCTGATAAAGGAAAAGCTGAAGATTCTCAAGTATGTTTTCCATTTTGAAACAAAAAATCTGATTTTTTTTTTGCTTATTATTTGTTTTTTCTCTCTTAGGTACAAGTCTTTTAATATTGGTCCTCCAATCGGTAAATTAATGTTTCGACACAGATTTTGATTTATTATTTTCAATAATGAAACCTCGAGAAGAAAGAAAAACACCCTCTGCAAATTCGATATATTTGGATTCTACAAGAATTGGTTTGTACATCCAAGTGGCACTTCCATTCAATGATGACTGATTTTAATTCCGTATTCACGTTCCATTGGTTACGCAGTCGTTATATTAGATTGCCAATTTTAGTCCGATTTTCGCCAGACTTGTTTTAATAATATGTTTCTTAGAGTGTAAATATGACAACTAGGTAATTTTAGATTCGTTGAGGGAAAAGTTGGATTTGATCAGTATACTAGTTCAGCAATTTTTTTATTGAATGATAATGTAAATATGTATTTTAGGGTAACTTTTCAAAAATAGTCGAAAAAAGAGAGAGGCATGGCCGTAAAAACGTTTCCTAACCTCTCTAATTGGGTTAAGGGAGCCGTAACAGATTTTGGCTTAAAAAATTGAGAGGTTAGGAAACGTTTTTACGGCCATGCCTCTCTTTTTTTTCGACCATTTTTGAAAAGTTACCCTAAAATACATATTTGACATAATCACTGATTGATTCATGTATGATACGTTTGCGTTATTTATGCGGCCATGCCTCGATGATACTAACACCTAGTCAGGGTAGGATGTGTTGGGAGTAGTATTGAGTTAGGTAACAAACAAAATAAAGTGCGTGTTGAATTTTGGGTGCAACCTTGCCTTAACTCTCAGGCACAGCTTAACAGACCTACATTTTAAAATGGTCTAAGTAACTTTTACAACATAGGTTCATTGATATGCGTTTGATTAACATATTGTTTTTATCGTTACCTAAATATATAACCATAAGAAAGCATTATTAATTAGAATGAAAAATATTTTATTTAAATTTCAGGCCTAGTTGTTATATTTCACATTTTTCTGGTTAACGTCTCTTTTACATCCTATTGGACATTCGAGATGGGGATTTACCCTTCATTCGCTGGAAACTTAGAAACCAGCTCTACCCCATAACCAGCATCATAAGGGCACAAAACTACGGGAACTTATACCTTTAGAATCACATTAAATCTGGTGACTAAAATTGGCAATCTAACATAACGACTCCGTAACCAATGGAACCTGAATACGAAATTAAAATCAGTCATCATTGAATGGAAGTTTCACTTGCGTCGTACAAACCGATTCTTGTAGAATCCAAATATGACGAATTTGCGTAGGGGGATATCGCACTCATTTGCATCGGTTTAATTTTAGTGTACACGGTAGTTTATGTTAGAACATTTCTCAATACCTAATGGTATCATCGTTTCTGTTGGTAGCTAGGGTTAGACAGTGCTTTTATCGTTTTTTTTTTTTTTTTTTTTTTTTTTTTTTTTTTTTTTTTTTTTTTTTTTTTTTTTTTTTTGTAAGCTAGAAACCTTAGGTTTGTTTTAAACGATCCCTCATTCATTTAAAATTGATTTTTTTTTAAGCCATGCTTCGCTCACAAGAACACTGAGGTTAGTTTAGGTTCAAGACTAGCTGCTAAAAGTACTGATCCATATATACTCGTAGTATATATGGATCAGCCCCGCTCACAAGAATACTGATCCATGTATATTAATTATAGGTATAATTATAGGTATAAACCTTAATATACATGGATCAGTATTCTTGTGAGCGAGGCATTGCCGTATAACCATACTATACATGGAACAGTATTCTTTTGAGCGAAGCAATGTCGTGTAACCATACTATACATGGAACAGTATACGGTATAATCGGTTTGGCGCCCACAAGATGAACAAAGTGAGCGCTGAGCATCTTATTTCCTAACAATCTGACCAACAGTTATGATTTTACAATGGGTTTGGGGCCCATAAGATTAACACAGTGAGCGCTGAGCATCTTATTTCCTAACAATCTGACCAACAGTTATGATTTTGCAATGGGTTTGGGGCCCATAAGATTAACACAGTGAGCGCTGAACATCTTATTTCCTAACAATCTGACCAACAGTTATGATTTTATAATGGGTTTGGGGCCCATAAGATTAACACAGTGAGCGCTGAGCATCTTATTTTCTAACAATCTGACCAACAGTTATGATTTTATAATGGGTTTGGGGCCCATATGATTAACACAGTGAGCGCTGAGCATCTTATTTTCTGACAATCTGATGAGAACAGTCTGAAAAGACTTTTCTCAAAAACGAATAAAAGAAATATTTTGATTTTTTCCTTTTATCTATTGGGTACCTAAATTGCATAAGATAGTTAGTTACTATATTTCTTGAAATTCAATAAAGCAGAAATATAACGACAAAGACCCCCGCCTGACATTGAAAAAATAATGGAGGTATTAAAAATATTAAGATAGAATATCTACAATTGATTTTATTGTGTGAAAATCAACTTAATAATAAAATTATAAAGAAAATAGATGTTCACTGTGTTTGTATTAGGATGTGAAAATCAGCTTAAGAATAAAATTATAAAGGGTATAAGATGTTCACTGTGTTTGTAGTAAGATGTGAAAATCAGCTTAATAATAAAATCATAAATAAAATGAGATGTTCACTGTTTTTGTATTATGACGTGAAAATCAGCTTAATAATAAAATTATAAATAAAATAAGATGTTCACTGTGTTTGTATTAGGATGTGAAAATCAGCTTAATAATAAAATTATAAATAAAATGAGATGTTCACTGTGGATGTGAAAATGTGTATTCTAATCACATGTATTAGGATGTGAAAATCAGGTTAATAATAAAATTATAAATAAAATAAGATGTTCACTGTGTTTGTATTAGGATGTGAAAATCAGCTTAATAGTATAATTATAAATAAAATAAGATGTTCACTGTGTTTGTATTAGGATGTGAAAATCAGCTTAATAATAAAATTATAAATAAAATGTTCACTGTGGATGTGAAAATGTGTATTCTAATCACATGTATTAGGATGTGAAAATCAGGTTAATAATAAAATTATAAATAAAATAAGATGTTCACTGTGTTTGTATTAGGATGTGAAAATCAGCTTAATAATACAATTATAAATAAAATAAGATGTTCACTGTCTTTGTATTAAGACGTGAAAATCAGCTTAATAATAAAATTATAAAATAAGATGTTCACTGTTTTTGTATTAAGACGTGAAAAGTGAAAATCACCTTAATAATAACAAAATTAGTAAGGTATTTTACGATTCCCCTTAGAAAAAACTGACCAGGTGTAAATTCGTATTACTTCAAGAGAATTCAGGCAGAAGAACATGCAAAAATAAATTTAAGTGTGGGATGAACAGCAGCAACAATGAACTTGACCCTGATAATAGATATCACTACTTTCATGGGCGAAGAGTGGGTGGAACTTGGCCTTTTTTCAATGATAATATTTTTGTGATATTATTAGTATTATTATATCAAATTTCATCAAAATCGGCAAACGCTAATTGGCAACAGTGCTACGGTGAAGAACAAACGTTTTTATTTTTATTTACTTTCCGTAGATTATAAAAATATTATCTAATTTTAAAAAAAAACCGATGCGATGCGATGTGCTATATTGGCAGAGTTTCGAGTGCGCTTTCTAAATATGAGGCGTGTGTTGCTTGTTTCCTCAAGTACCCCTTTTGTAGGTATATATTTTCCAGCAAACCCTGTACTAAGTGTATATCTTTCAGCACACCCTCCAGTTGGTGTATATCTTCCAGCACACCCTGTAGTAGGTCCATATCTTCCAGTACACCCTGTAGTACTAGGTGTATATCTTCCAGCACACCCTGTACTATGTGTATATCTTCCAGCACATCCTCCAGTTGGTGTATATCTTCCAGCACACCCTGTAGTAGGTGTATATCTTCCAGCACACCCTCCAGTTGGTGTATATCTTCCAGCACACCATGTAGTAGGTGTATATCTTCCAGCACACCCTCCAATAGGTGTATATCTTCCAGCACACCCTCCAGTAGGTGTATATCTTCCAGCACACCCTGTAGTACGTGTATATCTTCCAGCACATCCTGTAGTAGGTGTACATCTTCCAGCACACCCTGTAGTAGGTGTGCTCCCGGCGACTTCATCGCTTCACCTTGAAACTCATAAATAATAGACTGAGTGTATGTAGTGACTTGCCTACCTGCTTGCTCATTATTCTACTTTGCCTTAAATCCAACGATTCTATGATAATTGATATGTTCAGAGGTGGAGCGAACAATTTTTGATGTCGGCAAGAAGAGACATTTGAAAAAAACTCTGCCAAAGTGACACCTGGGCCTATTATTTTTCTGGCACAAAATAATAAAAAAATTTGGGGGTACCCCCCAAATTCCCAAAAAAATGTAAGGGGGTTATCGTGATGATTCCAAATCTGGGCCGTAATTAGACCCTAAATTTGACATACCTACCAAATTAGAAGTCTCTGGCTCTTACTCTTACCATTCTCATTTTAGACAGGATTAATGAAAACCGCTTTAAAGCGGTAAAAATCGCCAGCGNGGGGGGGGGGGGGGTATTTTAAACCGTGACGATTCCAAAGGTTCATTATGAAAATAATAAACATTTAAAATAAACAAAGAAACATTTGAATTGCATCACTCAGTTTATGTCTTTCTTGAGCCATAATTTTTCTGTCCAACATCAATTCATCTTCCATGTTCTTAAACTCACATAGCTTGATTTGTGATTTCAGTTTCAGAAAGTAGTCCTGGTACTTCTCGTTTTCATTTTGTTTCAAACAGTTGAAAATATATCTTTCATATCTTATGTTTAGTTCTGGACATAGCTTCTCCTCCATTGTTTTGAGAATTTCGTCCACAGTTTTATTTTGAGGGTCGTCAATCATTTTGTAGATTATTCTGCTGGCCTCGTCACCAATGACTGTTATCATTGAAGAGACCTTCACTTTTTCATCTTCCAAACTCAATCCACTGGATACAGCATAATTTTTAAACATTCTTCTGAAATATCGGATATTTTCTTTGACGTTGCCTTCCAGACTCAATTTGCTTGGTGCAGGTATTTGTCTCGCCATTTTCACCATTGTTCTTGAATCTTTTGCCGTTTCGTCATTCCGTAG
This sequence comes from Pachypsylla venusta, assembly GCA_012654025.1. Classification (NCBI taxonomy): domain Eukaryota; kingdom Metazoa; phylum Arthropoda; class Insecta; order Hemiptera; family Aphalaridae; genus Pachypsylla; species Pachypsylla venusta. Next base: position 21,137,381 of record CM022881.1, on the reverse strand, counting down.
AATTTCTCCGAGTCTCTGTTCCAGAAGTTGATTTTTTTGCTTGAATTCAGTGATTTGTTGTTCAACCATTTGTTTAATCAGTTGTTCCATTGTAGCTTCATCCATTTTAAACGTCCGAAGTATTTTAATTTTCACACCTGACACCATGTTTTAAGATCAAAGTCAGATTTTATATAATGAAGGTTGAAAATTACTATATCTTCACTTGACTAAAAAATATTAAAGATGTTAAAGAGCTAACTAGTTTCGTCCTCTCCTGAGAACATATATCTATATCTTCATTACTATATCTTCGGTGAAGATATAGTAATTTTCAACCGATGATGTTCTCAGGAGAGGACAAAACTAGTTAGCTCTTTAACATCTTTAATATTTTTTAGTCAAGTGAAGATATAGTAATTTTCAATATTCATTATGGTTTTACTTGACATAGTATCCCAATTTAACCAACTTAGATTTTATATTTTTTAGAAAAATGTTGCAAATTTATTTTTAAGATTTCAAAGATGAGTGAAAAGTGGTCAGAATAATCTCGAACTCTCAACTATCCAATTGAAAATACATAATGTAGTATATTGGCCGCACTGTACTACAACAAGTTTCATGCTATCAAACTCCGTGCGTGCAATCTCTGATGTTAACGGAAAATTATTATGATCACTTCTCAAATTGTAAGATCTTATATTGTTGTAAAAGTTGACTGCGGCCTTTTAATAAAAACGTCCGAAGTAAATAATATTAATAAAATCAAATTTTAATTTTCACACCTGACACCATGTTTTAAGATCAAAGTCAGATTTTATATTTTTTAGCAAAATGTTGCAAATTTATTTTTAAGATTTCAAAGATGAGTGAAAAGTGGTCAGAATAATCTCGAACTCTCAACTATCCAATTGAAAATACATAATGTAGTATATTGGCCGCACTGTACTACAACAAGTTTCATGCTATCAAACTCCGTGCGTGCAATCTCTGATGTTAACGGAAAATTATTATGATCACTTCTCAAATTGTAAGATCTTATATTGTTGTAAAAGTTGACTGCGGCCTTTTAATAAAAACGTCCGAAGTAAATAATATTAATAAAATCAAATTTTAATTTTCACACCTGACACCATGTTTTAAGATCAAAGTCAGATTTTATATTTTTTAGCAAAATGTTGCAAATTTATTTTTAAGATTTCAAAGATGAGTGAAAAGTGGTCAGAATAATCTCGAACTCTCAACTATCCAATTGAAAATACATAATGTAGTATATTGGCCGCACTGTACTACAACAAGTTTCATGCTATCAAACTCCGTGCGTGCAATCTCTGATGTTAACGGAAAATTATTATGATCACTTCTCAAATTGTAAGATCTTATATTGTTGTAAAAGTTGACTGCGGCCTTTTAATAAAAACGTCCGAAGTAAATAATATTAATAAAATCAAATTTTAATTTTCACACCTGACACCATGTTTTAAGATCAAAGTCAGATTTTATATTTTTTAGCAAAATGTTGCAAATTTATTTTTAAGATTTCAAAGATGAGTGAAAAGTGGTCAGAATAATCTCGAACTCTCAACTATCCAATTGAAAATACATAATGTAGTATATTGGCCGCACTGTACTACAACAAGTTTCATGCTATCAAACTCCGTGCGTGCAATCTCTGATGTTAACGGAAAATTATTATGATCACTTCTCAAATTGTAAGATCTTATATTGTTGTAAAAGTTGACTGCGGCCTTTTAATAAAAACGTCCGAAGTAAATAATATTAATAAAATCAAATTTTAATTTTCACACCTGACACCATGTTTTAAGATCAAAGTCAGATTTTATATTTTTTAGCAAAATGTTGCAAATTTATTTTTAAGATTTCAAAGATGAGTGAAAAGTGGTCAGAATAATCTCGAACTCTCAACTATCCAATTGAAAATACATAATGTAGTATATTGGCCGCACTGTACTACAACAAGTTTCATGCTATCAAACTCCGTGCGTGCAATCTCTGATGTTAACGGAAAATTATTATGATCACTTCTCAAATTGTAAGATCTTATATTGTTGTAAAAGTTGACTGCGGCCTTTTAATAAAAACGTCCGAAGTAAATAATATTAATAAAATCAAATTTTAATTTTCACACCTGACACCATGTTTTAAGATCAAAGTCAGATTTTATATTTTTTAGCAAAATGTTGCAAATTTATTTTTAAGATTTCAAAGATGAGTGAAAAGTGGTCAGAATAATCTCGAACTCTCAACTATCCAATTGAAAATACATAATGTAGTATATTGGCCGCACTGTACTACAACAAGTTTCATGCTATCAAACTCCGTGCGTGCAATCTCTGATGTTAACGGAAAATTATTATGATCACTTCTCAAATTGTAAGATCTTATATTGTTGTAAAAGTTGACTGCGGCCTTTTAATAAAAACGTCCGAAGTAAATAATATTAATAAAATCAAATTTTAATTTTCACACCTGACACCATGTTTTAAGATCAAAGTCAGATTTTATATTTTTTAGCAAAATGTTGCAAATTTATTTTTAAGATTNAAACAAAACACTTACCAAAAACACTATTTATTTTAATTTATGAAGAAACTAGTTTCGAAACATTCGATTCATCATCAGACTAGTCGAGTCTAAAGATGGAAGTTGACATGTCAACTTGTCATGTCAATTTCCATCTTTAGACTCTACTAGTCTGATGATGAATCGAATGATTCGAAACTAGTTTCTCCATAAATTAAAATAAATAGTGTTTTTGGTGTTTTGTTTAAATTTAATTTATTTAATAGTTAATAAAGATAATCTCAGTCATGTGGTGAACACATTATTGCGGTTCTGTGCTGTGCCATCTCGACTCGTGTGAACAGTCAGATGGGAACGCTGCTCATAGGTTCCCCCTTGTCGTCTGGTTGAGATTTCTGTTATCTGTGCACACATTGTCCGTGATAAGGGGAGAGAATCATTAGCCGCTACGGTGACGTCATAGTTTGAATCAATGACACACTAGACAGTGCAGTGCCAAAAACTCTGCCACTCTTATCACGAGAGTTTATTGACTAAACCAGACGTTCCCAACCTGGGGGTGTCAAGACAATTCAGAGGAGGCGCTAACAGAACATGGGGAAAAAAATCTCTGATGATGGACAGATTTTTTTTAAATTTAAATTGTCTAAATGAGTTCATGGACACTGAAGAAGACACCGAAGGTGAACAATTTTATAGTGATTTTCCTTTTCTTATATAAATGACCTTGGTGGGTAGTATACAACATGATAAGGAAAAACATTGATTAGAAATCCTATTGGTAAAATAGAAAGTATCAAAATAATATTTATAATAGATAAATATATATATAATAGATAAAATAATATTTATAATAGATAATATAAATGACCAATAGATGTTAAAGAGACGTTACGCCAAATTAAAAAGAAAAAAAAAGTAATTCAACAAAATACATCAAATAAATTGTGCCAAAATTTTAGAATTATGACAAATAGTGTGATGTGACCTTTACGCTTACGGTACATTTATTGAAGTCAACTGATTATATCGATAGTATCGAAATTCGGCTTTTGATATAATCGATATTTTATATCGATGCAAAAATTTCGACAATATCAAAAAAAATATCGGTATCGAAACAAAAAAATATTATACCTACGTCAGAAATTACGCTGCTGGGGCTGTCGATATTTATATATTTATCGATATTAAGCTGTCGATAATATCAATATCGGTAATGTCGATGTTCTTCTTTTGATCGGCAACCCTACTCTTTTTTTTTTTTTTTTTAATTTGGTTTAACGTCTTTTTAACATCTATTGGTCATTCGAGACGGGGGGTTCACTCTCCATTCGCTGGAAACTTGCAAACCAGCTATTCACATTGACCTCACCCAGCCTGAGTTGCGCCGGAAAAATAGTCAGCATCACGAGGGCTTAACTTCAGTGATCTAACGGGAACTGGCGTATTCAACGTGCCAGATAATTCTACCAAAAAACAAATGGTTAAGAATTTTTTTTTCCTTCTTCTGATCTGGAAAGCAAACGTCCATAATACTTCGCCCCCCACACATTTATTCACTACTGACCCTGTATTCCAACTCACTAAACCTCCCCCCTCCCCCATTTGTTCACTACTGACCTTGTATTCCAAAACAATAAACCTCCCCCCTCCCCATGTATTTGCTACTGACATTGTATGCCAACCCAATAGAACATCTTTGAGGAGTTGGCTCATATTTTTTCCGATTACGTTTGTTATTTTCAGGATCCACAAGTCAAAGGTTTGGAAGAGGGACAACTGAAAGCTCTCCTGGATGAAGCCTACAACTACAAGAATCCGAAGGATAGAGAAGGCAAAAGTGAATTGTTCAAAGTAAGACTTACTGTTGCACACTGTATACATTACCTATCTTAAATTTGGTTTTGCATATACATAAACTTTGTTGACTCGAATTAATAGCCGAGCCGAATTTGTTAGTGTTCCCCCTAGTCCTCCGGTCACATCATAACGAAGAAATTATAACTGTAGACCTCACTACTTAAAATGAATTACAATTCAACTTTGTAAATTTACATTATAAATTTATTAAGTGTTTTTTGTGTTAAGTGTTCTTTAATTAAAATAAAACCTCAATCACCGCATACAGTCCTACCGAGGCAGGGGCCCTCAGAAGAAATAAAACCATCGAAGCATAGGCGGTAACGTATTTTATAATTAGAAGCTCTATATGTGTAACACCCCGAAAACATTTGGTCCTTCGGGCCGAATATAAATCAAGACCTATGGATAATAATTGCAAAATTTTTATCGTAATTCATATACAAAAAGTGATACCTGTAAAAAGTGATTCTTTTTTCATGTTCTGCAACTCCTATTCCCTTGATACAAATAACCTGAATCACCCTGTATAAATCCCTGCTAAACCCTGAAGTATCTGATCGTTGTCCTCTATATATGCTGGTTGCTCATGATGTAAATCATTGATTCAGCTGTCCATCCTGTTGGAGAGGCAGCCTTCCTTGACCTGAAGACACAGTGGGAGTCGTTAAGAACGTTAACAACAACAACATGTTGAAAACTAAGGCACAGTGGGTTTTTATTTTCCTTCTCGTAGGTTAGGCCACGAACTATTGGAACCACCCTTGTGCGTTAATTCTGAGTCTGACTCTACTGACTCCACTTGTGTTTTAGTATAGTCCAGCTGGTCATCAATCATTCAAGTCCCGTAAATATTAAAAATATGTTTGTTTTTCCTTTCTTCTTTCCAAAATAATATTTTTTTTCTCCATCTTTACCTTCTAAAGATTTATCAAATGCTCCTATATTATTTTGCTCCCAGGAACTTTTCTTTCCATCTTTACCTCCTAAAGATTTATCAAATGCGCCTCCTATATTATTTTTCCCCCAGGAACTTCTCCTTCCTACTATACATTCTTAAGATTTAACAAATGACCCTCCTGTATTATTTTTCCCTCAGGAACTTCTCCAAGAAGTTGAGGCTGACGAGAAAGAGGATCTTAATTTGAAAAATCAAATCAATAGCGCCACCAACAACGCACGCTTCAATCGGAACAGACGTCAACAGTCTCGTCAAATCAGCGAACGACAACGAAGTGGAGGTTCGCTTCAAAATTTAGTATGTGCGTATTCTGCCGAATTAGAAGTGGCCAGCAATAAACGTCGGAGTAAAACTCTCAAAGGCAGCAACAGTAATGTGAGTGCCCGCCAGAGGGAGGGTGGCTCCTTGCCGAGTAATGTCAACCATGTCCAGGTGAGCAATTTTGAATACATACCGGGCCCCGTGCTAGTTCCCCTTTTCGCAGGGTTCATGTGGTTCCTTGCCGAGTAATGTCAACCATGTCCAGGTGAGCAATTTTGAATACATATTGGGCTCCGTGCTAGTTCCCCTTTTCGCAGGGTTCATGTGTTTCCTTGCCGAGTTATGTCAACCATGTCCAGGTGAGCAATTTTGAATACATATCGGGCTCCGTGCTAGTTCCCCTTTTCGCAGGGTTCATGTGGTTCCTTGCCGAGTAATGTCAACCATGTCCAGGTGAGCAATTTTCATTACATACCGGGCCCCGCGCTAGTTCCCCTTTTCGCAGGGTTCACGTGGCCTATTTTTAATTACACGATTTTTCTTTCAACTTATATTCTTACCACGAGAACGCTCGAGAACACATTGTTCGATTTCCGCTGTGAGGTGCTGAGTATATAAATAAATATATAAAGTATGTAATACATGAAATAATTAGACAATATCGATTCGGATTAAATATAAAGGTGGCAAGCTTTCGATAGTACTCAGACTATCATGGTCAGGCCGATGTTGACTCTACGATGTCCAGAGTAGAAGTGAGGGTATCAGAGTTCGTTTAACCACTAGGGACCGCTCTGTTCCTCTGTTCTACTGTTCATAAATTTGTTACGTTTAATAATAATCAGAGGTACCCCAATCAGACTAAAATTCTGAAATCGTTTGGGGTGGGATCGGAATTTAAAATCATTAGGTATTTCGAAGAACGGAAGAGTGGATAGTGGGGCCCAAAATAGATTTCATATCTTTTTTGGGGTGATGACCTGGCGGGGAATTTTTATAGCACGCAGTGGTATTTTTGGGGGGTATAATTGTATTTCCGCTCTGGGGACATCAAAACTTGTTTTGGCATTGAAAACTCGATATCGAGAATTTTAGCCCATTACAATACTTTGTTCTTCTTTATAGATAAGGAAAGTCGTATGATGTTCACACCAGATTTTTTTATTTATTTATTAATAACCCGCTCATTATTTAAAAAAAATATCCCCTCATTTTTTTTTTTTTTTTTTTTTNTTTTTTTTTTTTTTTTTTTTTTTTTTTTTTTTTTTTTTTTAATTTCAGAGAGTTTCCGGTACATCAAGCAACATTTTTGACGAATATAAAAGGAACAAGGATATGCCCGGCCATGGCAGCACGAGAGAGGAGAAGGTCTCCTCTGAGTCTGGACTCTACACCGATTGCAGTTCGTTAACAAATTGTCATAGTCGTAAGGTGAGTATGAGCGGGAGCTGCTGACACACGTTTCCGAATCCAAATCAGGGTAGAGGACAAACAATATACAGGCGTACGGGGTATTCGATATATTAAATGTTTTTTTTTTTTTTTTTTTTANATGTTTTTTTTTTTTTTTTTTTAATTTGGCGTCTCTTTAACATCTATTCGAGACGAAGGTTTTACCCTCCATCCCGTTCTTTTCTAGACAGGATTTATGAAAAACACCTAAGCATGGCAAAGAATATTAATCAACTAGCTGTTTTGCCCGTGCTTCGCTACGGTCTATATCTTGGCGCCTTAGAGGCATGGCCGTTCCTAAAAGTATTCTATGATTTCCCTTACAAAAATAGTTGGTAAATTCTCATCAATTTTTCGATATCTCTTACCGTTTTGGCTAAACAATTAGTCATACATACACACATACATATATTTATCGTTACATTGAGTTTTATTATTATAGATATTATCGTTGCGTATTCCAATCATAAAATTTATATAAATAGGCACCAAATTTCAAGCTTGGGCTCTTACCGTAAAAGCAAAAACTGGAGGATAAATTGGATTTAAACCAATAGTGTCGTAGTTACTTGCTTTATGGGAAGGATAAATTGGAATTAAACCAATAGTGTCGTAGTTACTTCCTAGATCTCTTCCTTCATGGGAAGAATAAATACGATTTAAACCAATAGTGTCGTAGTTACTTCCTAGATATCTTCCTTCATGTGAAGAATAAATACGATTTAAACGAATAGTGTCGTAGTTACTTCCTAGATCTTCCTTCATGGGAAGAATAAATACGATTTAAACGAATAGTGTCGTAGTTACTTCCTAGATCTCTTCCTTCATGGGAGGATAAATTGGAATTAAACCAATAGTGTCGTAGTTACTTCATAGATATCTTCCTTCATGGGAAGAAAAATTCCATTCAAACCGGTAGTGTTGTAGTTACTTCCTAAATCCTAAATATCTTCCTTCATGGGAAGAATAAATACGATTTAAACCAGTAGTATTGTAGTTACTTCCTAAATATCTTCCTTCATGGGAAGAATAAATACGATTTAAACCAGTAGTGTTGTAGTTACTTCCTAAATATCTTTCTTCATGGGAAGAATAAATACGATTTAAACCAGTAGTGTTGTAGTTACTTCCTAAATCCTAAATATTTTCTTCATGGGAAGAATAAATACGATTTAAACCAGTAGTGATGTAGTTACTTCCTAGACATCTTCCTTCATGGGAAGAATAAATACGATTTAAACCAGTAGTGTTGCAGTTACTTCCTAGATATCTTCCTTCATTGTTCACTTAATAACTTTGAGATATTGTTACTTCCTATGTCACGCCCGCATTTTATGGGACTTGACTGCGTTACTGTACTGTTTCCGATTTGTTTTAATTTCCAGACGAGTAGCACCTGGGGCGACGAAGAAGGCATTGAGCTTGAAGATATGCGCGGCACGTCTCGTACTTACACGTCTAGAGCGACCTTAGAATTGAGTCATAGTGGAAGTGATTCGGCTGACATTAGTGGATCTTCTGGCGTTGAGGTTGACAGTTCCGTGGCGTTCCCATTGAAACCCAACAAGGTAAATATTCGTACTTAGGGGGGGGGGGGTACTGGTCCTATGTACCAAGTCCACTCGGTATTGTTTTCCCACAACCAAAGATCATCTATCTATGGAGCAACTGATTTCAACTGGGAGAGAAAAACAAATATGTACATATATTCCACCTCCCAGAGCTTTAGAGAAGGGGGCACACTAGAAAAAAATTAGGGACAAGATGGGACCAATTGTAAACGTTCAAGTGATGATTAAGAATGACTTTTTTCAATTTTGCGACAAAATCGCAAGATATACATATATTTTTGCAATTGCCAAAAAAATGTTTATACACTAATTCAACGATAACTCGAAAACGATGACTTTTTTCGAAAAACATGTAAGGAACAATTTTGTAGGAAACAAATAGTAGGTGCGTTCAAAACTTGAACGTTTACAATTGGTCTCATCTTGTCCCTAACTTTTTTCTAGTGAAACTTTTAAGAAGGTGGACTAATATATATATATATTCTGGGGAATCCTGGCAGAACCGGATTTTTTTTTCGGAATTATCACTTTACTAAGAAGCTATTACAGCTTAGGAAAAGTTCCTTTGTATATAAAAAAAATGTAAAATAAATATATATCTAAATTTATTATAAATATCTGTCAATCTATATCATAAAGTACTGCTATGACAATTGAAATCTCCAATTACGATACGATGCTTTTTTATTGCGGAAATTAGGAGGTTCATTAAAGTTAAAATCAATGTTAGGCAGTATGTAGGTAGATCTGACCGTGCAGCTTTCTGTTTTATGTCTGGCGTGACAAAAATAGCACCTCCATATTGCTCATGTGGTTTTTCTAAGACTAGCTTCATATTGTTAATCTTTGATCTATGACTAGTTTGGTTTCTATGTGTCCCTTGTAGGACTAAAATATCACAGTCATTGTTTGCACATATGTTTTCTAATAAAGTTTTCTTATCGGCAGATAAATAGTCATAAAAAACATGTAATGAGAGAGAAAAACAATTTATATTTCTTCAAAAATATAAAGGGTGCTGCCAAATTATTTTGGTTGCCTTTGACACAGCATATCAATCAATCTTTTAGACATTGGTTCTTTAGTGATGTTTCCTCTTTTTTTTCTAATTTAATGTAGTAATTAATTTGTATTATATATGTGAAAATTTGTTATTTTGATGGAATCTGATATTATTTTTTCAACTATTTCTTTTATGTATTTTTTGTTCAAATTAAAGTCTTCAAAAAATTTCAATATATGCGATCCTATCCCTCCACGGCTACCAAACCAAAGTCCATATACTTTATACTCTCTCTTTCCAAATTCTTTTTCGAAGCTTTCTTGGAGTGAAGGGATACATCCCTCATATATTTGTTTCTTCTCATTGTCAACGTCTGAAGGTTGATTTTCATTGTTGCTTTCAAATCGAATTGTTGGATCAATAATATATGCATTTTTGGAGTTTTTTTGAAAAGCAACAATATCGCAAAATCTGGTTGACCCAAAACTGTCCTTGGCTTGAACTTCTTCAAAGCAAGTAAATTGT
>CM022881.1:21082415-21119253 GCA_012654025.1 Pachypsylla venusta | reverse complement strand
TTTTTTTTTTTTTTTTTTTTTTTTTTTTTTTTTTTTTTTTTTTTTTTTTTTTTTTTTTGTGGTTTTAACGAATGCTGTTTTTTTTGTGGTTTTAACGAACGTCCAATATACCGTTTTCGGTTTTCACGAATCCTGCCTAGAAAACTTAAAAACTTAACAGTAGAAAACTTAAAATTTTGTAAGTGTGACAATGGAACGCTTCAGATTTTTTTTTAATTTAAAACCAAATACACCCTTCTGACATTTTGTTCACAAAACAAAACGTCAGAAGGCTGAAATTCTAGATTGGTGCCCTGGGAAACTCAAAACGTGCTTTGTATTGAAAACTCGAGATCGAAAATTTCAGCTCATTACAATAGTTTTTTTTTGTGGATAAGGAAGTCTATAGNTTTTTACCCATATTTTTTTTTTTTTTTTTTTTTTTTTTGAAGTGAGACTTTCTAATGAATCTTTACATTGATTACATTTCAGTGCAAGAGTAGTTACGATGAAAATGGAAATTCTCTCAACCATCTGGAGAAGAAATTAAAACAGCGAAGAGCTAAGGTAAGTCGATATTACTAACAAGGGGTAAGCGAGGATACTTTGCTGACCCAAATACGAGCCTCTCACATTTATTCACGTGCTTCTAACTTGAATCAAGAGCTTTTGTGTGTTTATTTTTCAGGCCAAAAATGAGAAGAACACCTACCTTGCAGAAACTGTTGACGGGTTTCTGGGTGACAAAGACATTAACGAATTAGTTATGTTCATTGAGAACGATGGTGGCTCCAAGAAAAAGAACAAAATAGCACAGAAACAAAGAAAGACCTGCAAAGATGATTCGGAGCAGACGAAAAAACGACGCGGAAAAGAGAAGCTCACAAAATGTAACTCTCTTGAAGAAATATCGAAAACCAAAATGGAGGATTTAACCTCATCAGTTTCATCTTCACAACTCCATGTGTGCAACAATCGGGTTAGACCCAAGAAACAAGTCACACTAGACGACGAACAACTTCGGTAAGGGACCATCTGATCAACACCCACACTCAGAGGGTTTTTTTGTTCACCGTCCATAATTGACGGATTTAGATTTTTTTTTAAAGTAGTAAGACCGTAAGTGTAAACCTAAAAGTGAAACTGTTTATATTAGGAAAAATTCTAACCAAAAAAAAAAAAAAAAAAAAAAAAAAAAAAAAAAAAAAAAAAGGTTTCACACCTTTTTGAAGGGATATTACTTTCCAGTAACGCGCTCAAGACAGATACAATTTGTAATAAATAAGGCTTTGTTGTTGTTGTTTTTAATGTTTTCGACGAATTCACGCTGTTTTCAAAACAAAGAGGACCACATTCATTCCTATTCGGATTACTGCAGATTTTTTTATTGTGATCTGCATTTCGTATTTTTATAAGAGGACCACATTCCTATTCTGATTACTGTAGATTTTTTTATTGTGATCTGCATTTCGTTTTTTTTATACTCGTATTGTTTGATTGGTCCTAGCTTTAATAAATATTTGATTCAATGCCAGATCAAAATAGCAGCCTTTGGAGTAACCCCCTCTCCTTGGCAAAGCCATTTTACCAGGACGACCTGGAACGCATACCATCAACTCCCGTCAACCATTTCTACGATTTTCCAAAACTGAATCTAGAAATGGGGAAAACAGTTGATTTGAAGAGGAACACCACTACAACATCAACTTGGCAGATTTTTTTTACAACCAGCTACCTAATGTTTTTCCTTTCAGATGGCACACGGATGACAATAGTATATCGGCAGACGAAGCCTCCTTGTTAGGAAGAAAAAGAAAAGATTCAAGAACGACGATACGTGATCGTGACAAAGATAAAGACAAAGAACGAAAGACGACGATGATGGACGACGAAGAAGCCGAGTTCCGATTAGTTCAAACGAAGAAACATCGGAGACGAAAACGACGCAGCGTATCGTCTCATCACACGCATGAACAGATCGGCCACCACCCGACTAATGTATATCGTTCACCTGATCGGCGACATCATCGCACCTCGTCAATGCCACCGTCGGACAGATCCGATTGTTCTGATTTGGATTCTGTTCATTCACTGCCCGTGACAACGACAACGTCGACGCGTCCTCGTGATCGTCAATGTGCTGATGAATATAAAAGCGCTTCAAGTTCGCCTGGATCATCTGGTGGTGGTGGAGGAAGTTCAACAACGCCTCGTTCCAAGTCAACAAAAACAACAACCAATTCATCTTCGTGTTATTCGAGTTGTAATTCTGTTCACGAGCCGCCGCCAATAATGAGTACAAGTAATGTTCTTGTTGGAGGTGTTGAATCAAAACGACAACCTAATCCTAGTAATTATGTTCACGAGCCACCACCAACGATGAATTCAAATCATATGTTTGTCGAAGGAGGCGGCTGTGGTATTGGTGTTGAATCAAAACGACACCATAATCCTAGTTTGGATCAAGATAGTTCGACGGTGATAGAAACCAATAATATAGATATTATTAATAATTCTACTGAATCAACGGCTGCTCATGATCAACAACAAATCGATGCAATAGTTAAAAAACGAACCAATAATAATAATCATTTGTATAATAGTAATGAATTGATTAGTTCATCGTGCACACCACAGCCATCATCACGAGACGCCTTTGTAAATATTTCAAATAGTACACGAGTAGGTGGTGATGGGAAACTTTCGAGTGTGGCAAATGTAAATAATTGTAATAATAATGATATTGTAGTGTTGGGAGGCGACTTGTATAATGGTGTGATGATAGAACAAGTTGAAACTGTTACTTTAGCATTGAATACTAGTAATCGTTGTAAATCTGCTGTTGGTGTTGTTGCGGCCACACCCGACGCTGTTAAATCAAGTTCGACTGAATGTGATATGTTCATTGAGTACAATCTACCTGCGCCGCCGCCTCATCATCATCACACCGCTTCCTCCTCTAGTTGTTCTTCAAATAATGTTGAATTCACAATCCCTGTTCCCAATTCAAACAATGTTACCGTAGAAAAGGTGAGTACGGGGCGGGAAATTTTAAAAGAGCCACCTCATTCTCGCATGTTAGAGCAGAAGGGATGAGTAAAAAATTATCAGGAGTACCTAACATTTTTTTTTTAAAAAAGGTCACAAGGTTAGTGATAAAATAAGGTGAATTTTATTTTTTCTCCAAAAAATATTAATTTATTCATGACTTTCCATAATGTTCTATTCAAAGTAAAATTCCCCTCAGATTTAATTTGGCCAGCGTTTTTTTTTTTCAAAGCTCTCTCAGTGAGTTGGTTTTTTCTTTCCTCAATGGTGTCAAAACGCCGTCTTTCGTGGGCTTCCTCAATCTTGGGACCAGAAAAAGCCACAGGAGGCTAAATCTGGTGAACAAGTTGGCTGAGGCTTAATTCCCGTATTGTTTTTGGCCAACAAATTATGAACAAGCAATGACGAGTGAGCAAGGTTATGCGACGGTTTTTTTGGTCAAACATCAGTATTTTGGAAGGAACTTCGCTGCCACGCTTCAGACCCAATTTTTTTTGAGAAATTGCATGGCATGAGTCAACCGATATACCGAAATCGTTAGCGACTTCTCTAATAGTGTTTCCGCGATTCTTCATAACAATTTTCTTCACTTCTTCCGTGTTTTCATTGGTTGTTGACGTGCTAGGCTGTCAAAGGCGAGCGTCATCATTCACCTCTACTCGTCCTTCTGTGAAGAGCTTGTACCACTTGTAAACACTTTTTTGACATAAGAGGGTACACTCACCGTTTGCCACTTTTAATATTTTAAGTCCTTTTGAGCTCTTAGTTTGGAGATATAAACGATCCTAATTTGTGGTTGATGTGACGAGTTCAAGTGAACTTGATCTCGTTGGTGTACGCACCTACAAATTCCAGTAGGTTTGATTTTCTACAAGAAGATCATATATTAATTAGATCTCAATGATGTGACGTGACGAGTTCAAGTGAACTTGATCTCGTTGGTGTAATTAGTCACTTATCTAATGCACAACTACAAATTCCAGTAGGTTTGATTTTCTACAAAAAGATCATTTATTAATTAGATCTCAACCATGGGCATGTATAGTTTACAGAACAACAAACAATAGGGTTTCCATTTTTACTCATTGTCGGTCCAAGCTTCATTTTGTAGGAGACCATTTTACTGTCTGAATGGGTTCTATCCAATGTATATTCTACAGATCTCTGAGGAAGAATCTGTGCTTGGGGTCCGTCCGTCTAGACGTAATTTAATGCTGCTTCAGTTTTTGTACAAAATCATAGCTGATCGGATAGACTCGTTGGATCACTTGGCAGGTTTTAATTTTAGAATATCCCCTTCTCGAACTGGCAACACTGATTTCAAAACATTTGGTATTCCGTGAGCCGGCTGTGCCCGCCTGTCCCCGTTATATTCTACCTCAATAGTATACAGGGTGTTTATGTCCTCTGGCACATTTACCGACATTGTTGCTGCGAACTGCCGAAGATCGGGGAAAGGTGTATAATTCGGTTCGTATCGTAATGGTGGAACACAAAATATCGCTCCCCTATTTTTAATTTTTATTTAATTAATTAACATGAAAATGTTTTTTTTTTTTTTTTTTTTTTTTTTTTTTTTTTTTTTTNTTTTTTTTTTTTTTTTTTTTTTTTTTTTTTTTTTTTTTTTATTGTGTGTGGGCGGAGCCCTTATTAGAAACACTACTAATGTTGAGATGTTTCTTTTTTTGCAGACTGTGATCATAAAAAGTTTCAACAGCTGTGGTGTCAGCGAGAGCGTATCTCTGGTGATTCCGCCTGCGCCTGTACCACCATCGTCATCGAGTACCACTTCATCTGTCTCCAGTAGGAGGTCCCGATCGTCAGCAACATCGACTCATCAACCGCCAGTCATATTGATGGATGGACAACAGATGGTTCACTCGGCTGCCAGTGATCTAACATTTGGATTCGAAATCAATAAACAACTTCTTTTGAAAGAGTCCCCCACCGCTGTTGCAGTGACTACCGATTCGTTTCACCACAGCAGCAATATACCTGTTGTGTCAGCGTCCATACTTTCCTCATCTCATGACGAGTCACTTCTAGAAGAGAAATTTAATTATGTTGATATTGTTAAATTCGTAGGGAATGGTGAGTACAGTGATTAGGAATTGTTGAGTACAGTGGGTAGGTAATGTTGTGTACAATATTTAGGGAATGTTCAAGTACAATGGGTAAGGAATGGTGAGTACAATGGGTAGGTAATGTTGAGTACAATGAGTAGGTAATGTTGAGTACAATGAGTAGGTAATGTTGAGTACAATGCATAGGTAATGTTGAGTACAATAGTTAGGGAATGTTAAGTACAATGGGTAAGGAATTGTGAGTAAAATGCGTAGGTAATGTTGAGTACAATGAGTAGGTAATGTTGAGTACAATAGTTAGGGAATGTTAAGTACAATGGGTAAGGAATGGTGAGTACAATGGGCAGGGAATGGAAAGTACAATGAGTAGGTAATGTTGAGTAAAATGCATAGGTAATGTTGAGTACAATGGGCAGGGAATGTTGAGTACAATGCGTAGGTAATGTTAAGTACAATGGGTAGGTAATGTTGAGTACAATTGTTAGGTAATGTTGAGTACAATAGTTACGGAATGTTTAGTAGAATGGGTAAGGAATGATGAGTACAATGGGTAGGTAATGTTGAGTACAATGCGTAGGTAATGTTAAGTACAATGGGTAGGTAATGTTGAGTACAATGGTTACGGAATGTTAAATAGAATGGGTAAGGAATGATGAGTACAATGGGTAGGTAATGTTGAGTACAATGGGCAGGGGATGTTGAGTACAATGGGCAGGTAATGTTGAGTACAATGGTTAGGGAATGTTAAGTACAATGGGCAGGGAATGTTGAGTACAATGCGTAGGTAATGTTGAGTACAATGGTTAGGTAATGTTGAGTACAATGGGCAGGGAATGTTGAGTACAATGCGTAGGTAATGGTGAGTGCAATGCGTAAGGAATCTATACTTATAGAACGCATGTAATTATAATGTAATATGCTTAAATTGGTAGGGAAGATCCGCCATTTTAAAATGAGAAAATTGATTATGTTGTTGCCAAAACTTTTTGTTACTTTCATACCGCACTAAGAAAATACATATAGAAGGTGTTTTCTTGTCCGCGGAATTACTACTCCAATATCTCAAGATTTTAGTAAAAAAAAAAATTTTTAAATGTGTATTTATTGCAAATTTTGACCTCAGACAATCCGACAGACACAAACACACAGACCAATGGCTGAAACTCGAAATTTGGGCTCTGGGCCTCCAAAACGTGTTTTGGCATTGAAAACTGGACATCAAAAATTTCAGCCAATTACAATACTTTCCTTAATCTTGAAATTTGGCAGGAACCTTCGTTGCACCATGTAAGTGTACACTAAGATTTTGCAAAATTTTAAGGGTTAGAAATCGCGAAAAGTAAACAATCCCCATAAGAAATGCATTGGAGCGAGAGAGATAGCATGATACATGTGTATACATACAACAGAGTAGAGCGGTCATGCCTCTAAGGCGCCAATCTATAGGCCGTAGCGAAGCACGGCCGAAAAAGCTAGTATAGCATAAGGAAAGTAAAAATTGATATTTCTAATTGAAAAACTGAAGTTTGAATAATGTTTTTTTTTTTTTTTTTTTTTTTAATTNAATTTTTTTTTTTTTTTTTTTTTTCAAAAAATTCAATCTTTTAATTCACAAAATACTTTACCCAAACGTGTGTTATTACACCTTATTCCATTTCGGAGTGGTATATTTTTTTTATTATTATTTTCAATAATGAGCCTTGGATTCGTCACGAAAAAAATACCCCCCCTCAAAATTTGATTTTTTACTTTTTTACATTTCAAGGTATGTAAAATCCAAAAATCGGATAAAAAAAATCCGTTTGTCCGCTGTACTCCATGATGGAGTATTTTGCAACTTACAATTGACCGATTTGAATGGAATATGGTATATAGATCCCATCTGGGATCTAATTCTGCTCCGAATCGGAGGTCCTGTTGGCGGGTGTTCCTTCTTTTAGTGGTTTTCATTTATCCTGTCTAAAAAAGGAATGATAAGTGCTAGGTACTCGAATTTTGGCAAATGTATCGTATTTGGGATAATTGTGCCCGGAAACTTTGTGTCTCTGTGACTCACATATATACGTGGTGTCCCAGACCTACCGGCCACTATCTTTATCTCACGAACCGTTCAAGTTAGAAGCTCGAAATCAAAAATATATGCATAAAGTCAAACCAGAAGTTTTTTAGGAAAATATTTAAAACATCCGCCCACAGTGCCTAAGGGGTGCATGCCCGACTCTCGCGAAATTCAAATACTATGCCTACTTTTTAAGGCATAATATCATCAATGTATGAAACAAAGTAAGAATTTTTAAAGGAAACATTTTTTTGGTTTGGTTTTGAATCCCGAGCTATGGACGAATAAAAAAAAATGTTTGGCAACCATTTGAATGCATTGCCATTATCACCCTGCAGGAGATTTTGAAAAAGTGACACCTAATTCTGGCAACAAATGACGTCCATTTTTATTTCAAAGCCATTTTCGAAACGAAAATGTTCATCAAGGGTCACTTACCCTTTTAAAAAGAATTGACGTAAAAAGCGGCCGTAGGTGCCAAAATTTAAATTCGACATATCATATGAAAGACCTTGAGAAAGTACAGGGAAATAACTACTTTTGAAAAAAAACTCGAATTCTTTATGATATTCCGTTACAAATTGGCGAGCAATATTTTGGTCAAATTACGAATTATCAAGCACGTAGTCCTATTACGAGCCTAAACATACATTTCACTCTTTTATCAGAATAGTCGCATCTCCCATATGTCTATTTTGAATTTTACTCCATTATCAAGAATCGTATCGAATAATATATTAAAATTGTAGAACATAAAGTCAAGTGTTTTTTATCATTTCCATTTCTTGTATTTGATATTTCTACCCTTCTCTGTAGCAATAGTTTTCCATTGCGATTTGCTTTGGCTAGTTTAAGTAGCCTATTTTAAAGGTAGCGACACCTGTTTGTTAACTTATCTGCTATTGATATTTCTACCAAGTTTGCTAAAGGTTTTCTCTCTTTGAGAATACTATTAGTACAAGAGCCTCTAAGACAGCAAGCTAGCAAAGTACAGGCAAACAGCTGGTAATATAATAAATCTATATTCCAAGCTGTCGGAAGATTTTTTCAATCCCCTGCTTTATTTGGATTCTTTCAATTCCTTGCTCTGAAAGTTTTTAATCCAGTTGTTTTTTGTTTTGTTTTCAGCGTGGAAAGAAGTACTGAAAGAATGTAGCAATCCCAAATCTAGTTATACAATGAGTTACTATAGTGAGGGAGCCACATCGAGTCAGCCTGGCTCCTCCTAACTACTGTCTCCATGTGACCTGACTTGGAACACATATTAAAGGATTTCATGTGGCTGTGGTATTTATGCCCTTTTCCTTTGGCCTGATTTTATACAGTGTGTAAGAGAAGAAAATTTGTTTTTTATAATCAAATATTTTATGAGTCAAATCAGAGGGGTTATATATAAAAAAAGTGTATGAAAACGTTTTCCAACGGAAGGGCACGTCCTCGGGGGGGGAACCATTATGTCGTCATTTTTGGCCACCTTGTCATCATCTGGGTTCACATGGTCATTTACTAGTGTGTACAATATAATTTGGTTCACTCTTTTGTCGTTGGGCCAAAAATATTAAATTTTTTTAAAAAAAATGTTTTTTTTTTTTTTAATTTGAATTTCAGGCATTGCCAGAGCAGTTATTCAATTTTTTTCTAAGATAAACAAGACTTTAACAGTTTTTTTTTTTTAAATTTTATAAGCACTCATAATGTACATATGAAATCTCAGATCTCCAACCCTAATGATTTTAGAAGAATTCAATGCTACCAACAGTGAAATTCTCTTTTAAATCTAAATTACCTTTCCAAAATGATTGAAAAAAAAAATTCACAAAATGAATCGATGTCCTTCCATTAGAAAATATTTTTTATTTTTAGAATACACATATGTGAGGCTCTAACCCCGAAATCGCTCATTCAGCAAAATAAACGACCGGATCTTGATGTGGTATTTGCGAAATACTCTAACCCCGAAATTCGACAATTGAGCAACTGTCAAACGTCCAGACCGCGATCTGGAATTATGGAAATGATGTACTCCCAAAATCAGACTTGGGGATTATGGGAAGGAAGAAGAAGAAGAAGAAAACGCTTACATCGCGAAGTGGAAAACAGAGAATAGCACAGTCCGCAGACTGAGAGTTTTGTAAAGTGCTCAAACCCCGATCGGTCAAAGACATAAAATTAATAAAAACATAAAGAAAATAAACTGAAAATTTCAAAACAAGGTCTTTTTTTCAGATAAAGGGAGGAAAGAAAAAAATCACACTACAGCAAGAAAAGTATTAAAAACAATAAAAAAAAAACTTTATTTTTGCTCAATTGCCGAATTTATGGGTCAAACCCAGAAATTTCGCAAATACCACATCGTGATCAGGTCGTTTGTTTTGTTCAATGAGACACCCCCACTCCATCCCACACACACTGCCGTATTTGAGCATGTGCTTAAAAAGAAAAAGATTTTTCTTCTGTTACTTCCTCCTTCCTCTGTTGTATTTGGGCCTTTCCTTTGTCCCGAATTAATACAGGATGAGTCATTTCAATTTATTTTCTTCGTAACTCAAAAACTACAGCGTGTAACAAACAGAATGTTGGTTTTCGTGTCCTTCACGAAAAGTGATGGTGGTGGAAGGGTTGGGTATCATATTATGGGTGGTCATCATTATCATAGGTTAACAGTCGTGGAACTGATTTGCATCAATTCGACATGAGTTCTGCATACTAAAGAATTATGGATTATGCAGTAGCTTCTCCTTGCTATAAGCATGAGAAATTGAAAAAATGTGTTTCTGACCCTACCCTTAGTCGCCTTTTACGGCCGGTATGGGCTTGAGTGCGTTGGAAGTATTCTTTTTAAGTCCCCCAATCCACAGGGGACATAGGAAGGATAATGCGGTAGCTTCTCCTTGCTTTCTGCATGGGTAATGGAAAAGATATTGTTTCTGACCTGCCCTTATTCACATTTTACGACCGGCATGAGCTTGTGTGCCTTTTTTAGTCCCCCTTTTCAAGGTCAGAATATTTTTTTTTTCAAAAGAGTCATATCTTTCCCCTTGATATTGCTCGTATAAGTCCCAATACAGTGCGCCAAAGTGCATCCCGATCCATTTTTGTTTTTTTCGATTTGATGAACTGACTCATAACAGGCGTTAAACATGAACCTAACCCCTTCCACCTAATGACGTTTTAGTCTGCACACAAGATCGGGATGAACAGTAATGATCCCTTTTTTCGTTTTTTCCAATAAACCAATTTTGTAATTTGTACGTGTGGATCGACAGGTAGTTTGAAAAAGTGGCTGTACAAAGCCTCTCTTTCTTCAATTCTCCTCTTTCGTTCAGCGTCTCTTTTTGAAGCCTCAATAGTATCCTGTGCGAGCGATAACTTAGAAATGATATTTCGAATGTTTTTTCTTCCCTTTCCAAGCGTATTGATGGGGTAAGTTTTTCGTGGTCCTCTCCAGAATTAAAATCGTCAGAATCTGAGGACGAGCTGTCTTCCTCATCAGATGACAAGATAGGGACGTCACTCGAATCACTGGAAACTATCAGCCGAGTTTTTTGTTTCTTGATCACTTTCTTCTTCAATGAATCATCGCTACTCACAATAGAATAGTTTTTTTTCTTAGTTGGCATAAATTCATCGATATCCGGCACTCCGTTTCCTTGAACTACGTCCGGCGATTTTCTATCATTATCAGAGTCGTCTAAAATTTTCTGTTCCGCAACATTTCTTTTTTTCCGAATCTGAATCCTTACATTTTGTTAATAATCGTTTTAATGTTTGTATTTGTCTTTCGATAAATCCATTTGACTGCGGAAACTTTGGACTGATTAAAATGTGATTCATGTCCCAGACTTCACAAAAGTTTTTGAAGATGACGGAAGTGAATTGTGAGCCTTGATCCGTCACAATTTCTTTTGGTATGCCAAATAAAATAAAATAAATATGTAAATGTATATTTCCTTGTGTTATTATGTTACAATGTTTGTGGGCATCATAGCATTACAAGGTATTTTCAACATTCACTCCAATATCACAAAGTTTCCTTATAATGCTACCACTTGGCGCTATTACCATAGCTGGATGGTGCAGAATACTCAATTCTTACTTAAACAGATTGGATCCCGCCATACATGACACATGCCCGAAATGCAGCATTGGACCCCACACTGTGCAGCATCTTTTTTCCTGCCCTACCTCCCCAACAACTCTATCCCCCATCGACCTATGGATGAGGCCCAGAGATGCAGCAATTCACTTGGGGCTTTCAGTTGAAGAGACTGATGATGGTGGCCGACGATGAAGGATCGCTACAACAACAACAACAACAACATTACCATAGCTACTCAATTGTCCTGAGGAGGCTGAGGTACCCCCCAAACACAACCAGACCAAGTAGAAAATTCGAAAAACCTTTTTCAAATTTTCGACCCGTCCGGGAATCTAACCCGGAACCTCCATAGTGCAAGCCGAGTGTGATGCGCACTCTGCAACGGAGTCGTCTTTTGGTATGCCAAATCTCGTAAGCATCATTTTTATTTCTCTGATTAGGGTCTGACTCGTTTCATCATTCAATTTTGCAAAATCTACAAATTTTGAGAAATAGTCTCCAATGACTACAAAGTTGCCGTTGTTCCAATTCATTATATCAATGCCAATTTTTTCCCATGGACTCCCAGGTTGGTTTTGGAGTACCATTGGTTCGCGAGTATTCGATTTTTTATACTTACAACAAGTATCACAATTATTTATAAGATTGGTAATGTCATTAGTCATTCCCGGCCAAAAAAATTTCTCTTAATTTCTCTTATTTTGGAAAAGTATATTTTCTGCAAGGAATATTTCATCTCTAAAAGGCCAATATGACGTCAGAACAGAATTTAACCCTGACTTTCTTGAAGACCATAAATTTTCCATATACTCCCGCAATATCCTGAGATCATCGTGTAGGCAAGCATCCTGAAATTCTTTCTTCTTTTCGTCCGACAAACTTATAGAGGAAACAAGTAGATTTACTTCGAGTTCGACTAATTTATCGAGTTCAGTATCATCAGTTGACTTGCTCAAAGGTGCTCTTGATAGAAAATCTGATACAAACATTTGCTTTCCTGGTTTGTACACAAGATCGAATTGGTATTTTTGGAGGCTGTACAACATTCTTTTTAATCTCGAAGGCCAATCATCCAGATGTTTCTTCATCATGTAAATTAACGGTTTATGATCAGTCTCGACTGTAACATGTCGACTATAGACATATTGGTGAAATCTTGTTAAATCAAACTATCAAACAGTACCGCATAAAATTCCTTCTCGATATTCGCCCATCTTTTTTCTGTCTCTGAATAAGATTTAGAAGCATAAGAAATCGGATGACCATTTTGTATTAACACAGCTCCTACACCATAGAGAGAGAGAGCTGTCGACTGATACCATCAATGGCTTATTCAGATCGTAATATTTCAATACTGGCGTTGAAGTAAGTACATTTTTTAAAATTTTGAATGCATTTTCTTGCTCAACATTCCAGTGCCAGGCAGCTTTATCTTTCAATAATTCCCTTACTGGTGCACTTAAATTAGAAAAGTTAGGTATAAATTTTGATCATATGTACATTATCCCATGAACCGTTCAATGTCCTTCTTGTTCTCTAACTTTGGCATATTTTGGATGGCTTCTACTTTTTCGCTGTGGAGAAACACTCATTGTTCTAAACTAAACGGAATTTTATGGGGTTGATGAACGACGGGGTGAGCATTTTCTTTTAAGTCAATTCAATATGACTTATCCATTTTTCCAAGACCTTGAAACACGTCTTGAAAATCCTTGATGAAATCTGGTAATGCTGGATCACTCTGTTGTTGAATTTTATTTCTTCTCTTAATGCGCTGTAGATCAACACAGGTCTTGAGTCCCAAAATAGGAATGGATCTTGTTCTGACGACATAAAAATCAAGTACGGTGTATTTGTTGTTCACAATACATTCCAAACTCACCATTTGGAAAAGCTTTAATTTGTTCCCAGAATAACTTGTTAGGATACTATTTGGTTTCTTTAAAGGTTCTTGAATGTTTAATTCTTTAAATATCTGTTCAGGCAAAATGTTTACCATTGCTCCCGTGTCCATATTCAATTGTATCATTTTATTATTGATAGTGACGTCAATATACCATGACAGGGCCTTTCTATTTTCTATTGGTGAACATTTAGAACATATTCTTCATTTTGGGGCTCGGTATTTTCCACATTCGAGACCTTGAATCGCAACGTTTCTTTACATTTGGATTTAAAATGATCGAGTTTGCCACAATTGGCTACGTCTGTTGTGACCAAATCCACAAAAACCACAATTTTTTATCTTTTTCCA
This sequence comes from Pachypsylla venusta, assembly GCA_012654025.1. Classification (NCBI taxonomy): domain Eukaryota; kingdom Metazoa; phylum Arthropoda; class Insecta; order Hemiptera; family Aphalaridae; genus Pachypsylla; species Pachypsylla venusta. The sequence goes on along the minus strand of CM022881.1, from coordinate 21,105,730 downwards.
ATCCTCTCTTATATTTTTTTTGTTACTTTTCACTGTATCATCAATTTTATCTACTGACATCTCTTTGGTTTCATTTTTCATTTCTTTGTTTTGCATCAACTTCAGTCTTTCTTTATTATTTTCATAAATTTTGCAAATCTCAGTAGCCTTTGGTAAGTCCAGATCTTTCTCACGTAGTAATTTCTCTCTCTAATCTTCATTCAGGGTGTCTACCAGACTGGAAAACCTGGAATTGTCAGGGAATTTTAGGAGACTGGAAATGTCAGGGAAAAGTCAGGGAATTTAGGAAAAATCGCAGAAAAAACGCCAAAAGTCAGGGAATTTTTCAAATTGAGTTTTTTTCTTTATCTCAATGACCAATTTTATGCGTGAACATGCTTTTCTGAAAAATTTTGCCTGCGGCGCTTATTATCGTTTTCCTCTTGTGTATTTTTTTTTTTTTTAATCTCAAATGCCAGTTTTGTTGTACATATGACTTTTTTTTCTTTACGAAAATTCCGGCGTAGGGATGTGACGACCCCATCGCCCAATACATTGGGCAGAGGGTATTGCAATCAGTAAATAACGTTAGAATTGGACTCGAATAACCGACCTCCTGATTAGAAGTCCGATGTTCTAACTTCTCAGCCACCGAGGTTGGTTTAAAACAAATATAATATAATAAATAGTTATTCTCCTTTCTTCTGAACTTCTTAGAAAATTGCCAATATTGGTACCCTTCAGATAATCTCTCATCCGGCACTATTTGTAGGGGTTTAATATAATTTAAAATAAATTTATTTGTCCATATATATAACAGCTTCTGTTTTGAACTGCTTTGTGCAGCATTTGGTAACTCTCTTATACGTGGGTGTGGGTCAGTGTTATAACTTGAAAAATTACACTCGAAAATCTAGAAAAGAAGACTGGAAAACCTGGAAAAGTCAGGGAATTTCACTTTGACGATTTGGTAGACACCCTGTCATTGTTAAGTCCACTTATCAATTGAGACACAATTAAACTATCTTTCAAATCATGGAACTCACAATGTTTTGTCTTATTTTGCAATTCCCTAAAATAATCAGCACATTTTTGATGGGATATCATTTTTGTATTGAAAAAAGTGAATCTCCCAAAATTTACATTTATCTTTCCCAAAAATTGTTCATCAAACTTTTTGATCAATTGTGAGTATTTATCATTGATTTTGATTTTCAAAGGTTCCATCAATTCAATGGCTATGTTTCCCATAGCATGTAGCAACAAAGCACTTTTGCGTTTTTCTTCAATCTCCATTGGCTCCAGGAAAATCTCAAAACGCATTTTAAAACATTTCCAATCTGTAGGATCTTCCATCATAGGAATCATATTATTATTCAGTATTTTGGACTGCGCCATGTTAAGTTTGTGTCGTACCTTTTAGAATAGTTTTCAAATCTAGAAAACTTTTGTATTTTATTTTTATATTAATTTGAATAATCAAAATATTGAAGTTGGACTTACCAGTTTTCTGGATCTCAATTAAATCTGAGCAGTATTAGGAACCAACATTCTTAACACTCTCCCATATTGACCGCCGCCCCACCTGCCCTTAACTTCTTCTGAACGGCTTGGATTTTTTTATTTCTGTAAAACTCTAAGGATAGACAAGGGACCATGGCCAATCAAATCGTTATGGTACAATCTAGGTTCAACCTCGGAGTGACATTTATCGACAAAAAGTTTCGATATTTCGAGATTTAAATCGAGGGGTATAATTTTTGGTTTATTATTTTCAATAATGAACCTTTGGAATCGTCACGAAAAAAAAAAAAAAATACCCCCCTCAAAATTTGATATTATACGTTTCAAGGTACGTAGAATCTAAAAATCGAATAAAAAAAAATCCGTTTGTCCGCCGTACGCCGTGATGGGCACTTTTGCCACTTAGCGTTGACCGATTTGGATGAAATTTGGTGTGTAGGTCCCATCTGGGCTCTAATTGTGCCCCGAAACTTTTGGGTGCAATCGAATACACCCTTGGCGATTTTTGCCGCTTTTTAGCGGTTCTCAGTATCGCTGTCTAAAAGGAGAATGGTAAGAGCTAGAGATTTGAAATTTTATATGTATGTCACATTTGGGGTCTCAGCAATCTCCAAAACTTTTGGGTTCAATCAAATATACCGCTGGCGGTTTTTACCGCTTTAAAGCGGTTTTCATTAATCCTGTCTAAAAAGAGAATGGTAAGAGCCAGAGACTTCAAATTTGGTAAGTATGTCAAATTTAGGGTCTAATTAGATTTGGAATCATCATGATAACCCCCCTCAAATTTTTCCCCCAAAAAAAAATTTATTGGGGGGGTACCCCCCAAAAAAATGTATTATTTTTTGCCAGAAAAATAATAAACCCAGGTGTCACATTGGCAGAGTTTTTTTTATTTATTTAAATAAAAGTTTGAAAAAATAAGGAATACTTTTCCTCCTTATTTTGTAAAAGGAAATCAGCGGCGGAGCCAGAGGGGTTTGAAGTTCAATTTTCATACACCTTAGCTAACTTAATTTATGAAAAGTGTAAAATTTACTTAATTCATAAAAAGTGTACATTTTACTTAATTTATCAAAAGTGTACATTTTACTTAATTCATTGAAAGTGTACATTTTACGTAATTTATCAAAAGTGTACATTTTACTTAATTAATTAAAAGTGTACATTTTACTTAATTTATGAAAAGTGTACAATTTACTTAATGCATCAAAAGTGTACATTTTACTTAAATTATCAAAAGTGTACATTTTACTTAATTCATCAAAAGTGTACATTTTACGTAATTTATCAAAAGTTTACATTTTACTTAATTAATTAAAAGTGTACATTTTACTTAATTCATGAAAAGTGAACAATTTACTTAATTCATCAAAAGTGTACATTTTTCATATGTGTCGTAGAATGAAAAGTCAAATCTAATAATTGGGTATAGAATACAAGGTATTTATGTTGTTACTAGCTGAGTACCCGAACTTCGTTTCGAGAAGATGAGAGAACATGGGGAGTAGTAACGAGTTGTTAAGCTGTGTGGAACGTGTTGGGAGTAGTATTGGGTTAGGTTCTCAAAAAAAAAAAAAAAAATGAGTTTTGAAGTCTGCTGAGTTTAGGCTAGGTCTGCGATCCATCCTAACCTTGCGCAGACTTGCAGTTTTTTTTTTTTGGAACCTAACCCAATACTACTCCCAACATGTCCTACTTGGTGTTCAATTCTATTAAATTATAGATAAAAACCTATTCGCAGACCTACCGAATGTACATACAAAATTTCATTAAAATCGGTTATGCCGTTTTGGAGGAGTATGGCGATATATTAGAAGAAATATTGTATTCAATCGATATCTTTTTCATTTCCCATGCAGAAAACAAGGAGGAGCTACTGCATTATCCTCAAGTATCACAACTCATGGCGAGTTGTTGCCAACGAGCCCCACGGCTGTTAACCTATAATGATGATGTATTTTCAATGTAAAGAGGCTGTCAAGCTGCACCACTAAACACTATTTTACATTATCCTAATACTTAGCTTAATGCTGGATTGGTGGTAGACGGTAGGACCCCTTCAGTCCTAGTCTTTCAAGTCATTAGGCTGCGGGTTTTATTTTAGTTTGGGGTAAATATGTAAGACAATACATTTTATAGGCATGAAATAGAGAAATCCCCCCCCCCTCCCTCTCATACACACAAAATTTTGATTCAATACACCCATTCAGGACAGCAACATCGCTTTTGATATCGATAGTGTAGGAATCTAAATATCGATATTATGTTGTTGTTTAGAGATGTGCCATGAGTGATTGATGAACTCAAATGAGCAAAATCACTTTGTCATTGACTCATTAATCACAATATCATTGAAGAGTGTGTGAGAGAGAGCAGCTGTGCAGTGAAATAGAAAGAGACAGGTATGTGTGGTCTATTCGTGTGTTGATTATGGAATGATCCTATTGGCTACTTCAAGATTATTCCTTATTTGTTATTTTGTTTCGTCTTAAATTGAGTGTGATTATATGAGCTAGATCTAGATCCATTTGATTATGAGTCATTGACTGAGTCATAAACATGATTAGATCATTTTACTGAGTGATTCATTGGTGATCTAATCGGTCAAATGATTCATATCTCACATCTTTATTGTTGTTATAGCGGTGTTCCTCCTAAAGTCAACTTTACTTCGCATTTTTAGATTCATGTATAAAAAATTGTAGCAACTTGAGATTACCGAAAAGGTTTTGATGACCCTTGGCCGTCCTGGTACATAGGACCGACCATCGCTAGAACGTCGATAATATATGGACATCACATGTTTTTTTTTGTTTGTTTTTTTGTCGATTCTACAACTCCCGTTCCGGTGGACACTTAACTCTATTACACCCGCAGTATAATTCTTTTTATGTTTATTTAATAAATAGGAAATTCTAATTTATTATTTATTGTTCAAAAAAAATATAAATAAGATATAATAAATTAAAATTCATACTTTTTTTTTTTTTTTCACATGGTAAATAATACAATTTACAATATGAAATGAGAATGTTGTATTGTGATCCAAGAGATGAAGAGGTAATTTTTGATTGCCAACAAACAGAGCAAACCAGATTGTTACAGAACACATTAATTACATCAATCAACTCCTTTCCGTTCTCCAAACTCTCCTGAGGAGGCATGGAATTGAGAACAGACCAAGTAAACCAATCAACTCCTTCCCGCTCTCCAAACTCTCCTGAGGAGGGACGGAATTGAGAACAGACCAAGTAAACCAATGAACTCCTTCCCGTTCTCCAAACTCTTCTGAGGAGGGACGGAATTGAGAACAGACCAAGTAAACCAATTAACTCCTTCCCTTTCTACAAACTCCTGAGGAGGGACGGAATTATGAACAGACCAAGTAAACCAATCAACTCCTTCCCGTTCTCCAAACTCTCCTGAGGAGGGACGGAATTGAGAACAGACCAAGTAAACCAATCAACTCCTTCCCGTTCTCCAGACTCTCCTGAGGAGGGACGGAATTGAGAACAGACCAAGTAAACCAATCAACTCCTTCCCGTTCTCCAAACTCTCCTGCGGAGGGACGGAATTGAGATAAATACAGACCCTGTCTGGTTTTGTGTGAATGACCACTTCGAAGATAATATATGAAATATATTTTATACACAGTATGTCTCAGAAGTCCATACAAAATGAGGATTAACATTCCTCTTTATTTTTCAAAAAAAAATAATCGGGTGCTGAAGTAGAGGTGTCTAAAGTTCAATTATATTTCATCCTGTATAACAGCGCCCGTTTTAAACTTTGATGAAAAAGTTCACTTATTGTGTTCCAAAAAAGGTTTCTCATCCACTTAAGTTTTAAAAATACCCATTTTCAGGTAGAAATTCTGGTATAAGGTGGTCATTTAGGACAATTTAGGACAGTTCACTTGAGAATGTCGTAACTGACGAAAGCGCTCGTGGCTCATCAAATTATTTGTATGACACATAAAAATTTTTCTAAAAAATCATTTAGGTCAAACTAAAAAAGTACTCGTAACCTTAATATGAAAACATTTGAGCCAAAAAAAAAGCATTGACCTTCTCTTTTTTATCACAACCGAGCAAGAGAAATGCCAGTCGTAAAATGCGACTCAGGGCAGGGTCGGAAACTATATTCTTTCCATTACCCATGCAGAAAGCAAGGAGAAGCCATTTATTTATCAAACAGGCCCGCTCTTCTTTGGTCCTACAACGGGGAGATGTGGAGCGGTAAGATTTTTTTTTTAATACTCTCTTTTTTATTGGCCGTCATGGGTCCATGTTGGACGGTTGTACATAAGCAATAGAGGCATGGCCGTAAATACGTTTCCTAACCTCTCTAATTGGCTTGAAATTTGTCAAAAAAAAATTGAAGGGTTGCAGTCACTCCTCCCCGGTTCCAGAACCACTTGTTGACATAATGATCAGATGTTCGCCAAGTTAGAGACACACGGAACAAAATAAAGTTTGATGCTATGATGATTTTATTCAATTTACCTATTTATCTTTTCATAAATAATACCTTTTTTTTATAGGTGCTTTTCCAAATGAATTATGACGACTGCATTCCAAAAAAAAAGTCTTTAAAAAATAGTTATCTGTCCGCAAAATAATTTTCACTGATTTGCAATCTACAGCCTTTATTATTATTTTTCCGTTTATAATAAAATTTGGTACCAATATTCTTAGGAGCTATAGTTCGAGGCCAAACATTAACATTGGGACGGCATTTTAGGATGATCCTCTAGGACCCGAACGATAAGAAAACAGTTTTGTTTTAATTAATTTTAATCAACGAGCTGAGGTATCCCACCAAGACTGCGTGTTGATGAAGTGAGTGAAGAAATCAGAATAAAATTCTGAAATCGTTTGGCCCGTTCAGGGTGGGCCTTGACGGCCAATAAAAAAGCGCGTTTAAAAAAAAAAATGAAAAAGTTGCCTCAACACATATCGCCGGCGTAAGAACCGATCGTATGTCTTCTGTTTGGGGGTCTGGAGCCGGGGAGGGGTATCTAGCAATAAAAACTTATGTGTTTAAAAAATATATATATAACTCGCTTTTTTATTGGCCATCATGGGTTCATGTTGGACGATTGTACATACACAATGGAGGCATGCAGTATAGTATAAACGTTTTCTAACCTCTCTCATTGGGTTAAAATTGGTTAAAAATATTTAAAGGTTTGCCGGACACTCCTCCCCGGTTTCAGAACCCTTCTGTTTAAACTCAGAGGTGTGTGATGAGATGTGTTTATTCTTTAAAAATAATAGAATTGACTGAAGCCAAAAATTTAAACGCCATATTAAAAATTACATAAATCAACCAATCATAAGCTTTCAATTGGATCAGCTTTGAATAATTGCTTCAAAATATCAAAACTATTTTCACATCCAGTGCGTGCGTATTTTAATTAATATTTTTGTCAGTTATTTAAAAAAAAAATACCTAATTAAATTCCTTTTACTAAATAGTAATTACCTTTTTATTTATTTTTGGTGTAATTAAATAATAATGAATTTTTATTTAAGGAATTACCTAATTTGATTATTAAGAAGATATTCCTTTGAACTGAACTATTTTATTTGATAGAGCGTTTGTCTTGTTCACGTTCAGTAGCATACAAACATAAATTTAATAATAATCGGCCTGTGTAATGAATGTAATGTTCTTAACATTATAATCTTCTCAAACAAGTTCAACTTTTAAAGTTACAGTTAGAATTAGTTGATAGAATCATGTGTGCAGTGTAGATCAAGTGAGTGATGTTTACATTTATCTAAGTTAAGTGATATTAAATCATATTCATACATACTTGTTGAATCTTTTCATTTTAATTTATGGAGGTAAATATAAGTTATGGTATTTATTTAGTTTTTGAGGTATAAACAAAGAAACGGTCAACAAATATCAATCAAGGACTTCACTTGCGATTTTATGGATATATCTACATCTCCGAACAATTAGGAGTTCAGCGTTCAGCAACTTTAACTTAGGTGGCTTTTGGAAGGGGTGCGGCGGTTGATGCCGGAGTTAAATAGAAAATTCAGAATTGCGTATGAAAATTCTTTTAGCAGGTTGGGCCAGAAGAGCGAGAATATATTGAAAGATAACAATGGCATCCATGAAACTAAAAAAAAAAAAAAAAAATAAGAGAAATCGATAAGTTACAATAAAGGTTCATTCGTACTAAATAACCAAATTTATAAAACTGCAATGTTTTTTGTTATTTTTATTGTGTACAACAACCGTGTTTGTTGGCACATTACAATACTTAAGATAGTAAAAAAATAATTAGAATACCTAGATAAATAATATTTAAGCCTGTAAAATTAATGCGTTAACTTTTGAAAGTTTGAATTCTAATGATTTCTACACATCAATATCAGCAACACACCAAATATCGTTCACACTTATCTTGTCACACTTACTAGGACTGAGTTGTCGAAGTACCTACCAGTCGGCCTTCTCCAAATACTAGAATTGAACATAATTTAGGTCCCCTGGTCAACCCCACAGAACTGACCCCTTGATTAGTATTAGTGTGGTTCTTTTTTTGGCTTAGCTGACATCTAAGATCATTTGAGATGGAGTTTTTACGAGGGTCCAAACTCAATATGGGTCTAAAACCAAGTGAAACCTCGTTTAGCATTGCTTGAGGTACTATCGCACTATTTGTCATGATGCAAATTTTGTCTTTTTTTTACTTCAAACAGTGTGATCGGCGAATATTTTTGACTTATTTGATATCAAACACAAAACTGACCAATTTTTTTCTAAGTTTGATACCTAGGATTTAAACGCATGATAAACACAAACGTGTTTATTATGCGCTTCTGAAAACTATTTCATTCGTTTACGAAAGCCATTTCATTAATCTTACCTCAAANAAAAAAAAAAAAAAAAAAAAAAAAAAAAAAAAATTGAAGCGTCTGTGGACGCCCAAATCCGCAAGTATCGAAAATACACATGTGAAGAAAATCCGAAATCGTATTAGAAAAAGAAAAAAAAATATATTTATTACAGATAAATATCTGCTTCCTATGGTATAATACACAACAAAATTTGAAGGTAAATAATTTTGTCTGAAAGTCTCATCAAATAGGTTTGATAGGGGCAAAAAAATATACCAAACACTCAAAATTCAACAAATATATATCAAATAAATTTTGTCAATTTTTTTTTGCAATCATGACAAAAAGTGTGAACAAGTGTATTCAACGTGCAATTGAGGTTGGCTATTATCGTGGCCCAATCCTACCGAAGAAAAAAAAACTGAAGCTTGATGCAACCGTGAATTGATATAGTGTACTTACTGTTAACTACCAAGTTCATTGGGGAAATATTGTTTCGACAAAAACATCGCCTACCTTTCGTTTCAACAACATCTTTTAGATAATTTTGACTGTGGAGTGGCTGTTTACAAGTGGATTATTCCAAATGCTGCTATTAGATCTGGCAATGTATCGTATGAATGATTATACAGCCAAAGAAGAATGTGAGTTATCCAGGAAAACAAGATCAACACTGGCGCAACTACCATTTGGTTGGTCTCCTTTATATGCACAGACTTGACTCTAGCATTCAAGACAAATACAATCTGTACAATCTAGGACCACACGATGTTCACCGTCTTTTCCACTGCCCAGCACGTCCAACCAATCTGACAGTACGAGACCTATGACAGAGACCCAAAGATGTGGCTGCTTTTTTGGATCTCGATTTGAAAGAAGAATATACCCCAGAAATTTGATGGCATGTTTGTTGCCTGCTGCTACAACAACAATAATTATAATAACGAATTGTAATCATGTTCACATGATTTACATAATTATCAAATTTCAATGATGAGTTAAACTTTGTTTGCATATTTTTATGCTCATAGAAGATGTTTATTTTAAGCCATATTAGGCTATCTGGGTGCCATGGTGGCCATTTTAACCGAGTCTTTTATTTCTTTCAGAAAGCTGATCGGTGATGGCCGATCTAAATTATACCGCTAGACTTGAAAGCCCAGACATGTAATATTGCTACACATTATCCGCCATGCTCAAACATATCCATGGGGATGTAAGACAACCGAGAAGCTCACTTAATCCATCATTGACAGCCCAGTCACCTGGCCATCACATGGATGGCAGACTCTCCAGTCATCAAGGTAATGTTTTTTTTCTACCTAATCATACTTAATCAGAAAAATTCAATGCAATTACATAGGAAATACTATTAGTTTTAGATGCAAGTGATAGTCAAATATCACGGAAATCGTTAGATATAGGAAGTAAACACTCGATACAAACCCCTCTTATTTTTTAGGGGAAAATTTTATGGTGATCTGAATTTTTTCTCGAAGGTCGTCTTCATGGTTATGTTAAGGACAACTTTTTTTTAACCCTATATTTTTGATCATGTTAAGGGCCAGCTCCCATGGCTCACTGGTCACTGCATTAGTCTCGCACTCGAGGGACCCAGGTTCGAATCCTGAGGGGGCCAAAAATTCGTCACGGTGGTTTGGATGTTTTCGGGGCCCACTCAGCCTCGTGGGGACAATGAGTAGCCATGGAGATGAATGCGCAATTGCGCATAGCGATCCGCATTGTAGATAAAGTTGAAAAATTTAATGGAATGGGGCAGTCCCAAAAAATTTTTTTTTCGAGTTAGTGATGGTTTCTTAGGTAAAATGACCTGAAAAACACGAATCCGCTGTCAAAAAATCAAAAATCTCCCTTCTAAGGGTAGAAAATGCCTCTCAAAGGTCGTCTAAAAAATAACGCAATCTGATTGGTTGTTTACAGTGACGTCATNGATAAAAAATGGCGACCCGCGAAAATTACGCCGTTTCAAATTTTCTAATTTTCAAATGAAAATTTCTCAGTGATTTCGGCTCTAAAACTAAAATCTGAGAGCATTATCGTAATCAGCGAGTTCTAAAACATTTAAATAAAGTGCTTTTGAAAAAAGTGGGACTGCCCGATTGGATAATGATTGATATCGGGAAAATCCTACAATGCTGCAGTAAGCACCAAAGTTGTGACATAATAACACAAAGAAACAGCATTTATTATTATTTGATCATATTATTAAATCTTGTATTAAAAAAGAAATATTTTTTGCTGAAAAAAAAATCGATTTGACTTACAGTTTCGAGATAATTTTTCATCTTGACGTGCTCTGAGTAAGAGTTATCAAACATATAAAGTAACTTTTATAAGTATAGATTACCGGCATAAATGTGTTAATTTTAGTGAAACATCGAGGAATTATTTACAAATATTTGCAAATGCTACACATGTTAGATCATTCTTACTTAAAGCACGTCAATGACAAAATTATCTCGAAAACTGTAAGTCAAATCAAAAAAAGTAAGCAATTTTTTTTTTTTTTTAATAGAAAATTCAAAAAACACAATAAAAAATACAGGGTTTCATTTAAATATAAAAAACAAAATTGACCTTAAAATAACCTTAACGCGACCATTGGTCTTTCAAGTTCACATGTATACTAAAAATAAGGGAGATTTGCATCGAATGTTTTCTAACGGTTTCCGAGATACCTGACTATGTCTGGTTTGTTTTTCAGGTCACAATATTAGTCATCATCGACTGAATTTGAATCTTAGCACATCCAAACACTCGCTGGGCGGTGGAACGTCCTCGAGTGGTGTCAGTCCATCTGGTGTTCATTATACGAATGTGTTACCAAATGGTGTCATCCCAAATGGGGTCATATCCACAACACCATTGACACCAAATGGCAACATTCATGCCTACTCAAATGGTAAGCTATTAGTAACCGGACAACGTGATGTCTAGTTTTAATATCACAATTGTTCTTTAATAGACAGTAGAAAGTATTTTAGTCTTGAGATTATAAGATACTAGCTGTTTTCCCGTGCTTCGCTACGGTTACAAAATTCAACAACAATTTCGAGATAGCGAAATTAAATCTTCTCTATTTTAGATTTTTGGTGGAACCGACCCCCAGAGTGAACACGGCTCCTATTTGGAAAATTCAATATTTTACTCAAATATATTGCACTACGGAACACCATCGTATCAAATTTCAGCTCTCTCATCCCGAAGTGATACTTCTTAACTATGGGTTTATGGTGAAACCGACCCCCGGAGTGAACACCACTCCTAGTTCTAAAATTCAATATTTTATTCAAGGGTATGACTTTTTTTGTACTGCGGAACACCTTTGTATCGAATTTCAACTTTCTCGCTCATTCCGAAATGATAATTTTCAATTCCGATTTTTTGGTCGTGAAAACCGTCCATAAATCGGGGAGAAACCGGAAAATTTCAAATTTTATATTTTTTATGGGGTCCTTATATACTATTTTGGGGGGTTTATTCTCGGTCATTTTTCGTTATCTCTTTTAGTTTGCCCAGAAAAAAATTGCAAAATGACCCGCTAAATAGTGCCACAAATAGTTGGTGGTAACTTGCTCCCTTTTGAACTTTATTTTTTTCCTTTTTTATTACGCACCTACATACTGAAATGGACCTGTGCGCCAAATTTCAAGTCTCTACGTTTATCCATCGTGGAGCTACGTTGATTATCAGTCAGTCGGTATACCAACTAGGCTTTGAGTTTTATAAGTATAGATATATTACTCGGAGGGTGACATCCACATGGGTCAAGTCAAACCGCTTAAAATGCTTAAGTGATATTGTAAATTAACACACACAACAACTCTTTAATATTACTATAATATGTTCAATATGTTCTAAATGTTTTTGGAGATAATTTTTAATTTTAATTCCCATAAATTTTCAAAATCTCTGACCGTTTTGGGTAACAATTAGTGCTATACATACATATAAATATACATTTATACATGCAAACATACATCTATCGTGTAACGATAGAATAATATTAGCACGGTGCGCCAAGCGAAGTGGGCGCAGTCTGCTTTTGTATGATAAAAATAGTAAACTAAACTAGGCATATGAACGAGAACTAAATGAACGATTCTTATGTTTCAGGAGTCACTCATTCATCACCTATCACACCCAATGGCAATGTTTGGCACAATCTTACGTGTCACACAAGTGGAATTACAAATAAGTCCATCATTCGGCCACCTTCCTCTCGTTCGGTACCCATGACAATTGACAACAATCCCCCTGACCAATATGGGAATGGTGTCCGGGAGATGCTCACTTCATTAGGATTATTATGTTTAATTTCATTACTGCTTGCCATGTTATCGTTAATATTTTTGTTGAAAATATCTCCTGTCACTGCGGGTAAGAAAAAATGGACTGCGGAATTTCAATGTTAAGGGAGTAAAAAAATCTCTTACCGTTTTGGGTAAGAACAAAAATGAACTGCTGAACTTTAATGCTAAGGGAGTAAAAAGTCCTATTACGTTTTGGATAAGAAAAAAATGAACTGCGGAACTTTAATGTTAAGAAAGTAAAAATTTCTCTTACCGTTTTGGGTAAGAAAAAATGGACTGCGGAATTTCAATGTTAAGGGAGTAAAAAATTCTCTTACCGTTTTGGATAAGAACAAAAATGAACTGCGGAACTTTAATGGTAAGGAAGTAAAAAGTTCTGTCAGTTTTTTGCCATGAACGGCAAAATAAGCTTTTGGTAGAAATCGAATGTACCGTTGGCGATTTTAAGCCGCTTTTTAGCGTTTTTCGCATATCCTGCCTAAAATGAGAACGGTAATAGCTAGAACTTTAAACTTGGTGCCTATACATATCAATTTCATACAAGAAATTGAAAAATACAACTTAGGGTGAAGTGTAATATATTGTTGGCCGCTAATTAGCGGTTGGAGGCCGCTTTTTGGCGATTCCGCCTAAACCAGAATGAAAAGAGCTAGAACTTGACATTTGCTGCCAATTTATATCAATTCCATAAGAAAGTGAAAAATACAACTTGGGTTGAAGTGTAATAATATAGATTTGGACTCCGGGGACTTCGTGGCATTGAAAACTCGACATAGAAAATTTCAGCCCATTACAATACATTTTTTTTTATAGATAAGGAAAGTCGTGTGATGTTCACACCAGATATTTTTCTCTCTTTCCTCTTCATTATATCTTTATTAATTATAAAGTTAATTCAATAAAGAGTTAAATAAAAATAAATGTTTTTTTACTTTTATTTTCAGGAGAAGTGCTCAGGACGGAGCAACTGACATTGATTTCTCCTGAGGAGTACGTGATTTAATAATAATAAATGTTTTTTTACTTTTATTTTCAGGAGAAGTTCGGGAAGTTCTCAGGACGGAGCAACTGACATTGATTTCTCCTGAGGAATACGTGATTGTGTATGAAGTAACGCTTGCTCTTTGTGCCTTATCTTTGTCGCTCAATCTGTGCTGTCTACTGGTGTGTACTGTGCAATTCTTGTTTGCTGTTAAACTCGTAAGGACGTCCATACAAGGGGACCGCCCCAATGAATATTTACAGAAGAGCTCAACGACAAGAGTGTGTGCCATAGGCGGCTTGTTTATATCTATACCTATCTTCCTGACGGGTGAGTTGAAACGCGTTTCAGTGGTCTATTCCACAAAGCAACTTTGCACTCCGAACTTTGCACTCCAACTTCTCAATTTCTGCCATGAACGTTTTTGAGAAGTGCAAAGTTGGAGTGAAAAGAGGAGTTGTAATGCAAAGTAAATTTCATTGATTTGTTTATTTTCTGTTAAATGAAACCTTTATAATTGCAAAATGAGGATTAAAATGTGTCTTTTTCTGCGAAGAACTTTTTCACACCTCAGTTTACTTTTGAATATTAATTAATATATAGAATATTTTGAATATTGGAACTAACTCACTTAACTGAACACTCTAAAAATAAATCAAATTAGGAGAAAAATAAAATCGGTACTTAGATAATTCAGTAAATTTTGAGAATGAAATCGAGATGAAAAAAATGTAAACAACTTCTCATTAGGCCAGTGTAAGNTTTTTTTTTTTTTTTTTTTTTTTTTTTTTTTTTTTTTTTTTTTTTGAAAAGTGCGAAATGAGGAGTGCGAAGTGAGAAGTTGCTTCGTGGAACAGGTCCCAGGTCCGTAAAATGAGTGTGTGCTATAGGAGGCTACCTCAAAACTTACTAGTAACAGTAAATTGCACTGTTAAACTATTGCTACAGAGTGACATTTTTAAGTCCCCTGAGGATAGGGGGACTTAAAAGGAATACTTCCAAGCCACCCAAGTCCATGCCAGTCGTAAAATGCGAATAAGGGCAGGGTCAGAAACGATATCCTTTCCATTACCCATGCAGAAAGCAAGGAGAATCTACTGCATTATCCGTAAAGATTCTCAAGTATCAACAACTCATAACGAGTTGTTGCAAACCAGCCCCATGGCTGTTCTATGATGATGACAGAGTGACAGAACTGAACTGCTAGGCAGAAAAATTATCATTGTCCACTTACTTCTCGCTATTGCGGTATTTATCCTATTACCGGTCTATGACAAAGATAATAGGGTTGGTTTGCTTCAATCACAACATATCACACCGAAAGTATTTTACTTAAATCTTTTCTTTGCATGATATGTTGCCAGAGGCTTCCCTGCCTTGGTGGTCTGCAGATATTTCTGAACAGAAACACTTCCAGCAATAGGAAACCTCTGCCAGACAAGGTGGATTACCTCAGGCCGAGCGAAAATTATTTCTTATAAGGGCTAAGGTTTCCCTATTAAGCCCAGATTTAGCTCATAAAGTCTTTTTTATCTGTATTGGATAGAATAGTTGTGCAAAGTGTTTCTAAGTATCTTTCTGTGTATCCTGTTTCAGGTATTATTTTGTATACTTTCATTCAATTCCATTCTACGCCTGCCATGGTAACATCTAGTCTGATAGGAGTGGGCATTGTATTCTGTGGGTGTGCAATGGTGCATAATGTATTTGTATGGCAACGGGTAAGTAAGATTAAGAACTTCACAGTCTGATCGGAGTGGGCATTGTATTCTGTGCGTGTGCAATGGTGCATAATGTATTTGTATTGCATAATGGTGCATAATGTAACCCGTAAGTAAGATAAGAATTTCTCAGGATTCCTTTATTTCTTTGTTTGTTTTGAGTAAAAAACCGATTAGGTAGTCCAACTGGGTTGTATTTCGTATATTCGTGAGGGTTACTCCAAATGCTGCTGCCATCAGGCAGTAAATATTATATTTGGTAGTGGTAAAGCTATTTTAATTCCTCCATTCGCTGCTACTTACAAATCAGCTACCCACTTTGACCTCACCCAGCCTGGTTGGGGCCAGCATCTTGAAGGCGCGAACCCACATGGTACAACTTCGCTGAACGTTGCTTAACTTCAGAGATCTAACGGGAACTGGTGTATTCAACTTGCCATAGAATCTATGTACCCTGAAGTGTAAAATGTCAGATTTTAAGTCAGGGTTTTGTTCTACATAGGAAATTGGCAGAATTTTTGTTTAATTTAACAAAAAATATCTAGTCAAACACAGAGCCAATTAGAAAAAAAAAAAAAAAAAAAAANAAAAAAAAAAAAAAAAAAAAAAAAAAAAAAAAAAAAAAAAAAAATGATTTCACCTTGTAAGTTGTCTTTCATTTCAGGAAAAAACTCGAGCTGTGCGAGCAAGGCTAGCTCTATCGCAACAAAAACCCGCTGCAGAACTTTCAACTCTAGTTTGAACAAAAAAATCGAGCTGTGCGATCAAGGCTAGCTCTATTGCAACAAAAACCCGCTGCAGAACTTTCAATTCTAGTTTGAACACAAAACTCGAGCAGTGCGAGCAAGGCTAGCTCTGTCGCAACAAAAACCGGCTGCAGAAATTTCAACTCTAGTTTGAACACAAAACGTTACGCTTTTTTTTTTTTTTTTGGTGTTGTTGCCAACATTTTTTTGACTACTTTTTCGCCTTTCGACATTCAATGCGTATATATTTATAATCGTTAATAATGTTTTTGAGTTTGCAAACACTGCCAAATGAGATTCCTAGAATCTGCTGAATTTTGAATTATTTTTTATGGCTTGGTCTGAATTGGGCGTGAATGTTGTTCGAAATGCTAAAAACAACAGTAGGATATAACTTTACGAAGATAAATTTACAGACAATTGGTTCCACCGAACCAAGTCCACTCGGCAAGTACTCTGACAAAACATTGCCTACAAACATTTTTTTTTTGAAGGATTATTTTAAATGTATTAATTTTCGACTTCTGACTTTTTCAAAATGGATATGCATTTTTTTGAAATTATACTTCTTTAGGCGCGTTATGAAAAAATGATGAGAGTTAAATTTAAATATTGTATTTTCTCATTCTATAGAAATACATAGAACATTGTGGCTCAGTGGCTAGGCGACTGTTTCGTAGTTGGTAGTTTCTGAGCTCACTCCCGGGGGGGTAGTATGTTTTTTGAAATATTAAATTTATTTTTAAATTGAAGTATAACTTCTCACGCGCGTACATAAGAGCAAGCACCCATTTTTTATTTCTATTTTGAAAAAGGCAGAAGACTAAATTTAAAACAATCTTTCAAACACTTTATAAAGTCAATAAAGACATTAAAACAAAACATATTATCTATAAAAAAAATCCCTACATGTGGTTGTAAAGATAACATCGTTCTGTTTGTTGATTCCATCTGTGTTGCACTCCAAATGATACTTGGATTTGGCATTGAATTATATCTTCAGTAGACAAACAATACAAAACTATTGCCCAAAATTCAGATCACCATTGATTTGAATACAAATCTATTCTATATTGAGCCTTTTGCAAATTTGATGACCCTCCTTTGTCTGAAAACAGCTCGAATGGCGTCGAAAACGTTAACATCAACTTGTGAAGACTCCTGGGTATTATTAAGGGTTACATATTTTCCTTGAAAGAATGAATAAAAATGGATTATTTTTTCTAGCGAATTATGGTCGTAAAAACGTTTCTTAATCTCTCTGGTTTTCGAGAAAAGTTCAAATTGAAAGGTCGTATATTTTTAATCGAAGGTTATTAACCCTACCATCCAACAGTCCTTTAACTTTTGTCCCGCTACAGTTTTCTTCATTATTACACTCTCGAAATACGAACTGTATATTTATATACAGATTACGTTTTTACAACCAAATCACGCATTTTTTTTTTTATATAGAAATGGAATCTTTAATAATTACTCAAATGAGTCATAGCCTACATCACGATGTAGACATTTAAAAGAGAACATTGCTAAACGTGTTTTCTTATTGAACTTATTCCTCTTAATTTTTCCACTTCTTTTTCTCTTTGCTTTTTCTTAAGACAAAGAGAAACAAGACCTCCACCACTTTTAAATTCAAAATTTTCATTTTTTTTTTTTAAACCCACCCAAAACTCTTCTCCAAGATTTAAAATAAGTTAAATCTTAGGGAAGAGAGAAATTTTCTGTTCCTCTAGAATTGAATCTTAGAGAAGAGAGAATTTTTCGTTTCCTCTAGAATTGGATTTGACCTTGAAAATGTTTAAATATTTTTTTAAGTGAAATTCCTCTCTTTTTCCTCAGAAGTTGATTTTCCCCCATTTTTGGAATAAGTTAAATAAAAAAGCATGCCTACTGTTGCTATGTCACGGCAACAGTGTATTTTATTAAATTGTGAAACATGCCGTCCATTTTATTCTTGCCGTATTTTCTGTCAGATTTTTATTATTTTTATTCTTCTCTTTGTCATGAATAAATCGTATTAAAATATNAATTTGAAGTCTCTGGCTCTTACCATTCTGTTTTTAAAGACAGTATTAATGAAAACCGCTAAACAGCAGTAAAAACCGCCAGCGGTATATTTGATTGCACCCAAATGTTTTGAACCTTACTGAGACCCCAAATATGACATAGGTACATACCAAATTTCAAGTCTCTAGCTCTTACCATTCTCTTTTTAGAGAGGATTAGTGAAAACCCCTAAAAAGCTGCAAAAACCGCAAAGGGTGTATTCGATTGCACCCAAAAGTTTCGGGGAACAACTAGATCCCAGATGGGACCACCTATAGGTATACCAAATTTTATAGTTTCGGGGCACAATTAGATCCCAGATGGGAGCACCTATATACCAAATTTCATCCTAAGTGGCAAAAGTGCCCATCACGGCGTACGGCGGACAAACGGATTTTTTTTTCTTTCGATTTTTGGATTCTACGTACCTAGAAATGTAAAATATNATACAATATGGCGTACATTTTGTGTTTTCCAAAATTTTTTTACTTTTTTCTTCACTAAAGGCAATTGACTTCGAGCCCAAACAAAAAGATAGTCTGAGAAAAATGAAAAAATATATTAAAGCAAACTGACGTCGCAATTTATGAACAAAAAAACACCTCAGTGCAGTATGTTTGATGTTTTTAGATTCTAATGTTGGTCAGTAAAACTTACTCACCATTTCTCCTTTGTAGGTCTTCAGTTTTAGGCAGCGTCTATGCACGTTGTATACACCAGTTCCCGTTAGATCACTGAAGTTAAGCAACGCTCAGCGAGGTTGTGTTATGTTAGTGTCCACGTGGGCTTGCGCCCTCGTAATGCTGTTTTTTTTCTTGCCCAAACCAGATTGGGTGAGGTCAATGTTGGTTTGCAATTTTCCAGCGAATGGAGTGTAAAACCCCCGTCTCGAATGAACATTAGATGTTAAAGAGACAGTAAGCAAAATGAAAAAAATAAAAAGTTGTTAAGACGCAAAATAATATTTTCATCTTTTTCAGTAATTCCCTCTTTTTTATTACAATCTCCTGCAAAGCTTGCCCTATACTTATTTTCGTCCTGACGCCTTCTGTATTCCTATTGTATTATTTTTATCAATTGCCATTTTATTTTATTTTTATATATCTTGTATCTCTTTTACTTTCCTTATCCTATAAAAAGGAAAGCATTGTAATCGGCTGAAATTTTCGATGTCGAGTTTTCAATGCCAAAACACGTTTTGAGTGTGTCTGTCTGTAAACAAAATATCTCAAGAACGGTAAGTGCTAGAGACTTGAAATTTTATATATATTTCAAGTTAATGCCTTGAACGAACCACTAAGTTTTTGGTTGAAATCGATTTTACTTTTTCCCGCTTTCTAGCGGTTTTAATTATTCCCGCTTTAAAGGAGACAATAAGAGCTAGCTTCAAATTTGGTGCCAATTCATTTTAATTTTGTGCATTGAGAAATCAAATCAATGGCTACAGTTTGATATGCCGTTGGCAGTTTTCGGCTAGAGCTTAAAATTTGGTGCCTCTATATCAATTTTATGCTAGGAATGCAAAATGACAGTATTGGTTTCAATCGGTTGTCACGAGTCTCGAATTTTAATTAAAGTGGAATATACAGTTGGTGATTTTGGCGGTTTTCAAGAGTCCTGCCGGGGAAGAGAGCAGTAGGTGGCGCCAGAGACTTCAAATTTGGTCTGTATGTAAATTATATACATAGAACACGACAAATCCTAGTGAGATTTTGGCTCCGGGGATCAAAAATTGTTTTGGCATTGAAAACTCGACATCGAAAATTTCGGCACATTATTATACTTTCTTCTTCTTTTATAGATAAGGAAATTCGTCTGATGTTCAGACCAGATTTTTTTTGTTTAGGTTAGAAAATTTATCCTCAACGCACGGCGTATACAGAGCGGGAGTGTCAAACGATTTATATAGTGGGGGGGGGGGTGAAAACCAATAGAAGAAGTAACAATATGTGTTTAAGCCTTAATATGGGGTCACCTGATTTTGTAGATGGTTAAAAAAACGGCAAAATGCAGTATTGGTGAGAGGTCCAAAAATCGAATATAATTGCACTTAGCGTTGGCCATTTATTCGGAATGTAAATCCTATTTGAGGTACCCCCNTTTTTTTTTTTTTTTTTTTTTTTTTTTTTTTTTTTTTTTTTTTTTTTTTTTTTTGTGATGATTACCAAAAGACAACACCAAATGTTCTATGTAGATTTCTTATAAAATCATAATAGCCAATGTTTACATCAGTAAAGTAAAATGAGCTTTATGATAGATTGGCAGAGCTACCGAAGAAAAAAGAAGTTTTACTCCCCCATCTTATAGTCCATCCAAGTCAATTTGATAGCAATGAGTCATCCAAAAAAGTGTTCAGCGAACCAGCGGTTTGGCTTTTAAAGCTCTGCATATGATTCCGTACGTACGTCATACGTGGAAGGTCGGTCATATCGGTTTTTTGGACCCCATGGCTCCAAATATTTACAAACTTTGAAAATTGCCTAAAACAGTGAAAATATGGCCTAAAAGCAATAGGAAATGATATCACCTGCGTATTTTATTGGATATTTTTTGGTATTGTATAGAAATTTCGGTTTTTGAGCCCTGGTAGGTACCCACAAATGTAAAAATATAAAAGTTGTGTCTTTTTGATAAAATTTGGTACCTTGAGTCACCTGAGAATATATATTTTTTTTTTTTTTTTTCATCTTTTCATATTATCTTAATATATAAATCAAAAATTTGTGTGTACCTTTGTTCTCATACCATAGCCCAAACGGTAGCAGATAACGAAAAATTGATGGGAATGGACCCCTCCAAAATCATGGGCTACGACCCTAGGAAAATTATCAGAATTCTAAAGGTTAAGTCGTTTTCGAGTTACGGCCAAATTTCTAATTTATTCATCAAAATCGGAAAGTCACGGTCCGATATCTTAAATTTTGTCGCGACAAAATATCAACTCAAAACGAGAAAGTTTTAGGTGGCTGTTTTTTCCTTATTTTAGGACATTTTCTACAAACGTAGGGCCAGCTATTCCAGAGTTACAAGTTCAAAACCCAGAACGGTTAAAATAAAATTTAGAAAATACTAAAAAGTCAGAAAGGTTGCAATATACAGGGAGGACACAAACCAATACCCCCCCCCCACCGAATTTCCATTGTCCTTGAAAAAAAAACAATATAAGAATAGTAGCGAAGCACAGGCGAAACAGCTAGTATTAGATAAAGGAAGAGAAATTGTACGGTTTTCCGTACCATTAATTTAATACAAACAAAGGATATCAAAATATAAACGAATAAATAATAATATCCTTGACTTATTACGGTCTTATTAGAAATTGTACGGTTTTCCGTACCATTTATTTAATACAAACAAACGAAATCAAAATATTATCTAGGTATTCTAATTCTTTTTTACTATTTTTCAGGTAACCGTACACAATAAAACAATAATAATAATAATCCTTGACTTATTACGGTCTTATTAGAAACTGTACGGTTTTCCGTACCATTTATTTAATACAAACAAACGAATTCAAAATATAAACGAATAAATAATAATATATTTGACTTATTGCGGTCTTATTATTTAATCTATAACACATTCTCGACCATTTCCATCATTTGACCAGGCTGCTTTGGATATCTTGGAGTTTCACCCACTGGCTAATCACGAACATAAAAATTACGCATTTACAAAATAATCAAGCAAAACGGTCGTTTTGCGAACGCCAAGAAAAAAACGAGCGTGCTATATTAACATAATATGTACTAAAAACAGCTACCTACTCCAAAATTCAACCTTTGCATATTAGAGCTCCTTTCCTCTTAGAAGAGAGAGTTTATCCAAAATAGACCTTTACCTTAATGATAAATTGATGTTAGCAATTCTCAAATTTTTAATCTTTCATTTTGGGTTGATGACTCATTCAGGGTGTCTACCAGACTAGAAATCCTGGAATACCTGGAATTGTCATAAGAACGCCAAAAGTCAGGGAATACTTCAAATTGACTTTTTTTTTTATCTCAATGGCCAATTTTACCCGTGAACATGTTTTTCCTGAAAAATTTCGCATGCGGCGCTTATTATCGTTTTCCTCTAAAATTTTGGTATACATGTTTAGGGTATGAAGACCCTGGGCCTCAATATTGTGTTTTTTGAAGTCAGATGGGAGGGTCAAAATCTTGAAAAGGTACACTGGAAAATCTGGAAAGTCAGAGAATTTCACTTTGACGATTTGGTAGATACCCTGTCATTGCTATCACATTGACTTGAATAGACTATAATTTTGTAATCTGTACGATACAAAAGTGTGGGTTGATGACTCATTGCTATCACATTGACGTGGATAGACTATAATTTTGTAATCTGTACGATACAAAAGTGTGGGTTGATGACTCATTGCTATCACATTGACTTGGATAGACTATAATTTTGTAATCTGTACGATACAAAAGTGTGGGTTGATGACTCATTGCTATTACATCGACTTGGATAGACTATACTTTTGTAATCTGTACGATACAAAAGTATGGGTTGATGACTCATTGCTATCACATTGACTTGGATAGACTATAATTTTGTAATCTGTACTATACAAAAGTGTGGGTTGATGACTCATTGCTATCACATTGACTTGGATAGACTATAATTTTGTAATCTGTACGATACAAAAGTATGCTGTCTCGCGTTAGACCACCTCGTAACCACTCTCAGATTGGCGAAGGATGATGATTTTCACTTTACCAAGAACCGCCTTTGATTTGTTGTGATTGGCTGAAAGCTAAATTAATCGAATTTATTACAAGAAATGAAAATGATAAAAAAAAACACTTGACTTTATGTTCTACAATTTTCATTTAATCCTCCTTCATGAAGTTTACCTATTAATATTTTCATTTCTTGTATTTAATAGTTCTACCAAGGTGTCCCAAAGGTTTTCTTTCTTTATTTTTGAATTTATTATTTTCCAATCGATTTTCAATGTTGTATTTATAGATTAAAACAAAGCACTCTTTTATTTTATTTTTATAGAAATCAATTTAAATTGTTTTTATTTGAAGTCTAAGACAAGAGACATGCTGAGTCAAATAAATGGGTAAGGAATTAAAATTGGCCTTAGGGATCTTGAGTAGATC
>CM022881.1:21053165-21063912 GCA_012654025.1 Pachypsylla venusta | reverse complement strand
TCAAAGCATACCAAACAGAATGAAAAGATGTCAGCCTTGCTCAAAGCATACCAAACAGAATGAAAAGAATGTCAGCCTTGTTCAAGTTATACCAAACAGAATGAAAAGGATATCAGCCTTGCTCAAAGCATACCAAACAGAATGAAAGGGTGTCAGCCTTGCTAAAGCATACCAAACAGAATGAAAAGTATGTTGAATTTCAAAACCGTAGCGAAGCACGGGAAAACAGTCAACAACGTAGACAAAACAACCATTGAATACCGCAACCCCCGTAAAACTAATTGGGAGAAATATAGAGAAAATCTCACAACGGAAATCAGTCACATGATGACGGATGTGAGTAATACTCTAGATATTGAACTTGTTTCTGATAGCTTACGGGAGGCAATACAAACCTCCTACCATGCAAGCTGCCCCTTGGTTAAGGGAGTCACAAAAAAAGTCAGATGGTGGACTAAAGAACTCGCCCGACTTAGGAAAGAAACAAGAAAACTGTTTAATAAAGCAAAATATACTGGAAATTATCAATTATTATCAATCACTTACCAAGTACAACAAAGAGGTTCGAAAAGCCATAAGGATGGATTGGAGGAACTACTGTCAGGAGGTTGAAAACACCTCTGAAGTTGCAAGACTCCAAAAAATCATGGCCAAAGAACCACTAAATCCTTTGGGTACGTTAAAAAAACCCGATGGAAGTTATACTGAGTCGGGGAGTGAAACTGTGGAGGTCTTACTCCGCACTCACTTCCCCGATTCACAAAAAACTAACACTGTTGACAGGGAACACCGGAGATTCCTCCTAGAGGGCCCTCTGAGGACGACTGGAGAACTGCCAATAGAGTAGTGACACAAAACAGGATTAATTGGGCCATTGACTCATTCAAACCATACAAATCGTCTGGGCCGGAAATCCATGTTTGGCGAAACAACGAGCGCTATTGTCACTAGAGGATGCCCCAGGGTGGTGTGCTTTCGCCGTTACTTTGGGATCTCGTGGTGAATGAGCTGTTGATAAGGTTAAACAAACTAGGATACTACACCCAGGGATATGCTGATGACGTAGTCATTCTCATTAGGGGAAAGTATCTAAACACGGTGTCGGATGTGATGCAGTCGGCTCTGAAAATGGTGGAACAATGGTGTGGCGAGGTGAACCTTAGGGTCAACCCAACGAAAACTACCCTTGTTCCATTTACCCTAAAAAGAAAATTGGAGGGTTTAAAACCGCCAACCTTCGTTGGGGAGATTCTAGTAATGGAGGGTGAAGTAAAATATCTGGGCGTTACCTTGGACTCCAAGCTAACCTGGAACCCTCACCTCTCTAAAACTATTGACAAATGCAAACGGGCTTTTATGATAACCCGAAGAACATTTGGAAAAAGCTGGGGTCTCAAGCCGCACATAATGGCCTGGCTATACTGTGCGGTGATAAGACCCATGGTTATGTATGGGGGCTTAGTGTGGTGGCCTAAGGTGGAGCAGGTACAGGCCCAGAAGAACCTTGAGGGACTCCAGCGGCTTGCCCGCTTGTGCATCACCAGTACAATGAAAACCACATCAACTGCAGCAATGGAAACCATGCTAAGCCTTCCGCCCCTGGATATCTATGTCAGGGGCGAGGCAAGAATGGGCGCATATAGGTTGCAGAAAAATGATATTTGGAAAACCCAGGACCATGGGCATGCCAAAATAACAAAATTAGTACACAATCCCATACTAGTGATGGGCAGTGACTATATGATCAGCAAAACCTCCTTTGACAAAACCATCAAAACTGGTACTAACAAACCGGAACTAGATTGGGTAGAAAGGGAGAAAAAAACTGATCTCGGGGGGCTGTCTAGTGTGCTACACTGACGGCTCCAAAACAAAAGAAGGATCCGGCGCTGGAGTACACTGTGTAAACCCCAAGGTAGATATAAGCATACCGCTGGGGAAACACGCTAGTGTGTACCAGACCGAAATACAAGCTATAGTTGTTTGTGCACGAGAAAACTTATAGAGGGGCTACACACGTAGAGAAATCTTTATTTTTTCTGATAGTCAAGCAGCTATAAAGGCTATTGGTAGCTTCCAGAGTAGATCAAAACTAACCTGGGAGTGTCTGCAAACCCTAACAGAACTGGGCAGTCTCAACAGTGTATATCTGGAGTGGGTACCAGGACATAAGGGGATTGCAGGAAACGAACACGCTGACCTGCTGGCAAAGGAGTCCGAAACCCCCTTCATTGGTCCGGAACCGGCAATAGGTATCAGCAAAACTGAAGCACGCAGTTCGGTGAGACAATGGATGAGGGAGAGTCATGAGATTCACTGGACTAAAACTTCAGGACAACGACACAGCAAACAAATGATGGCCAAACCATCAAAATCTCTAACTGCTGATCTCCTTCGCTTAAGTCAGAAACAAATGAGACTTGTCACTGGACTAATAACGGGACATTGTGGTCTCAGAAAACACCTACACAATATGGGAATCTTTAGGGAAAACCCATTGTGTACACTATGTGGGGAGGAAGAGGAAACAGCCTCTCATGTGATCTTTGATTGCAATGCCCTGCTCAATTGGAGAGTGAGTATCATCGGGTCACTAAACCCCAGAGAGGAACTCGTCCAAAACAATCTGGTAAGAAGGCTGCTCAAACTCACTGGCAGTTGAATCTTAACTAGAGAAATAAGCTTAACCCAATACACAAAAAGCCCATGAGGCTGAGGTGTAGGGATCCCAAACCTAAGGGGTTAAAGCTTAATGAA
Source organism: Pachypsylla venusta (assembly GCA_012654025.1). Classification (NCBI taxonomy): domain Eukaryota; kingdom Metazoa; phylum Arthropoda; class Insecta; order Hemiptera; family Aphalaridae; genus Pachypsylla; species Pachypsylla venusta. Next base: position 21,061,155 of record CM022881.1, on the reverse strand, counting down.
ATGACGGGAAAACAGCTAGTCAATAAATAAAAATAAAATACTTCTGTACGCGCGTTAGAAGTTATACTTCTTTTTAAAAATAAATTGAATAATAATATTTCAAAAATATTTACTACTTCCACTCGGGAGTGAACTCAGAACCTACGAACTCTAAAACAAAGGCCTTGCCCCTGAGCTAGGCTGTTGTGTGTCTATAGAAGGAGAAAATACAATATTAAAATTTCACTCTCATAATTTTTTTTCATAACTAACTCCATCTTCATATTTTTTTATAACTAATTTCATCTGTGTTACACTGATGCGGTGATAATATTTTGTTACTGGTGCGCGCGCATCTTTAAATTTCATTCTCATCATTTTTTTCATAACGCGCCTAAAGAAGTACCTATAACTACAGAAATGTAATGATTTTCCATTCTTGTTTTAGGAATCATTAAGTGTCTGGTGAAGAATGACACGAGGTATGTTCTCCTGGATCCAGCAAATTGGTATCCACCAATAGTAGTGAGGGAAACTGACACCGAATTCACTGAACAATCTCCTCAAGCCGGTAAATGAAAATCTTTATAATAATTAAACTGGTTTTATTTACAGAAGTAGATATTTTTACTTTTTACTTTCTCTTCCTCTAGAAGAAAAGTATTGTATTAGTGCAGAAAATTTTGACGGGAACTCAAAACCCAAAATAAACATCAAATATATCATTTTCTATTGCTTTTGGGCCATATTTTCACTAATTCGGGTCATTTTTGAAGTTTGGAAATATTTGGAGCCATGGGGTCCAAAAACCGATATTTCTAACGTACTGCGTTCTACGTACTACGTACACCGTACGTACGGAATCGTGTGCAGGGCTCCAAACTACTAGTCCGATTTTTATGAAATTTGGTACAGGTTATCTTTGGGCAAAAAGCCCCGACCAATATTTTTCTGTTTCTCGATATCACCCCAGGGGCGGTCCTAGCCCCCCGAACAAGTTTTTTGGGTCCGAATCTCTAAAATCCATACCACATAACCAATTTTGATGAAATTTAAAATCAGTAATTATGGAATCATTTTATCTAAAATAAATGGTGGGTGTATCCCTGTCAGGGGCGAAACAAGGTCCGCCAGGAGCGAAACAATGGAAATTCCTTTTAAAATAAAAAAGATCAGTAATTTCACATGATTTTTTTTTTAAAAAAAAAATAATGTCTAGAGCCGACAGGGATCATTCAAAGTATTGGAAATTTTATTTAACACAATTTTTAAACTTTTATTCAGAGTTCACCCCATCGGTTTAGGACCAAGGACGTCGCATATGGACCAAATCTCTAAAATCCAAACCACACATCCAATTATGATGAAATTTAAAATGGGTAGCTAAATAGGGTATTGGTTTATTTATATATAAAAAAATGGTCCCATGTGGGTACGTTTTTTGACAGGGGCATCGCCAGTGCCACAAATGAAAAAAACATAAATTTTGTCTTATCTTGATAAAATTTGGTATGCACCGTTGCCCAAGTACTATAATTGACATCTTTTGGTATTTTGTAGTAATTTTGGTTATGGGGCCCCGGTAGGGGCCCACAAATGAAAAAAAAAAACAAAATTCCTCCGATTTTGATAAAATTTGGTATGCGTAGCCACCAAAGTATTATATTTGATAATTTTTGGTGTTTTGCAAATTTTTTGCATTTGGGGCCCCGGATGGGCCCCAAATATGAAACAAACAATAATTTTGTCTGATTTTGATAAAATTTGGTATGCAAACGTAGCCCAAGTACTATAATTGACATCTTTTGATATTTTGTAGTAATTTTGGTTTTGGGGCCCGGGCAGGGGCCCACAAATGAAAAAAACATAACATTCGTCCGATTGATATAATTTGGTATGCACAGCCACCAAAGTATTATATTTGACAATTTTTGGTGTTTTTAAAATTTTTTGCATTTGGGGCCACGGCCGGGCCCCAAATATGAAAAAAACATAAATTTTGCCTGATTTTGATAAAATTTGGTATGCAAAGGTTGCCCAAGTACTATAATTGACATCTTTTGATATTTTGTAGTAATTTTGGTTTTGAGGCCCGGGCAGGGGCCCACAAATGAAAGAAACATAACATTCGTTCGATTGATCAAATTTGGTATGCACAGCCACCAAAAATACTTTGCTCCATTATTCCGTTAAATTTTTTGCATTTGGGGCCCCGGCCGGGCGCCAAAAAATTTTGTCTGATTTTGATAAAATTTGGTATTATTATTTTTCATTATTATTTTTCAAAATAATACTGTCACTAAAGAGCAAAGTCCGCAGCCGAAGGCTACAATATCTTTCAAAATAATACTGTCACTAAAGAGCAAAGTCCCCAGCCGGAGTCTGCAAAATCTTTTTAAAATAATACCATCACTAAAGAGCAAAGTTCGCAGCCGAAGACTGAAAAATCTTTTTAAAATATTATTATCACTAAAGAGCAAAGACCACAGCCGAAGGCTGCAATATCTTTCAAAATAATACTGTCACTAAAGAGCAAAGTCCGCAGCCGAAGTCTGCAAAATCTTTCAGAATAATACTTTCACTAAAGAGCAAAGTCCGCAGCCGAAGGCTGCAAAATCTTTCAAAATAATATTATCACTAAAGAGCAAAGTCCGCAGACGAAGGATGCAAAATCGTTTAAAATAATACTATCACTAAAGAGCGAAGTCCGCAAAATCTTTCAAAATAATACTGTCAGTAAAGAGCAAATTTCGCAGCCGAAGGCTGCAAAATCTTTTTGAAATAATACTATCACTAAAAGCAAAGTCCACAGCCGAAGGCTGCAAAATCTTTCAAAATAATATTATTACTAAAGAGCAAAGTTCGCAGCCGAAGGTTGCAAAATCTTTTTAAAATTATGGTCAACATCAACAGAAAATAGAAATATAACAATAATGTCACTAAAAGACTTAAAACTTTAGAAGAACAACATCTGCATTCTGTGGTAGTCGGATGGAGTAAGGAAGGAAGTCTAGTACGGTTTTCCGTACCATTTATTTTATTATTATTATTTTGGCTTAACGTCTCTTTAACCTCTATTTGCATGCGCGGATATAGGTGATGGTACGGGGGGCAGGTGCCCCCTCCAGTTTTTTTAAGCGGGCGGTGTTTCTCAAATTTCATTAAACGTAAATTAAAAAAAAAAAAAAAAATCAAATGAATGGTGATCCGCGGTATCTTTTATCCTATTGAGAGGAGGGGGAAGGGGGCACGGGCCCTAAATAATTCCCAATCCTGAGACTAAATATAAATACGTAAATAAAAAATCGTCAAAAATTCTGTCATCCATCATGGCACTTTTTTTCGTCATCACGATATAAAATCCATTATCACCCTTAATATTTGTGGTAAGCTCTACATCAGATTTTAACAAATTAGGTATCGTACCTCGATAAACATTGCATTAAAAAGTACTGCCCAGGACTCGAACGCCCGGTCTCTAGATTACGAGTCCCTCCTTTTCCCCTCCAATTTTTCTATTAGGTATATTGTGCGATTGTGCACCCCCAAAATAAGACGACTATATCCGCGCATGTCTATTGGTAATTCAAGACGTGGGTTTCACCCTCCATTCGATGAGAACTTGCAAACAAGCTACGCACATTGACCTCACCCAGCCTGGGTTGGACCGTAAAAATAGCCAGCATCACGAGGGTGCGAACCCCACGTGGACACCTACATGGAACAACCTCGCTGGACGTTGCTTAGCTTCAGTGATTGAACGGGCACTGGAGCGTGTATGGCGTATTCAACGCCGTGGACGCTGGCAAAAATGTAAAATGTGTTAGGATTTAAATTGATTTGCTACTCTTAACTTTTTAAATGTAATTTACAAATTTGTCCTCCCCTCGGGACCATGAACAACGTGACAAGCTCGTTTTAGAAAAATAAAGATCTCCCAGTTAAATAAAGTTAATTTAATGCGGAAAACAGGTTCTATTACCATGTCCCGTAGAGAATATAATATAAAATTTTCAAAAAGTTTTCTGGAATTGACAGAAAAAAGTGGATCTTCATACTTCATACCGACAAACTCTGTTTCGTGTTAATATAGTCGGTAGCATTGCTTATCTTGACTGTCTCGAAATATATTGATATTGGTTCGTGTTTTAGACACCCTGTATAGTTTTTAAATATTTCTCCATAATTATTATCAAAGAACACTCTCAAAAAGAATGACAAATCATTTGAGACAGCCAAATGCCACTCCGCATGATCTGTGTCTGTGGTTTGGTTCGTTTTTTAGACACCCTGTATAGCTTTTAAATATTTCTCCATAATTATTATCAAAGAACACTCTGAAAAAGAATGACAAATCGTTTGAGACAGCCAAATGCCGCTCCGCATCATCCGTGTCTGTGGTTTGGTTCGTGTTTTAGACATCCTGTATAGCTTTTAAATATTTCTCTATAATTATTATCAAAGAACACTCTCAAAAAGAATGACAAATCATTTGAGACAGCCAAATGCCACTCCGCATGATCTGTGTCTGTGGCTTGGTTCGTTTTTTAGACACCCTGTATAGCTTTTAAATATTTCTCCATAATTGTTATCAAAGAACACTCTCAAAAAGAATGACAAATCATTTGAGACAGCCAAATGCCACTCCGCATGATCTGTGTCTGCGGTTTGGTTCGTTTTTTAGACACCCTGTATAGCTTTTAAATATTTCTCCATAATTATTATCAAAGAACACTCTCAAAAAGAATGACAAATCGTTTGAGACAGCCAAATGCCACTCCGCATCATCCGAGTCTGTGGTTTGGTTCGTGTTTTGGACACCCTATATAGCAGAGGTTTCCAAACTGGGGGGCGCGCCCCCGAAGGGGGCGTTAAGGCAAGCCAAGGGGCGCGAGACCAGTTGAGTTACCAGGTATGTCCGTGAACAAAAACGGGCGGAGCCATCCGTTTCACCTCGAATTTACGCGCTTCACATAAACTTTAGCATATTGCTCCATTATTCCGTTAAAACGAGAATACCGCACCTTTCTTGATTGCATCGTGCAGTTGCGTAGTAGGTCCTATTTAAAGCGCAAAATAATCGGACGAAGAATCGGAAAAGTTTCAAGATATCGTTCTGAAAATTGATATATGCACCCTTGGTATATGCAGAATATGTAGAAAAAAAATTGGTAAAAATCGGTTGAGTATTTTCGGAGGAGTAGGGTAACAAAAGTTTGCAGTTTGTAGGGAGTATAGCCAGAATGGAAAGAGGTAGAACTTGAAATTTGGTGCTTATTCATATCAATTTCATACAAGAAATTGATGAATACAACTTAGGTAGAAGTGTAAAATATTGTTTGCCGCTAATTAGCGGTCGGGTCCGTAGGATTTGTGGTTGAACGCTAATTAGCGGTCGTGTCCGTAGGATTAATGTTATTTTAAATTCATGGTGGTGAAAGGATTGGCAGGGTTGCAAGTTGATACCCCCTAGATGCCCAGAAATGGGCTTCCTTCTTGTTGGAACTTGTCGCCAAATTTTTTAGTGAGAGAATTTTTTAGTAAGATAGTGATAGTGAAAGTTTTAGTAAATTTTTTAGTGGTTTTCAAAGTTTTCGCCTTGAGAAGTCTATTTTCAATCTTACGACTTATGGTTGGTTCTAGAGGCACAACCCTTAAAACAGACAGTCTGAATTAAAATACATATATACCTACAGGGTATCCACAAAAACTCAACCCAACCCCCGTATCTCGAAAATGGCTGAAAATATAAAAAAAAACGCAAAAACACGTATCCCTTAGATTTAAGGGGGATTAGTTTTAAACTAAAAAAAATTGGCCTCGTCCAGCCGTTTAGGCTGACACCGGATGGATTCAAAATCTTAAATGAAGAAGACACCTTGTTTTAAAGGTCTTGTTAATACGAGTTCATTACAGAAAACCGGAGCTCTCTAGGATCTACCGTTCACGAATTACAGGGTGGAGCATGTGAAAATGCACACTTTGCGGCCGCACCAAAATGGTAAGTAAAAATGCATAGAAATAACTTTCTATGGTTCCAAATAAGTAATTTTGTAAAAAATAATGTTCCAACAATATGGTTGAACCTTCTTAGAACAAAGTTTTCAAAACAGCTGGATATTTAGGAGATGTCCTCGTGAATGGTGTCCCCGCTCACCGGACTTGGATCCAGGTGACTATTTTTTATGGGGGTATTTATATTCGGTTGTTTACCGAACCCCACCTGCTCTCCCGAAGATCTCAAAGACCGTATCAAGAAGGCCTGTGTGGACATCATCCCTGATACATTTGAAAAAGTGGGGTGTGAGTTCGAGGCCCGCCTATACCATTGTATGGGGGCCAACGGGCAGCGCTTTGATCAGCTTACCTACCATTTAGGTGCGGCCCCAAAGGGTCCATTTTCACATGTTCCACCCTGTAATTTGCGAACGGTGGATCCTAGAGAGCTCCGGTTTCCTGTATTGAACTTTAAGATTTTGAATCCAGCCAGTGCCCAGCCTGAACGGCTGGACGAGGCCAAAAGTTTTGTAGTCTAAAATTAATCCCCCTTAAATCTAAGGGATATGTGTTTTTGCGTTTTTTTTATATTTCAGCCATTCTCGAGATACATAACTATCATGTATCATAATACATATAATGTATCTACACTAATACATATATTGCTAATGTAATATCTCCAGGAAAAGGTCTAGTATAGGTACCTATTTTTCACGAGACTAGAAATTTCTCGTGTTTTTAAGAGACGAGACTTTTTGGTTTCGAGACGAGACAAGGATTTTGTATCGTCTCGTGAAAAAAACACGAGACGAGACAAGGCCTAGTCTCGTCTCGTCTCGCGTCTATCACTATGTACATATATCATAATAATAATAATTTTATTTATTTTTCATTTTTTCTTACATACGCAAAGGTACTTTTTCTAATCATTTTTTTCTAAGTATTGATCCCTCTTCTTGTTACAGATTCCTTCCAATTTAGAATGTTACCTCATACAGATAATGAAGGCAGAAGTCTGCCCCCATACATGATTCATGCTCAGAAACAATTTAATCAACACGTCCTTTACTACGTAGGAAGACCTTATTGTTCGGCTATGAAATGTACATCAAAAAAAGAACTCTTTTTAACGACTCGTATGATCGCTATGCGACAATTACCGGCAACAATTCTGCTTTCAATTAGTTTCGATCTACTTTCAGGGCAAGAAGTACCAACTTTTCAAATGCTAAGTCAACCTCAAAGAATAAATGAAACATTTGAGTTCGGGTCATTGCGAAATCCCCAAACGGTATGTTATGAAAAAAAAAACATTTGTCCGTCCCCTCATGTTTGGTGTCACGAAATTATAAAGAGGACACACCGCCAAAGGGTGAAATTCAGGGCTGGAGTAATAATAGTAGCACTTGTAGCACATGCTACGGGCCCCGCGCTCTGACAATTTACACTAGATATTTCGAAATTTCTGGGTTGACAATTGAATAAACATATCATTTTGACAAGGCCCCCCAACACTTCAATGTAGTAAAATCTAATTTAGGAAAATAAAAGTGGGTACCTACTACCTAGGAACTTAATAAAGAAACAAGTATTGCAACATAAGCAAATTGGTGAGTGTAGGTACACTAGGTACCCTCTTACTATCCTTTTATCCCTTTGAAGTTTATTCTAGGATCGTATACATTTTACCCCCAAAAATACCACTGCGTGCTATAAAAAATCCCCGCCAAGTCATCACCACAAAAAAGACATGAAATCTATTTGCGGCCCCGCTATCCGCTCTTCCGTTCTTCGAAATACCTAATGACTTTAAATTCCGACCCCACCCAAAACGATTTCAAAATTTTAGTCTGATTTCCGCACTCTTTTCACCAACACGCAGTCTTGGTGGGGTACCTCGGTCCGTTTAACCTCTAGGAGATAGGAAACACTCTGTTCCTCTGTTCTACTTTAGCGGTTCATAAATTTGTTACGTTTAATAATAATCAGAGGTACCCCACCAAGACTGCGTGTT
>CM022881.1:21018068-21043715 GCA_012654025.1 Pachypsylla venusta | reverse complement strand
AAAAAAAAAAAAAAAAAAATCACGTTTTTGCGATTAAACAAAAAAGTCACATATCTATGTAAAAAGTGATTCTTTTTTCATGTTCTACAACTCCTATTCCCTTGATACAAACAACATGAATCACCCTGTATAGGAATGAAATTATTAAAATCTTTGTGTGGGTATGAATTATCACTGAATTTTATTGTGAAATTGTTGATTTATATAAAAAATGCTGTAGTTGAAGTATAATTTGACATACATTGTACTCATTACCTACAGCAAATTGATGACATGAGTGTACAAAACACAAGATAACGGCAGATTCGAGTTCTGCGGTGTTTTAATAGCGACCAGTTTTCAACGATTTCATGGACGTTAATTTCGTCAAACCACGAATTGCCGACTGATGAATGTTGGGGGGGGAGGTACCCTCTTNGGGGGGGGGGGGAGAACCACTCGCTACGTCCCTGGGTAAAATAAAGTACCATTGTAAATTAGTGTGGTAGAGCTTGTTTTGGGAAATCCAGAAACCAGTTATACTTCAACAGAATAAAATAATGGCGGTATGAAAAAACCGCAGTGAGAGAAAAAAAAATCCTTAGAAACTTTAAGTAATTCAATTGAATGTCCCTTAAAGTCGGATAGCATTTAAATTTGCTCCTCCCCCCCCCCCCAAAAAAAAACCANAGCTGGACATTGCTTTTTTTTTTAATTTGGCTTAACGTCTCTTTAACATCTATTGGTCATTCAAGACGGGGGTTGTACCCTCCATTCCTTGCAAACCAGCTACCCACATTGAGCTTACCCAGCCTGGGTTGGGCCGCAAAAAAGAGCCAACGATACGTGGTGTTCCCAAGCGGTCACCCATCCAATTACTGACCACGCCCGACGTTGCTTAACTAGATTCATTCGGAATTCAGAATTTGAACTAGTTTTTCCATTGGCCAGATTAAAGTTTTGAATTCTACATTCGGAATTCATAATTTGAACCAACTAGTTTTTTCCATTATTATTTTTTTTTCTTTTTGTGTGCTAAAATATTTTTTCAGGACCATTAAGCTCAAGTAATTTTGGTGTTCTGATGGTGGGTGCTATTGTTTGTATCGATTTGTACTTAAATCCCCCCCCCCAAAAAAAAAAAAAATATCGTATAAAAAAGTCATCAAGAGTTGCAATATTTCACCTACCCCAAATATACTTCTTGTAATTATTTAATAAGAACTGATATAAAAAAGTACGTCAAATGCTATGTAAGATGACATTCCTTACTATGTTCGATTTCTTCAGTTGAAAATTCAACCAATTATCTCGGATTGCAAAACCACGCTCTTAAACGCTCTCCTTGAACTAGGGCCTTGGACCAATGATATTTTTTTTTTTTTTGGGGGGNTGTTTTTTTTTTTTGGGGGGGGGGAGGTGATATAGCTACTCTTGACGCCTTTTTTTACACAAAGTGTTTTTTGGGGGATATCAATAATTTTTGCTTTGGATAAATAGCTATACATTGCATTGGATTAAATAACTTTTGTACTGGTTTTAACTTATTGGTAATACTAAGATAACGGCTGTAACGATAGTTTTCATAATTTCACTGGAATACTGAGTACTTCAAAGGGGGTCTGAAATCATTAATTTTTCCCTGTCTCTTTTCGTTATCGAAAACGGTTTGAAATTTTTTAGTTTTGATGAATCTTCTGTATACGAGGAAAGGATACAATTTCAAGGGGATTTAGGTTGCACTATGCAATATCTCCTTTGTTATTTATGCTAGCGTTTCGATTATTATAAAGCTACAAAAACAATATTTATTTGGCGTGATGTTTTAAAGATTATAGACATTAGGTTCAAGGTTAAGGTATGAAATAAAAATGGTCTTTTATTAGAAAAAAAAAACTAAAATTAAAATTGTAGTTACTTAGAAACAAGAACGGTGCAAACGATGCAATATTAGGAGCTAAAATTAAAATTGTAGTTACTTACAAACAAAAACGGTGCAGACGATGAAATATTAGGAGCTAAAATTAAAATTTCTGTTACTTACAAACAAAAACGGTGCAGACGATGAAATATTAGGGACTAAAAATAAAATTGTAGTTACTTACAAACAAAAACGGTGCAGACGATGAAATATTAGGGTCTAAAAATAAAATTGTAGTTACTTACAAACAAAAACGGTGCAGACGATGAAATATTAGGGTCTAAAATTAAAATTGTAGTTACTTACAAACAAGAACGTTGCAGACGATGAAATATTAGGGTCTAAAAATAAAATTGTAGTTACTTACAAACAAAAACGTTGCAGACGATGAAATATTAGAGTCTAAAAATAAAATTGTAGTTACTTACAAACAAAAACGGTGCAGACGATGAAATATTAGGGACTAAATTTAAAATTGTAGTTACTTACAAACAAAAACGGTGCAGACGATGAAATATTAGGGTCTAAAAATAAAATTGTAGTTACAAACAAAAACGGTGCAGACGATGAAATATTAGGGACTAAAATTAAAATTGTAGTTACTTACAAACAAAAACGGTGCAAACGATGAAATCAATATGGTGTTATCCTAGCATATGCTTCCATCATCACAATCAATATCGTCGTGTGTCCCGTAATATTGAACCTAGTGTCAATAATCAGATATAACTTGAAATCGGTGCCGGTGCAAACGACGATTTTGATAGGAATGATAAGATAGTATCACATCATAGAAATTTTATCAAATTCAATTGTAATTTAAAAATTTTATTCTACCTTGAAACAAAAATTGTTTTTATTTTGAAAGTCTTATATACTATGGGTATTAGGTACACACATCTATACTGAAATGATAAAAAGTCTCTTTTGTTTGTAAGTCAGAACAATTTCCATTCTATCCCTATATTGAACAAAGAGTCTGAAATCGGTTACGGTACATACGAAAATATTTCGGTACAAGCGATAGCACTCACCAGCATACCGAAATTCCACGGTAGATGCGCCAGCTTAATGGACCTCTAGTTTTTCCATTATTACAATTTGTCTTTTTGAGTGTTTATTTTGTTTCTTTTCGGAAAATATAAAATTATTTTCTTCAAAATTTGTTTTCTTTTGAATGGCGGCGAGGTCAAGAACGGTGATTTGTCTCGGTAAAACAACACTTTTTAATTGATAATATCTGTTGAACAAAGGGGACCGAGGCAAAGTTTGTCATGTCGGGTATCATTAGTTCGATACCAATAGTTGATCAGAATGAAGTTTGGCTTGTCTATAGAGACATTGTGGAGATGTTTATGCTAAATTAAAGAATGTCAATAACAAATGACGAAAATGAAATAAGAAACAGTCAAACGACTAAAATGTCGAAAACACCTAAATTAAAAAATGTCAATAGCAAATGACGAAAATGTAATAACAAAATGTCGAACGGCTNTAAAAAAAAAAAAAAAAAAGTCAAAGAATAAAATGTCGGAAACACCTAAATTAAAAAATGTCAGTAACAAATGACGATAATAATAGGTAATAAATAAATGGTACGGAAAACCGTACTACATTTTCTCTTCCTTAATTATTCTGTCAGTCTAATAGTGATATTGAAGTCTATTAGTGATATTATTATTATAATTTTTTCTGCTGCCGTTGACCTTATTTTAAAAAGATTTTGCAGACTTCGGCTGTGGATTTTGTTCTTTAGAGATGGTATTTGGCAGCCTACGGCTGCTGACGTTACTCTTTAGTGATAGTATTATTTTAAAAAGATTTAGCAGCCTCCGGTTGTGGACTTTGCTCCTTTGTGATACTATTACGAGTATTTTGAAAGATTTTGCAGCCTTCGGCTGTGTACTTTGCTGTTTAGTAATAATATTATTTTAAAAAGTTTTGGCAGCCTTCGGCTGCTGACGTTTCTTTTTAATAATATTATGAGTTTAAAAATATTTGGTAGCCTTCAGCTGTGAACATTGCTCAATAGTAATAGTAGATATTATTTTGAAAGATTTTGGAGCCTTCGGCTGTGGACATTGCTCAATAGTGATAGTATTATTTTCAAAGATTTTGCAGCCTTCGGCTGTGGACTGTGTTCTTTAGTGATAGTATTAGTTTAAAAGGATTTGGCAGCATACGGATGCTGACTCCGGAATTGCTGGCCATATGGATAGTATTTTCTATATATTATTCTACCCGATCCCGGTTTGAGGCCACCAGAAAATATCGAACCGTTCAAAACTATCGATAGTATCGATTGTGTTTCATATCTTCTATACTTATAAAACGCAAAGCCCAGTTGGTATACTGACTGACTGATAATCAACGTAGCTCCACGATGGCTAAATGTAGACTTGAAACTTGGCACACAGGTTCCTTTTAGTATGTAGATGCGTAATAAGAAAGGAAAAAAATTAAAGTTCAAGTGGGAGCAAGTACGTTGCTCCCACTTGAACTTTAAATTTTTGAACCAAAAATGACGCTATTTAGCGGGTCTTTTTGCAATTTTTTTTCTGGGCAAACTAAAAGAGATAACGAATAAGACCGACAATAGACCCCCCCAAAATAGTATATAAGGACCCCATAAAAAATATAAAATTTGAAAATTTCCGATTTCTATCCGATATATGGACGGTTTTCATCACAAAAAAATCGGAATATTGAAGTACCACTTCGGGATGAGGGAGAAAGCTGAAATTTGATACAAAGGTGTTCCGAAGTACAAAAAGTCATATCCTGGTCGGTTCAACCAAAAACCCATAGTTAAGAACTATCACTTCGGGATAAGCGAGAGAGCTGTACGAATTTTATACGAAGGTGTTCCGCAGTGCAAAAAATATCCTTGAGTAAAATATTGAATTTTCTAAATAGGAGCCATGTTCACTCTGGGGGTCGGTTCCACCAAAAATATGAATTTGAGTTGCTGAATTTTGTAACCGTAGCGCAGCACGGGAAAACAGCTAGTATACTTAAAAAAGGCAAAGCCCGATTGGTATACTGACTGATTGATAATCAACGTAGCTCCACGATGGCTAAACCTAGAGACTTGAAACTTGGCACACAGATCCCTTTAGTATGTGGGTGGGTAATAAGGAAGGAAACAAATGGTACGGAAAACCGTACTAGACTTTATCTCCCTTATTTCAAATAAATTTGTCAACATTCGGCTGTTGTCTTCACTCTGTATTGAACACTCTGTATTTATTAATTTCATTGGATTTGCAGCATCCGGCTGTTGTCACAGCTCGTTAATGAAGTATTAATTTCATTGGATTTGCAGCCTTCGGTTGTTGGCACAGCTCCTTAGTAAAATATTAATTAAATTAGATTTAACAGCCTTCGGTTGTCGTCACAGCTCTTTAGTAAAATATTAATTAAATTAGATTTGACAGTCTTCGGCTGTTGTCACAGCTACTTAATAAAATATTAATTTAATTACATTTGGCAGCCTTCGATTTTTGTCACAGCTCTTTAGGAAGTATTAATTTCATTGGACTTGACAGCCTTCGGCTGCTGTCACAGCTCTTTAGAGAAAAAATAATTTCATTGTATTTGCAGCCTCCGGCTACAGCTCTTTAGTGGAGTATTCATATCATAGGATTTGCAGCCTTCGGCTGTTGTCACAGCTTTATAGTGAAGTATTAATTTCATTGAATTTGTAGCCTTCGGCTGTTGTCACTGCTCTTCAGTGAAATATTAATTTCATTATATTTACAGCCTTCGACTGTTGTCACAGCTCTTTAATAAAGTATTAATTTCATTGGATTTGCAGCCTTCGGTTGTTGTCAGAGGTCCTTAGCAAAATATTAATTAAATTAAATTTAACAGCCTTCGGCTGTTGGACAGCTCTTTAGTAAAATATTAATTAAATTAGATTTGACAACCTTCGGCTGTTGTCACAGCTACATAATAAAATATTAATTTAATTACATTTGGCAGCCTTCGATTGTTGTCACAGCTCTTTAGGAAGTATTATTTTCATTGGATTTGGCAGCCTTCGGCTGTTGTCACAGCTCTTTAGTGAAATATTAATTTCATTGGATTTGCAGCCTTCGGCTGTCGTCATAGCTCTTTAGTAAAATATTAATTAAATTATATTTGACAGCCATCGGCTGTTCTCAAAGCTCCTTAATAAAATATTAATTTAATTACATTTGGCAGCCTTCGATTGTTGTCACAGCTCTTTAGGAAGTATTAATTTCATTGGATTTGGCAGCCTTCGGCTGTTGTCACAGCTTTTTAGTGAAGTATTAATTTCATTAGATTTGCAGCCTTCGGCTGTTGTCACAGCTCTTTAGTGAGGTATTAATTTCATTGGGTTTGCAGCCTTCGGCTGTTGTCACAGCTATTCGTGCTAAAAAAAATTGAATAAGATTAGGCAGTCTTCGGCTGTTGTTGCAGCTCTTTGGTGGAAAAAAGATTTGAATTAAGATTAGGTAGAATTCTGCTGTTGTCGGACCTCTTTAGGGAAAAAAATATTTGAATTACAATAAGCAGCTTTCGGCTGTTGTCGCAGCTCTTTGGTGAAAAAAGATATATGAATTAGATAATGCAGCCTTCGGCTGTTGTCGCACTAAAGTGCTAACAAAATGATTTCAATTAGATTAGGCAGCCTTCGACTGTTGTCGCAGCTCTTTGGTGAAAAAGAAAATTGAATTAGATAGGCAGCCTTCGGCTGTTGTCGCAGCTCTTTAGTGAAAAATAATTGAATTAGATTAGGCAGTCTTCAACTGTTGCCGCAGTTTTTTAGTGAAATAGTTTTTCAATTAGATTTGCTCTCTGCCTGTTTTAAATCTTATCAAAATTGAAATCATATTGCCAGTATTAGAAAGGTGGCCCCAATTTAAGGTTTGCAGCCCTAAAGTCCCCCGAGATGAAGATAGCACCCTAGGAGCCATTTATTTGTCGGTGATATTTTACAAAGAGAGTATGTTTTTAATTTCATGAAAATTGGAGTGATATTGCCACTTTTAGAGATGTGACCTGAATTTGAGGTTCAGCGGCCTAAAAGTCCCACGGACGAAGATAACGCCATGAGAGCCAAAATTTGATGATAATATGTTACAAAGAGTGGCTATTTAAAATTTCATCAAAATTGGAGCTCTAGTGTCACATTTATAGGAGTGACCCGAATTTGAGTTTGGTGCCTTAAACCTCCCCCAGATGAAGACAGCCCCAGGAGACCCAAAATTTTTTGATCATATTTTACATCGGGTGTCTGTTTTAAATTTCATCAAAATTGGAGCTCTATTGTGAATTTTAGAGAGGCGACCTTAAATTCCGGTTTGGTGCCATAAAGGGCTCCCAGATGAAGATAGCCCCAAAATTTACCGATAATATGTTACAAAGAGTGCATGTTTTAAATTTCATCAAAATCGGGCGTGCCGTTTGGGTTCTAGAGAGTCACCCCAAATGACTTTTTTGACCTATAAATGGACCCCAGTAGCTGCTATCTCCAATGTTGGCTGGAATTATGTCCTCAAGGAATATTGTTGCCAAATATCATCAAGATCGGACAAACAATAAAGGCTGTAGATGCGCGAACACAATATTTGCGGATGGACGGACGGACGGAAGGACATACATTTTTTTAGACCCGTTTTTGGTATCTAGTCTTCATAATTCGTCCAGAAAAGCAAAAAAAAAAAAAAAAAATTTTTTTTCACCGTTACAATACTTTACTTACCTTTACTTCGTATAAGGGAAGATAAAGTAAAAATCGAAAGTTCAAGTGAGAGCAAGAAATGACGCTTTCTATAGGGTCTTTTTGCCATTTCTTTGGGGCCAAAACTAAAGGAGATAACGAAAATTGACGGAGAATGAACCCTCTTACCCGAAAATAGTGTATAAGGGCCCCATAAATTTATTTGAAATTTTCCGGTTTCTCTCTCATTTAGTCTACGGAGTTTGTATGATGAGAAACGTGTAAAACGATTGATGGGGGAGGGGGGGGGGGCAAATCATTCTTTCCCCCGGGTGCTCAAAGTTCTAGGTATGATATAATTATGACAATTTGAAATTTGAGCAATTAATAAATTGATTTGCAGCTTCATCCGTCCCATCTGGTTACTATCGAAAACGATGGTACTACTATTGGCTGATTGACTGGGCCACTAAAATGTCCTTTCTGAGTGAGGTCTGTAGTTCACAGAAATACTAGTTCCTTTGTGAGATTGTTTTGTACTTATTTTATTTTTTACACGCGTCAGCGATCCACATATTATGTTCCATAATAATACCTATGGTAGGTTGGTTGGAAATACATTTTGAAGGCTTTCATATAGTTATCAGAAATGTGTTTTTTCTCCATGACGTCAAATCAGGTCATGTCGAGGATGTTGTTCAGTTCCAACACGGGTTACTGTATAAAGGGTGTCTCATAAAATCACTCTTTATTATATACAGCGTGTTTCATATCAAATAGATACTCGCGACAACCGGAGGCTGCCAAATTCCTAGAATAAAGGAAGATAAAGTTTAGTACGGTTTCCCGTACCATATTTTTTTTTGCGACGATTCCAAAATTTCACTATTGAAAATAATAAACCAAAGTATACGAGTATCTATGGTTGCATATTTTTGGCTGTTTCCACTCTGCTAATGACCAGTTGATATCAAGCCAGCATATCTTTTGCTTGCGTGACATTGCAAACTGATAAGAGTGTCTACAAAATTTTGGGGGCATTTTATTACGATTGTTTTTAAATTTGGTAAAGGTTTTACATTAGATTTTTCTCCAAGGTGGGCAAAACTTCAAGAAGACGTGCACAAGCAACAGTCTGAGAAACCGCATTAAATATAGGGAATGTCTAAGTTAAATTAGAAAATGTGGCCACCGAGGGGATAACACCAAGGCTTCTGTATTTACACGGGCTTTTTTTAAAAAAATAATGATTAGAGATCAGCAAAAAACTAGTTTCTACGCAGTTTCTATTGATACTGTGAGAAGCAAGCTAGGGTTATCGTGCAAGGAGAGCTAAAGAGAGTAAGCGCCGAACAAAATGTGTGGCATGGTAGAATTAAGGAAAGCAGCGCCAACCCCAAATAGAAAATTTAGAAAGGGTGACTGTAAGGAATATCTAAGTTAAATATCGATGTAACCTACGAGCGATCAACTATGGCAGTGGTTCCCAACCTTTTTCCAATGATCGCCCCCTTTCAGAGTTTTTACGAAGTAACAAGTCTCTCAACGCCCCCCTTTAGTAACAATGCATCACATATTTTGAACAGCTACTGAGAGACCCGACAATTGGAGCCAATAATTACCGTTTTTGCCGACAGGCTGAGAAAAATTCCCTATAGAGGACCACTCACGGTTTAATACAATTGTGATAAAATCAGGGTTTGTTGGATATAGGTATAACTAGATGTATATGCCCGTGCTTCGCTACGGCTGCGAAATGCAACGGTCTCGCCGTTTGGGTTTTAGAGGGTTATCCCAAATTGACCCCTTTTGACCCATAAATGGACCCCAGAAGGTGCTATCTCCGGTGTTAAGGTTTTGGCTCGAATTATGTTCTCAAATATGAAATAGGGAACCAAATTACATCTAAATCGGACTAATAATAAAGTCTGTAGATGCGAGAACACGATTTGCGGACAGAGGGACACACATTTTTTCTAGACCCGTGTCTTGGTATCTAGTCGCCATAATTCGCCCAGAAAAGCAAAATCAAATGACATCGAAATGTCTCACCAATAAATACTTTACTTTATTAATTTGTTTATGGGAAGATAAATTAAAAATACATGCAAATTTTAATTAAAAAGTCAAAGTTGAAAATCAGTGTTGGTTCTTTTCTACTTAATGATGTCCAATTAACGGCAGTAGAGATGGTGGTGTGCGCAATATTACCCTGCCGTACAATATTACCCCAACTTGCCTAATAGTATCAGTGTTCTACCATAACGAATAGAACAGATAGTGAGGAAACTCATGCAGTTACATGTGAGTCAGGGGCGTACACAGGATTTTTTTTCGGGGNAGAGCATCACCTATTAGGCAGAGGCGCAAGAACGGTAGGGCGAACCGCCCCGGATGCCGGTCCTATAGGGCTTTGCCACGCCCTTTATCTCTAGAAATATTTGATAATCGGGAGGGGGGGGATTGGGTAAAGCCCTATATTTACATTTTTTTACACTATCTCTATGTGAAACTAGTTGGGCTCAACACCACGACGCTGTTATGGTACCTACTTGGTTTGCCCAGCCCCCCCCGAAAAAAATCCTGTGTACGCCCCTGCCAACCCAGAACTACTCTCATATCGTTTGATACCACTAGCGCTAGAGTTTCACTGCCACACCATATCATGGGCTAAATTCAGAGAGTTGGTGAAACTCTCTGTATTTCTGTTCTATTCGCTATGGTTCTACTTACAATGACACCACCCCGTATCGTGACTATTGGAATGAGTATATCTTCAATGTGCACCAGCACGCTATCTAATTTATATATTCTGTTTTTTAAGTGATGTTCTTTCGTTGTTACTGCTTTTCATTTGTAAAATTTTCAATTTTGTCCGCAATGAATTTTCTTAGCAATTCCATTTTCTGTATGATTTTCTGTCTATCCGTCCACACTGCAAACTGTAAGTACCTATTTTTGACTTTTCTTTCTTCTTTGACTTTTCTATACCACACGAACTTGTCCGACTTTGACGAATTAGCTTCGTCAAAGTTTTTTTAAGCCGATCTCCGTGGCCGAGTTGTTAAGAACAATGACTCATGGTCGGGAGGTTGTGGGGTTCGAATACCGCCCGGAGCGAAAATTTTCTTATCGAATATCCTCGTTTCCGGAATGGCATGGCTGTAAAAAGGAGTGCCCCGAAGTAATGCGTAAGTGGTTCCGGGGCATAACTTTAATAAATAAAAAAAAATATTAATTTTTAGCCAAATAGTGGCCCATTATTTGAGTGGGTTTCAAAAGCTAGTATAAAACGGACGATGTGAGTTTTTTTTTTAATTTGGTTTAACGTGTCTTTAACATAGTAAGTTCTAGTTTTAACTCCGCGATGTTTCATAACGTCTGTTTGGTTTAATCTCTTTAACATAGTGAGTTCTAGTTTAACTCCACGATGTTTTATTATCCAAGCTCATGAATGAGTTGGTACTCAGGAAAGATATAGATAGCGGTAAACTAATTAGATTTGAATGAGTTACAGGCAACACTTATAAGAAATTTGGATGTGATTACCGTGACATTGGTGGCCGCCTATTTGTTCCCCTCGAAGATAACTTTAATCCGCAATTTGGAACACAAGTGATGCCTATAGGATTTGCGAAAGAAGAGTTTTTCGAAAAATGGATCGGAACGATTGAACATATTTTTCAGAGCGTCGTTTCTACAACATTTTTGAACACATTTGACGATTTTATACGGTAAGAATTTTTGGGATAAAAACAAACAGGCGTGTGATATACTGCTTTGCAATATCCTTGTTAAGGGGTGTCAACAAGATAATGGAGTGAATGATAAACCAGAGACTCAACTGGTTGTGTCTAATGTTCCTGGTCTAAACAATCCTTGCAATATGCTTGTTAAGTTGTGCCAAACCGTCCCACATTCACCCATGACGGCCAATAATTTTTTTTTTTTAAAAAAAAGAAAAATTGCCACATTGCTCCTTCCCAACCCTGAACTACTCTCATATCGTTTGATACCACTAGCGCTAGAGTTTCACTGCCACACCATATCATGGACTAAATTCAGAGAGTTGGTGAAACTCTCTGTATTTCTGTTCTATTCGTTATGGTTCTACTTACAATGACACCACCCCGTATCGTGACTATTGGAATGAGTATATCTTCAATGTGCACCAGCACGCTATCTAATTTATATATTCTGTTTTTTAAGTGATGATCTTTCGTTGCTACTGCTTTTCATTTGTAAAATTTTCAATTTTGTCCGCAATGAATTTTCTTAGCAATTCCATTTTCTGTGTGATTTTCTGTCTATCCGTCCACACTGCAAACTGTAAGTACCTATTTTTGACTTTTCTTTCTTCTTTGACTTTTCTATACCACACGAATTTGTCCGACTTTGACGAATTAGCTTCGGTTTTTTGTTAAGCCGATCTCCGTGGCCGAGTTGTTAAGAGCAATGACTCTTGGTCCGGAGGTTGTGGGGTTCGAATACCGCCCGGAGCGAAAATTTTCTTATCGAATATCCTCGTTTCCGGAATGGCATGGCTGTAAAAAGGAGTACCCCGAAGTAATGCGTAAGTGGTTCCGGGGCATAACTTTAATAAATAAAAAAAAAATTATTAATTTTTAGTCAAATAGTGGCCCATTATTTGAGTGGGTTCAAAAGCTAGTATAAAATGGACGATGTGAGTTCTTTTTTTTTAATTTGGTTTAACGTGTCTTTAACATAGTAAGTTAACTCCACGATGTTTCATAACGTCTGTTTGGTTTAACGTCTCTCTAACATAGTAAGTTCTAGTTTAACTACACGATGTTTTATTATCCAAGCCCATGAGTGAGTTGGTACTCAGGAAAGTTATAGATAGCGGTAATCTAATTAGAATTGAATGAGTTACAGGCAACACTTATAAGAAATTTGGATGTGATTACCGTGACCTTGGTGGCCGCCTATTTGTTCCCCTCGAAGATAACTTTAATCCGCAATTTGCGAACCAAGTGATGCCTATGAGATTTTCGAAAGAGCTTTTCGAAGAATTGATCGGAACGATTGAACATATTTATCAGAGCGTCGTTTCCACAACATTTTTGAACACGTTTGACGATTTTATACGGTAAGAATTTTTGGGATAAAAACAAACAGGCGTGTGATATACTGTTTTGCAATATCCTTGTTAAGGTGTGTCAACAAGATAATGGAGTGAATGATAAACAAGAGACTCAACTGGTTGTGTCTAATGTTCCTGATCTAAACAATCCTTGCAATATCCTTGTTAAGTTGTGTCAACAAGATATTGGAGTGAATGATAAACAAGAGACTCATCTGTTTTGTGTATAAAGTTCCTGGTCTAAACGATCCTTGCAATATCCTTGTTAAGTTGTGTCAACTGGGTTGTGTCTAATGTTCCTTGTCTAAACGATCCTTGCAATATAATTGTTAAGTTGTGTCAACAAGATAATGGAGTGAAAGATCAACAAGAGACTCAACTGGGACACACTTCCTTGTCTAAACGATCCTTGCAATATGCTTGTTAAGTTGTGTCAACAAGATAATGGAGTGAATGATCAAAGGCTCATCTGTGTTGTGTCTAATGTTCCTGGTCTAAACGATCCTTGCAATATCCTTGTTAAGTTGTGTCAACAAGATAATGGAGTGAATGATAAACAAGAGACTCAACTGGGTTGTGTCTAATGTTCCTGGTCTAAACGATCCTTGCAATATCCTTGTTGTGTAAACAAGATCTCACAAAAAATTATCATTGAAAAAAGGCCAAGTTCCACTTATTCAACCAAAAAATTCTGCCCATGAAAGTAGTGATATCTATTATTGGGGCCAAGTTTATTGTTGCTGCTGTATATCCCGCACTTAAATTTTCTGTCTCAATCCCCTTCCTTAAAGTAATACCGACTTTACACTTGGTCAGTTTATTCTAACCCTATAATGCCCAAGACTAGAAATATCCGAGAAAAAAAATATTTTTAAGCTGATTTCGTGTAAGTTGGATCCCTTGAGAATGAAAATGGTGACTTTTTGACCACCGACCTCACGGGTGGCAGCTGACGGGCGGTGACATATATGTCACACTGGGCATTTGTGACTTCAATTGTCTACAATATTTGTATCTTCGTTGTGGTACTAGATAGACTATCTTTCTAAAGGAAAATAGTGGAATCAGGCGGTAAAATTGATTGAACGAGATCAAATTTATTGTTAAGAAAAAAGAGAAAAATCCCTTGAATGCGATCATCATTTCGTCAACACTATGACACTTTTCAGGTTTCTTTTTCAGGCAGTTTTCTCTTAGGACCTTGAACCATAGTCTCAGTTTGTGGAGCTCATAATTAATCCGCTGCCATTGTAACCTTGAAAAACTTTGATTGAGATCCTCTTCAGTAGCTTGGTCGACTATTTCCTCGCTTGACTCTGGAGGCACATCTACATAAATATGCAGATCGAAATGTAGGCTCCGGATTTCTGTTCTCAGATGTACCTACTGGGTCTTGCTAGGGTCAGCTCGTACTCGTCTCCACTGTCATCTGAGTCAGAAAAATTAGTCATATTACCATCTAGCTCATCGAGAATATTTCTGATCCTCTCCTGTAAGCATAAAAAATAGCAAGTATGGGTAAATAATAGCAAGGATGAGTGAATAATAGCATAGGGGTACCAAGAACAACAAAAAATGAATATTCTACTGAATTTTAAAAAGTCATGTCTGTAGTGCCCAGTGTGACACATATGTCACAGCTTTTTTGGACCAAGTACCCTGGGTAATATAAAATGTTTAGAGACAAACTGCTATGATTTTATAAAGCTGTATACTCTAAACTTTCGAAAAAATAAGTTTTCTACTTGGTTCGTAAAATAAATCAAAAGATATAATGGAAATAAACTTACCTCTCCACGGGACATCTTGACCACACAAACACCTCCGTAGAAATGATAACACAGCACACAGAATATTTATTCGAAATCAGATGTTTTGGTCTTGTTTTGAAACTGAGAACACGCCTGAGAAGTTAGTACACTATTTTAAACAGGAAAATACACCGATAGCCATTAAACACGTGCTTAAAAATCATGTGACATATGTGTCACGCCGGGCATTATAGGGCTAAGGGGATTCGTAAAATACTCGTACTACCTTTTTACAAATTGGCCAAGTGTAAAGTCGGTATTACTTTAAGAAAATTGTGACAGAAAATTTAAGTGCGGGATATACAGCAGCAACAATAAACTTACAGCACCTTTGATTATTTCCTATATCAAACACACATTGGGCAACAATATACTTGTTGTGTCATCAAGATAATGGAGTATCCGCTGTCCATGCCTCTCTGCATATATGTTGGCGTCATTGAGCTTTCCATAATCCTGACAGTAACTCTCAGTTTCCTAATTGTGTTAATATCCGTTCTCCATGACTCACTAGCATCTATGTTAGCGTCATTGAGCTTTTCATAATCCTGATAGTAACTCTCAGTTTCCTAATTGTGTTAATATCCGTTCTCCATGCCTCACTAGCATCTATGTTAGCGTCATTGAGCTTTCCATATTCCTGACAGTAACTCTCAGTTTCCTAATTGTGTTAATATCCGTTGTCCATGCCTCACTATAGTTTCCTAATTGTGTTAGTATCCGTTGTCCATGCCTCACTAGCATCTATGTTAGCGTCATTGAGCTTTCTATAATCTTGACAGTAACTCTCAGTTTCCCAATTGTGTTAATATCCGTTGTCCATGCCTCACTAGCATATATGTTGGCGTCATTGAGCTTTCTATAATCTTGACAGTAACTCTCAGTTTCCCAATTGTGTTTGAGTCATAATGCCTACTTAAAATAATATAATCCATACAATTTTAGTATCACTTGGGGGAGGGCAGCCCCCTTGGCCTCCCTGTAACTACGCCAGTGGACACTGTTAACTAGTATCTTGGCCATTAGTCATTACTCACATTACCTCATGACTCATTTTATCTATTTTTTTTTAAATTACTTAATTTAGCTTGAAATGAACAGGACTAAGGTAATGTAATAATATGTATGAAAACAATGTCTAGAATATTGTTTTAAACACATATTATTCTGTCTATTTTTCTGTGTGACGCCCTATAGGAATGGCCGTTTATAGTATCAACCCCTTTTTTCGCGATAAAAAGTAGCCTATGTCCCTTCCTAAAGTTTAGTTTATCTCCATACCAAATTTCATCAAAATCGGTTCAGTAGTTTAAGCGTGAAAGCGTAACATACATACAGANGGCCGCCTAGGTATTTAAAAACATTTACATTTTCTATATGTACATTTTCAATAGATATCTGTTGTTCGGGACAGTTAACGAACATACACTTTGTTTTTTCTTTATTTACATTTAGGCCGAATTTGCGGGAAACTACAACAAAAGTGTTGAGGATTTCCTGGAGATCTTCTGCACTCTCGGCTACAAGGCCACAGTCATCAGCAAACATCATATCTTGTATTGTCCTTGATTTAGTTTTTGTTGTTGTTTTCAGATTTCTACGGTTGAACATGTTGAAGTCACTCCGGAATTGTTGACTCCTACTTTACAATTTTCGTTTACATTCTTAATAATTGCGTGCATATACAAAATGAAAAGTGCGGGTGCCAGGACAATTCCTTGTCTAACTCCTGTTTGAACAAGAAACTCCGGTGCAAATTCATTTTCTATTTTAACAGTTGCAGATGTATTTGCATGGATAGCCTTTAGTAGTTGTAAAATGTTTTGAGGACAATTGACGTTTTCTAGAATCCTAAATGACATGTCTTTATTCACCGAATCAAATGCCTTCGATATATCGATAAAGGCTATATATAATTTTGAATTTTGCTTAATGGTTTTTTCAACAATTTGGCGGAACGAGAAAATCATATCTGATGTTGATTTATTTTTCCTGAAACCGCATTGGGTGTCGCTAATAATGTCCTCTATGTATAATATTAAACGATTGTATATAATTTTTGAAAATACTTTTCCCGCAATCGATAACAGTGATATGCCGCGGTAATTATCACATTTTGATTTGTCGCCTTTTTTGTGGATTGGGACGATTATGTCTTTGTTCCATTCGTCTGGTACTTTTTTGTCATGCCATATTTTTGAGAAGAGTTTTGATAAAATAAGGATAGTTATTCTGTCTCCGGCTTTTAACATTTCTGCAGTTATATTGTCCACTCCTGGGTCCTGTCGATGGTTGATGCCAGGTAGAGTTACCTTCTCTACTCAGTAGTGGAAATATTATACTGCCTCACCCAGTGATGTTGAAGCGAAGAAGTCAACAAGAGTCTGTTGTTACTTCCCCGTAGTGCAGGACGGAAACTAATACATGGTGGGAATAGTCTATTTTTCTGTGTGAAGAACAGTTTTCAAGTTATTGACTTTATAACAAAAAGCTATGTTGCCTCTGCAGATTGCATATTCCAAAATGTTCGAAAATTTAGGCCAAGTGTGGAGACTGAAGATGTCGAAAAAAAAAAATCATGAAACTTTCTGAGAATATTTTTCTCATCAATACGCAACTTTTGATAACGTTTCGAATTTTCAAAATTATTTTTTATCCCTATGCTTTCAATTCACCCTAGTCTGGCGGATACCACACTGACATTGTAGTTAGGAGACCCAGGTTCAATTACCAGCGCGTTCAGAAGAAAAAAAAAATCGAATTATNTAAAAAAATAAATATGATTCGAGGTCCACTTAGTGAGAACAACTGCGTAGCTCCCTTCATGTGAGTACCGACCAGAGGCGACATTATCATAGAAAAGGCGACAATATAAGGAGCTATATTCATTTACATTTTTAAATATGTTCCTTAAATCCGAGAT
Organism: Pachypsylla venusta; assembly: GCA_012654025.1. Lineage (NCBI taxonomy): Eukaryota > Metazoa > Arthropoda > Insecta > Hemiptera > Aphalaridae > Pachypsylla > Pachypsylla venusta. Next base: position 21,026,288 of record CM022881.1, on the reverse strand, counting down.
CGAATCAATTTATTAAGGTTGGCGGTATAGCAGTACGCTTTTGCTAAAGCTGTGATACGCAAATTTTGAAAGGGGTCGCTGTGCCTTACCACAAAGAAATCTGCATTTACTTTTTTTNTTTTTTTTTTTTTTTTTTTCATAGGTACAAAGATTCACTCATGAAAAGAATTCAGGCAGTTAAAATTTATCCCCAATTCACAGAGAATCCAATGGATACACTCGTTCATCATTTCCTTCATTACAACCCCGAATTTTCTATCGATAGAGGCACTCTTGGATTACTCTATCAGGTGATGAAGGCCATTCTTGAACAGAACCCAAACTTGTCTTTGTACATTGCTACAGCGTACGTAGGCGCACCTCAAGCTTATGTTGAAGAACAAGTATACCTTCATGACATTAGAAATGATTATACGTTTGGCCATGACCATGTGGTTGGTAAGTATACAAGAGGACTGACTCTAAGGAGCTATACTTATTTACATTTTTAAAATGTTCGTTAAATCCGAGATCGAATCAATTTATTATGGTTGGTGATATAGCGGTAAGACGCTTTGACTGGTTACATGTAGGGAGTGGTTTCAAACCCAGCCAACCCATGGAATTTTCTCCCCATACATTTGAGATATTTATCTAAGAATAATAGCAATTATAAGAAACTAGCTGTTTTCCCGTGCTTTACTACGGTTACAAAATTCAACAATTTCGAGATCACGAAATTAATTCTTCTCAATTTTATATTTTTGGTGGAATCGACCCTCCAGAGTGAACACTGCTCCTATTTAGAAAATTCAATATTTTACTCAAAGATATTACTTTTCAAAGATGCACAGCGGAACACCGTATAAAATTTCAGCTTTCTCGCTCATCCCGAAGTGGTACTTCTTACCTATAGGTTTTTGGCGGAACCGACCCCCAGAGTGAGCACCGCTTTGGAACACCTTTGTATCTTTGGAACACCTTTGTATCAAATTTCAGCTTTCTCGCTCATCTCGAAGTGGTACTTCTCAATTCTGATTTTGGTGGTGAAAACCGTCCATTAAATCGAGGAGAAACCGGAGAAATATACTTTTTTTGGGGGTCTATTTTAGGTAATTTTTCGTTATCTCTTTTAGTTTGCCCAAACAAAAATTGCAAAGAACCCGCTAAATAGCGTCGTTTTTGGCGGTAACTTGCTCCTACTTGAACTTTATTTTTTTCTTCTTTCTTATTACGCACCTACATACTAACAGCTAGTCAATAAATAAAATTTTAAAAAATGTAATGATTTTCCATTCTTTTTTTAGGAATTCTTAAATGTTCGGTGAAGGATGTCATCAGTTATGTTCTCCTAGATCCAGCTAATGGCTATCCACCTATTGTATTGAAGGAAACTGACACCGAATTCCGTGCAGGCTCTCCTAAAGCCGGTAAATGAATTTTTTTATAATTGAACTGGTTTTATTTAGGCACAGAAATAGAAAATGTTTTGGAGATAAATTGATTTGCTACTCTTAAATCCTTAAGTGTAATTTACACTTTGTCCTCTCCTCAGGATCATGAACAGAGTGACAAGCTCTTCTTTGAAAAATTAACATTTCCTCATTTCCTGAGTCAAATGAAGTTAATTTAAAATATATTGAGATTGGTGCGATTTTTAGACGCTCTATCACCCTGTAGAGCTTCTAAATATTTCTCCATAATAGATATCAAAGAACACTCGAAAAGAATGACAAATCATTTGAGACAGCCGAATGCCGCGCTCCGCATGATGTGTGTCTGTGGTTTGGTTCTTTTATTTATTTTTCATTTTTGCCTTACAATATGCTAAGATATTTTTTCGAAGCATTTTTATGCTTGTAAGGATTGATCCCTTTTCTTGTTACAGGTTCCTACGAATATAGAATGTTACCTCATAAAGATTATCGAAACAGATCTCTTGTACCATACATGATTCATGCTCAGAACGACAATAATCAACACATCCTTTACTACGTACGAAGACCTTTTTGTTCGGCTATGAAATTGTCAGCCAAAAAATATCTCTTTTTACCGAATCGTGTGATTACTGTGCAACAATTACCGGGAATAAATTGGTTTTCAATTAATGTCGCACTTCTTTCAGGACAAGAAGTACCAACTTTTACAGTTCTAAGTGATACTCAAAACATAAATAGCACGTTTGCGTTCAATTCATTGGAAGATCCCGAAACGGTAAGTCATGAAAAAATCATTTGGTGAATTTGCTCGTCCCCTCATGTTTTGTCTTACAAAATTATAAAGAGGGCACACCGTTAAAGGGTAAAGTGTGAAACTGACTTTCCAAAGAGCGAAAAGTTGTCAATAAAGGGCATAAACAGAGGTTTTGCGAGATTTGTGAGATTTTTAATTGTTGTAAAATGAAAGTAAAAAATGTTGTGTGAACATCACACGACATTCCTTATCTATAAAAAAAGAAGAAAGTATTGTAATGGGCTGAAATTTTCCATGTCGAGTTTCAATGCCAAAACACGTTTTGAAGAGCAGAAATACAACTATATATTACACTTAGACCTAAGTTGTATTTTTCAATTTCTTATATGAAATTGATATGAATGGGCACCAAATTTCAAGTTCTAGCTGTTTCCATTCTCCTTTCAGGCGGAACTGCAAAAGGCCTTCAACCGCTAATTAGCGGCCAACAATATATAACACCTCAACCTAAGTTGTAATTTTTTCGTATGAAATTGATATGAATAAGCACCACCGTTCTCATTTTAAGCAGTATATATAAAACCGCTAAAAAGCGGCATAAAACCGCCAACAATATATTCGATTTCCATCAAAAGCCTTTTTTGCGTTCATGGCATAAAATTGAGATACATACCAAATTTCAAGTCTCTAGCACTTGCCGTTCTTGAAATATCTTGTTCACAGACAGACGGACAGACAGACACACATATGGACCATGACTGAAACTTGATATTTGGGCTCTGAGACCCCAAAACGTGTTTTTGCATTGAAAATTCGACATCGAAAATTTCAGCCCATTACAAGGACAGACAGACACACATATGGACCATGACTGAAACTTGATATTTGGGCTCTGAGACCCCAAAACGTGTTTTTGCATTGAAAATTCGACATCGAAAATTTCAGCCCATTACAATACTTCCCTTTTTATAGGATAAGAAAAGTAAAAAGGCATGGTGATGTTGAGAAGATATATGCAATTAGGGCGGATTTTAATGTTTTTTGTGATTTTAGTGTCTTTTTGACAAATGACTTGGCGAGAACTTTTTACTGCAAAGTGCAGCTTTCTTGGGAGGACAATGTCTTTTTCAGCCTGTATAGTGCAAGATGTATCCAAAATCTATTATTTTTGATCACGAATTTTATTTATAAGAGTTCTTCTTATCAGAGGATTGTGGAAAATATTCTATTGCCTTCTCATTTAGCTGCAGAGATTATATTCATATTGAGAAGGGCTTTTGTTATTATTATTATTTTCATTCCATTTGCTAACAAAGTTTAATCAAGCAATCAAATACTAAAGGCTTCCCCTTGTCGCTGCAACCATTGGAATCTATTTTTTTGCCAGATTTTTCATTTCACTAGAACTAGTAAGTCTCATCTAACTCATCTCGTAGTCCATCAATTCTATTCTTGACCTTCCTCTTCACCTTCTCCCATTTATTTTACCTTCCATTATGTTTACAATAAACGAGTTGTGCCTAATAATATGCCCTAACAATTTTTACTCCTCTTTTCTCGATATGTTTAATTAGCTGTCTGGGTTCATCTATCATGCTTAAAACTCTTCTATTTGTTATTTTTCCCTCCCCGTTGATGTTTAGTGTTTTTCTCCAGCATCACATTTCCATGGGTTCTAAACGCTTCAAGCTATCTTTGGTTAATGTCTACGTCTCGCATCCATACAACAGCATACTCCATACTAAGGTCTTTATAGATAATTTTTCTGATTTCAAGGTTTAAGTGCCTATTTATTAGGAATTGAATTTTGTTTGTGAATGCTTGTTAAGCTTGTTTAGCTTGTGCTATTCTTCTTTTGATTGTTCGGCTTTTTCTATATTTGTATTTCCCAGTTTGATAGGTTCTCTAAGTGTTGTTTCATTTCTCCCTACGATCATTTTTTTGGTTTTATGAGCATTTATTTTCAATTTTCCTTCTTTCAGTACAATTGCGCGTTTGTTTAATATAAGATTTAGTCCATTTTCAGTTTCAGCAAAAAGGGCTATATCATCGGCAAATCTAATTCTTTTTCACTTTCTTTTGTCATTTTTATAAGATTTCAATCTGTTCATACATTTCTTCTAATTCGTCGTTGGAAGTGGGGAAGTATACTTGTAATAATACCAAATATCTTTGGGTTGTATTGAATTTTAACATAAACAATCTTTCGCTCTGATGAATTGTATTTGTTAAACAGTTCGACCATTTTTTGTTGAGAATTACAGCTACTCCATGTATTCCTTGCGTTTCAGCACCGCTAGTTATTATCCTGTAATTGTCATTGATGTAATCTTTGTTACCTTGACACCTGGTTTCACATAATCCTAGAATATCTATATTTTTATCCTTGAAATCTGTTTGATTTCTCCATTTTTTGTTGCATTTAACATGGTTCTAACATTCCAAGATGCCACATTCATTTGATTTCCCTTTCTGTTGTGTATATTTTTTTCCTGATATAATATTTTTTCGTGAGGATTTCGCACAAGGGCGTAGCCAGCATCTGGCCTAGGGGGGGGGCAGCTGAGATCTTCATGTTGGGAGAGAGGGGGGTCGATAAAGTAAATCGATACTTATTTAATAATAATCCCCCCAGTGGTAACTGATGATTCAGTTATTGGGGAGGGGCGACCCCAGGACTGAGCAAGTGGTTGATGATCCCTGGATAGTTACAAGTATCAGTAACGTCCCAGGAAATAGTGTAGCAACATTTTAATACTACACGAACATCAACTGTGATCTCCCAATGGAGAAAAAAAACGATTGTTATTGAGACCTCCGAAAAACGCTACCTCCTGGGGGGGGGGCAGCATCAGGACACTTCTGGAGCCACCGCTAGAAGTAACAGCATGCGGGCCGGTAGCCGGTAGTGATCACAGGGAGACAAGAAGAATGCGGCAGACTGCGACTGAGGTACCCGAAAACAATCAGAATGCCGACACAAATGATAAAAGTCAAAATACACCCAGATTGACTGTGACCGCTAGGAGTGCTTCTCATTTAGGCAGTGTCTTATTACCTGAGACCACCTTGGCAAGATATTAACACATACATCATACGCACATATTACTATATCACACGACCCGAAACAGACTCAACAGCTTTCCGCCAAAAACTACACCAAGCGTTTGTTGTAGAATACCCCAATCTTACGGTTACTGAACAGGGAATTGCAGATCAAACACGAACTATTGTCAACAACAAACTTTTAACTGATGAAGCTCTAGAGGGAGAAAATCAAGGGAGAAGTGCGCGAAAAGTTGGAAAGAGGAGTTGCGTCATTTGAAACAAACCAAAACAACACAATAGCAGAAACTCAAAGTAACAACATAAGCGTTATCGACACTCAAGAAGTTACAGAAAATATCGAAATGAGAATAGAATAAACCAACGATAGAATAAACGCCAACGATGAGATAACTCTACAACTCAAGGGCTTGTTGTCTATAACTCAAATTAAATACAAAGGAATGGATCCAGCTAAAAGCCCGCATATTCCAAAGCAGAAAACATCAATCAAGTTTGCCAAAACTGTTGATACGTTAATCATACACGTAATACTTGAGTTCCTTGACATTCAAAGATTTACTAAACTACACGGCTTGGTGTATTAACAGCAGCTATTGTGAATCAACCTGCCAGCGTAGAAGAAGAGACTAATTAATTAAGTTGAAAAAAAGAGCTGTGATAGCAAGACTTATAGAATATACAAATGGAAATATGGGTAATAAATTGATGAAAAAGGTGAACAAAATATTTGAGAAATATAAAATACACACACCAATAGATGGCCCCAATACTGTACCACAAGACTTCTTAGACACCTTGCAACGAAAGTTATCTGCGTTCAGTTCCAGACTAAAGAGGTATACGAAATGCGATAGGAGAAAACAAGAAAAGGATGTAAAGAGCAACTTTTCATAGACTCAGTACCTAATACTCAGAGAAGTCAAAAAGAAAACCAAAAAAGTATCTTGTTGTTATGTGGATTACCAGAAACCTTATGACAGCGTACCCCATCAATGGTTAATTAAGATTCAGGTCTTGCAACTATACAAAGTCCACCCCATATTGATGGAATGTCTTCACCAAATGATGCAATCCTGGAACACCACCATACACCTAAGAACAAAACAAACATCTACAACCAGGGAGATTCTTTGAGTCCATTGTGGTTTTGCCTAGCATTAAATCTGCTTTCTAAAATGTTCAATAGAACGAAAATAGGATACACCTTGGACAAACATGTGCAACACACCATCTCACACCAGTTATATATGGATGACTTGAAACTATACGCGGTATCCAACTGAAAGAACTAGTCGGAATAGTGGAACAGTTCTCCAGGGATATATGTATGTAGTTTGGGCTTGACAAATGAAAGGTGATAAATGTCGATCAAGGAAAGTGCCAAACCGGCGAAATTCAAATAGCAGGAGGAGTTTTACTATGAAAAAATATACGGAAAGCCGAAAAAAAAAACAGATGGAAACTACCTATACGTTTGTTAATTTTTTTGAATTTTCTCACCAAATTTACCAAATACGATTCAACGATGCGACAAGTTTGCCACAGTTACATTTGATTGTTCACAGTGGGGCTGTTGGATTAGGGACAAAATATGGCATTTATTGTATTTCCGTAACTGAAATACAATTTGTTTGATCAGTACTAATCAGAAATAAAATTATTTTTGCATCGAAAATAATTTTATCTAGTGTAAATCTAAGTTGCACCTTTCGTGCTGCATTCGTTGCAGGGAGCTAGATTCCTCCTTAGGGCTATATTAGCCCCTGCACTTAAGCCTCAATTGGGCTTTTTGTGCTTGGAAAGTAGCCTGTGTACCTAGTCAAGGCCAAAGATCCTAGCGAGCTTGATCAGGCGTTTAGCTAGGTATTTTTCGTGGATGTCGAGCCTGGGTTGCAGCTGTCCTATGCTCAGTCTCCAAGCAACTAGGGAATTGCAGTCAAAAATGACGTGAGAAGCAGTCTCCACATCTTCCCCACAAAGTCTACACATAACCTGGTCCTGATGGAAGCCCATAGTGTGTAGATGTTTTCTTAGACCACAATGTCCAGTAATCAGACCTGTGGCTAGTCTGATATTTTTTCGACTGAGGGTCAGGCTCTCTTTCGTAAGGTTCCTGGATGGCCCCTGTATGGCCTTACTGTGTCTCAGACCTGAGACGGCCCTCCACAGTTCTAGGTGGCTTTTAATTACCCACCCGTCGATGAAGTTTTAGACCTGAGTCGTGCTTAGACCGATCACGGGCTCCGGCCCAATGAATGGTGTCACGGACCCCATTCTTGCCAGATGATCGGCCTGTTCATTACCAGCAATGCTCTTGTGCCCTGGCACCCAACCTAGGCAAACCTGGTTGTTTTGTGCCAATTCTTTTAGTGCCTGCTGGCATTCCCACGTTATTTTGGAGAACGTGCTATAGCTGGTTAAAGCCTTCAGAGCTGCCTGGCTATCAGAGAATATATGAAAGCCGTGCTGCGTACTCTTGGTGATTTCTAGGGGGGGCAGCTGCCTTCCTGCCCCCCCCCGTTCCTACGCCCATGATTTCGCATGGTGACGACCTGAAGAGCCCCACTTTTGTTCCCGGTGTTATTTCTCTTCCTGCCGAATCTTGAGTATCCCATCTCATGATAAGTAAGTTGCATTTTATTTTTCTGGTACGACTCCATTTTGCTACACTTGGCAAAGGTTTCTCGTTGCCTTCTACTATATCCACCAAGACAATGTAGATATGAACTATTTTTTTTTTCCTAATTCCTACCTAGATTGTCCCAGTTTGTGCTTTCAGTGTGCTTTTATACCATTCGCTCCGTGAGGTCGTCAACCCTCAAAGTAGCATCACTGAAAGACCTCTTTCACCCAGCCACAATTAAACATAACGAGTCTGTCTAAAAAACAACTTAACCCTAGGATTGCCAAGCTCTATTCAATTACGTGCATTGCCAAGGTGGGTACAAAAGTACCCGCAAACAAAATAAAGGATAAAAT